>OW799238.1:4570206-5020715 GCA_941918925.1 Phyto melanocephala | reverse complement strand
TAAAAGTCAGTTATTGATTGAACTCCAACAAAAGCGTTTCAATGCACTACAGTAAGCAAAGTACGATCAGATTCGCAGTTTGCTTAAGCAAATGACACTTGACGAAACTTGACGAAAAGTTTCTTAAGTACAATATAGTTGCATACATTTAATTTTGTGTATCCGCACATTTGCTTAAGCGAGCAAAAGCATAAAATAGTTAGGCCTTAAGTTTGTCGATTTTATGAGCTTTTAAATTTTATAAACAGTAGATTACGTAATAAGTGAGCATTGTAGTAGGCGTGTCAAAGCAGTTTTTGCTATAAAAATTAACTTAGATGTTTCAATATAGGGTCCTTTTATTATTCAAAACGCTTTATTCAAAGAGATATTATACGAATTTGAGATAAAGCGTTATATGGGAGGTGGGCGTAAAAGTGGGCGTGTCACATTTATTTTCCGTTAGAGAAAACCCTTGTATCAAAAAGCAATGTTAGCAAAATCCTACATCCATGAGCTCTCATGATTATACAATTTCGTGATTAGAAAAGTGGGCAGTGCCACGCCCATAAGAAATAAGTTATCATTTTTAGCTACTTGCACTAAATCGATTTTTCTGAACCTTTGCACACACATATTGAGCTTTCATGACTATATAATTTTGTGACTAGAAAAGTGGGCAGGACCACGCCCATAAAAAATTTTATAATTTTGTGAAACTTTCCACACATATTGAGTTGTCATGACTATACAATTTCTTGATTAGAAAACTGAGCAGTGTCACGCCCATAAAATAATTATCATTTTTAGCTACTTGAACTTCACCGATTATTCTGAAATTTTGCACACATATTGACTATACAATTTCTTGATTAAAAAATGGGCAGTGCCACGCCCATTAAAAAAAGTAATAATTTTTAGCTTTTTGCACTTGATATTCAATATAAATTTAGAATGCATTTATTCATAAAGGGGCGTAGCAACGCGCGCCGGGATTTTCTAGTAAACCATAAAAAACGGTTAAAAATGTAGATTTAATTGTCAATTTACCGCAGGTACCCAATATTGTAATGCAACCAGCCTAACATATGATATAGCATTTCGTTAGGTGAGCAGATAATGGAACTAAAGTTAGACATTTTGCATGGTTCTTAAAATTAAAAATTATAACATAGTATTTTTTAATTACCTGTACATTCTAGTATTTATTGTATGTATGAAGCTTATGGACAATAAGTGAGTCACTTTTAATTTGAATATCGTGAGGTTAAAGTCGGCAACGGTAAATAGATCTTTTAGTGTATTTTGTTATTGTGTAAAGAAATAGAGCAATTAAAGAATCCAGAAACGCTTTCATATTACAAAATGTCAAGGATTTGTAACAAATCTCCAACTTAATTTTGTTACGTATGCGGCAATCTAATTTTAAGGGAGACAATATCTTCCAAGGTTAAAGATGCTTATCGCCAGTATTTTGGGTTTCCTATCGATAATAGAGATACAAATTGGCTGCTATAAATATGCTGTAGTAGCTGAGCAAATTCATTAAGAGGTTGTTTAATAGGAAGTCATAAAACTTTGCCGTTTATGAAGCCAGCGATTTGAAGTGAACCACAAAATCATCAAAATAATTGCTACTTTTGTTATACTAAAACACGTGGGCTTACGAAAAAAACAAAAATAAAGTTTTATATTCAAATACTTCATGCCTTAAACGACGAGTTTACAAGTACAGTTTTACCTCCATTACTTCCTATAGACGATGCACAGAGGAGTATTTGACCTGAAAAGCTGGCCAAAAAGGCAAAACTGAATTTTAGGAAATCTTAAGAACTAGGTACACAGATCGACAGACAACAATATTTTACATTATATTGTAAATTTTTAACACTTCTAGTTGCGATTTGTAGCTCTGAGACCCTGCTAAATTCAGGAAAGTGAAGAAAATTGTATGAGATTTAAATGCGTTTTTCGGTTTCTGGATTTTTATATGTTTTTTTTTGCGGCTAAACGAATAAAGGTTTAACAATATTTTTTTTTTCTCTGAAAGGTTTGATCAAAAGTTATTTAAAATAGAAAAAAAATTTTAATATGTTGAATATTCATGTTGAAACAATTCGTTCAAAAGCTAAAAAAAAATTATACACTTTTTTTTGCAAAAAAAAAAGAAAAAGAAGAGGTTTTTGAAAGTGAGGTTAGCGTCTCTACGAATTATGTTTGATACCACAATAAAATTTGGAATCTCTTATCTTAGAAACAAAAAAAAAAAAGTTTGCGCAAGTTTGCGCCATTATTTTTGACGATTTTTTTAAATTTTCACATTTATTATATTTTTGCTCATCAGGCACTTTTTCTTATACATTTATATCGTCATAAACTTTTATGTATTTTGAATTATTGATTTTAACTGTTATTCACATCACTTTTAACACTTTACAATGTCTATAATTATCAATTTGAAAAATTATTTATTATCGATAATAGTTATAAGGGAATGTCCCACCATCCCCATAAAGGATATTTTTATATACCTGCTCTACAAAACATTATGTGTTAAAAAAAATATATACCGTACCTAATAAGAATAATTATTAAAAGTATTTATCACAAAAATAAGTTTACAAAAAATAAATACAGGTACACAAAAAATACATGGGCACCCAGGTATCAGGCTACCATCCAATTGTCAGAAGAAGCTGCCGAGGCCAGAAATAAGCACTTACGATTTTATCGTACGAATTATTCGAGGAAATTCAGCAGAAGCGATACAAATCGAGATGTCTTGAATAGGTTATTTCTGAGTAGTGACCCTTTTATAAGCAGCAGTACGCAAAGAGAACGGATTAATAAAAAAGCTTTTTCATCAAAAACCATCACACTTCTTTTTCCTGACACCGATAATGCATCTAATAAGGATATACATGCGACATAATAATTATTGAGGAATTTTTATTAGTTTAACTTGTACATATATTAAGTATTAAATAATATAAAGTAGATATAATAAAGCCTTTTTTCACAAAAAATACTGTTTTATAGAGCCTTACAATTTTCAAAAAATTTTTTTTTTTTTAATTAGACCGTAAATATGCATGTGCATACAGTCTGTCAAGAATGAGTTTACACCTTTAAAATCAACATTTGATAATTGAGTTTTACTACTTATACCGACTTTTATTTCTTAGGAATGTGGCTTTTGGAAAAATCTTAAAAATTTAAATTTTTGGTTCTTAAATTTTTTTTATAGCATTTTGAAAACAAAAAATTTGACGAATTTTGCAGGAACAATTTTTTTTCGCCATTACATTTTTAATAACTCAGAAGTAGTAATAGACAGAAAAGAAATGTGTTGGGTTAGTTTAAGCTGAATTTTCCGGTGCATCTTCTGATCTTCCTGCTATTAAAATCGGAGAATCTGTTTTCAAGTTATGACAGAATATATTAGGCAACCCAACGAATTAGAGAGTGAAATATTCCACGCCTTTAACAGAAAATCCTTACGTACTAGAGAAGAACGGAAAACAGATTTGGATTAAGGGCATCAAAATCAATATAGTCCACGTACTTTTATTTCTAGCAGAGACAAAAAATTTTTTTTTTGCGCAGTGTACTTTTGTTGCGCAGTGTAATTTTTTCAAAATCTGCCACTAGATTTCTTATATCATACTACACCTAAAACTATCAAAAAACTAGAACTTTTAATTCAAAAACACGTTTAATAATTTTGGCCAGCCTTTCAGGCCAAATACTCCTCTGTGCGATGAAGAAGATTGGCTTTCTGCAGCATCTTAATCCACTTACGCCAGCATTGGTGTTTCTTCCCATTCATTTGGAAGTCCAACGAGTAAACCTTTTTTTCAAATAAAACTGATATGAATAACTTAGTTCGAAAATAAGGGCTCTCAAAAGACAAGTATGAGCTTCTTGCATCGCAATTAAAAGAATAGAATTTGGTGCAAAAGGATGTTAACGTCTCGTACTTTCGAAATATAGAACAACCTTTTCTGAGTTATTTCTGCAGAGAGGAAGGTTTGGTATTTTGTGATAATGCTGATGGAGATTTGCGGCAACTGTGTTTCGGTCATAAATCTGAGGATTGGCGGCTTTTTATTGATTCATCCCAAATGAATAAAAATGCATTCTGAATTTTAATTGAATATCAAGTGCAAGAAGCTAAAATGATAACTTATTTTTGATGGGCTAGCCCACTTTTTGCCACCCATAAACACTCCCTGGAATGTGTACAACAACTTGCCAAAGTTTGAGTCCGATCGGTTTTGCGGTTTCGGAGTCTATAGCTAACACACACACACAGAGTTTCACTTTTATATATAGGTACATATCTGAGGCCGGAAATTTTTACACTCTCCCGCCGACGACGACTATTTGTTAAATGTTTAGATATTAATTGCAGGGATGCCACACACCAGTTTTTTTTTAATGTGTATAACTCGTTAGCTTGTTTGTTTAAATTTTTTAACTTTTTTAGTTGTAAAACACAAAGTTAAAATTATTTGCTAATAAAAATATTTGCATTTGAATGCCTTAAGTTCTTGACATATGCTACAACTAAGTGATACTTTTTAAATATTAAAAAAAAACATAAATATCTTTTCAAACACTATTAAAAATATAAAATATGTTATGACGTCAAAAATATTTCAATGAATAGAGTATATATTTTTATTACTCATTCACTATTCCTTCCATTTATTAAAAAATTAAATTAGCTTTGCTACTTAAATCATTAAATTTATACTTGGAAGGATCATTTGATAAAAAAAGAACATTGTAGAATTTGGTACGTTTTATTTTCCAGGAAAATTTTTTGTTGTGGCATCCCTGGTTTTCTTAAAATTTTGACATAACTCAGTTATTCTCTCAGAGAGAATCTCTTTGTCTTGTTTCTTGTATTAAATACATAATTTGTTAACAAAAGGTGTTCAAAGTCACTAGTCATATTAATATGAATTATATGATATAGTACAATATGAGAGTCAACTTTGAATTGGCCCTATATATATATAAAAGAGTAACGTGACTGACTGACTGACTGATTCATCATCGTACAGCCCAAACGCAAAGAGCTAGAGACATGAAATTTGGACAATCGGTTCCTCTTTCGATGTATAGCTCCACTAAGAAGGGCTTTTTGGAAATTCGTACTTTAAGGGGGTAAAAAAGGGTAAAATCAGTAATCTTATATCTGCTAAACTAAAAACGATACAAATAAAATTGAAATAGAATTGTAATTTGCACAAAAAATAAGCTGACAGGTGTCCTTTTTTTGAAACTGTAATTTGGTACTTTTTTGGTGCCCTATGTAACTTCCAAACACATATAGCTAGGAAAAAAATTTAAACTGTTTTAGGTAATCCGCGAAAAAATATTAATAAGAATTTGCCACTTTTTTAAAATTCGTATATGTACAAGGGGTAAAAATTGTCCCTTTTTTGGTACTTTGTTTAAAAGAAACTTTTCTAATAATATTCAATGGGACAAAATTTGATCTTTATTATTGCCTAATAGAATATGGAAATATATTAAGGTGAAATTTTTGAAAACTTTTTGTGGACAAAAAAGGTACCAAAAAGGGGAAAATTCCGTAAAATGTATGTAATTCCTAATTTGACGGCCAATTTTCACAAAATTTATAATTGGGTTTTCACCAGACATAAAAAATTATGGAATTTAGTAAAAATTGAAACACATTCAGAACAGGGTAGAAAGGGGAAAAATCGGGAAAAGAGTTTGGTACTTTTTAGAACATAATTACTTTTTTGCAAAAAAATAGATATACTGACTTTAAATCATGTCTATTAAAATATTATGTTACATAGATATTTGAAAAATTTAAACTTGGAATTTGGAACTTAGACCAACATTGTACTTTTTCGCATTTCTATGGTACTTTTTGTATTTTCTACGTTTATAGAGGTAGTATTGTAAAATAAAGAACTATTGATTCCAGCTGAGACAAAAATATTATGGGCAACCAAGAAGGTACTTTTTTGAATTTTTATGGTACTTTTTCTATTTTTAAAGGTTGCGAAGCCAGAATTTCGAAAATAGTGACTATCGAAACAAGGTAAGACTGAAAATGTTATGGTCGATCGAAAAGGTACTTTTTTGAATTTTTATGGGACTTTTTGTACTTTCTACGTTTATAAAGGTTAGGATTATACAATCGAGGACTTTTGATTCCAGGTGAGACTAAAAATGTTATGGGCTACCAAAAAGGTACTTTTTTGAATTGTTATGGTACTTTTTGTATTTTCAACGTTTGCGAAGCTAGAATTTTGATATTAGTGGCTATTGATACAAGGTGAGACTGAAAATGTTATGATCGACCAAAAAGGTACTTTTTTGAATTTTTATGGGACTTTTTGCATTTTCTACGTTTATGAAGGTAGGATTGTACAATCGAGGACTTTTGATTCCGGGTGAGACTAAAAATGTTATGGGCAACCAAAAAGGTACTTTTTTGAATTTTTATGGTACTTTTTGTATTTTTAGAGGTTGCGAAGCCAGAATTTCGAAATAAGTGCCTATCGAAACAAGGTAAGACTAAAATGTTATGGTCGACGAAAAAGGTACTTTTTTGAATTTTAATGTGACTTTTTGCATTCTCTACGTTTATGAAGCTAGAATTTTGATATTAGTGGCTATTGATACAAGGTGAGACTGAAAATGTTATGGTCGACCAAAATGGTACTTTTTTGAATTTTTGTGGTAATTTTTGTATTTTATACGTTTATGAAGGTAGGATTGTACAATCGAGGACTTTTGATTCCAGGTGAGACTAAAAATTTTATGGGCAACCAAAAAGGTACTTTTTTGAATTTTTATGGTACTTTTTGTATTTTTAAAGGTTGCGAAGCCAGAATTTCGAAATTAGTGGCTATTGATACAAGGTGAGACTGAAAATGTTATAGTCGACCAAAAGATACTTTTTTGATTTTTTATGGTACTTTTTGTATTTTTAAAGGTTGCGAAGTCAGAATTTCGAAATTAGTGACTGTCGAAACAAGGTAAGACTGAAAATGTTATGGTCGACCAAAAAGGTACTTTTTTGAATTTTTATGGGACTTTTTGCATTTTCTACGTTTATTAAGCTAAAATTGTGAAATAAAGGATTATTTATTCAAGTTGAGAATTAAAATGATATTGGCCTTTTCGCATTTTTATTGAACTCTTTGTATTTTTACGTTTGTAAACTAGATTCTTAAAATTAATGTTTATTGATCCGAGGTCTAACTCATAATATTATGAACGACAAAAAATTACTTTTTCTCATTTTTTATATTTTGTTTACATAGAATTCTGAATGTAGGTAAAAATAAACCAAGTTGAAGTTTTAGTGAAAGAAAGAATGTTCCTTTTTTTATTTTTAGAGTCATTTTTGCAAATTCTGAATTTATGAATCTTAATTTTTGAAACTCAATAGCATTGATTTTGGTTTTCAGGTAAAAAATATATACCAGATATATCCTTACTCTACTTTTTATTTTTCTAAGTAAATTGAATCAGAGATAAAAGCTTTCATAAATTGCACCAAAAATATTTAATAATTAAAAATACAACAAATACAATAAATAGTATGAATTGCGCTATCGAAGTAGCGGGTTACACGCTAGTAACAGATAATAGTGTGACCATATGAAAATAAAAGATCACTAAAAAGACTTAGACATTTGCAAAACAGAAATTTAAATACAAATTTTAGTAGTTACCTGTTTTATATTTATTCTAAATGTTCTAAAATATAAAATAAAACAATTATTAAATTATAAACTAACTTGACTTTCCTAAAAAGTTGAGAAGTAAAACCAAATTTAATAAAAATGGTCACCTTGTACCAATTTGTTCGTCGTTCACCGGCGTAAGAAATAGAAATAAATCTATTGCAGAGTTCGCCGCGTACAGCGAATTTCTACCGACGCCATAATAATACGCATTCTCGTATACACAAATGTGTTTTATTTCTGACAACGAATATTCGCTGCGAAAAATTCGTCGTTCGTCGCAATTGTGCGCCTAGCAATACACACATTGGGTACCTGCGGTAAATTGACAATAAAATCTATATTTTTTTAACCGATTTTTATGGTTTATGGCTTTTTTTATTTTATTTTTAAGATAAGCAGCTCTCAGAAAAAAGTGCAAAATGTTGAATATTTGCTTTCTAGTTTTTTTAATTCCATTTTTAAATTGAAAAATATTACGAATTTTGCACGAAAAAAATTTGTTTCTCCATTAATTTCTGAATAATTCCAAAACGATAAAAGATATTCGAATAAAATAAATTTTTATACATCTTCTAGTGTTTTATTTTTGAAAATCGGATGACTGGTCATCGAGTTAGGATAAAATATGTCTCCGTACCAAACTAATTTAGGGGAAAAAATTTGCCACGCCCATAAAAAAATCCCGATCTGATGGAAAAAAACTGACAATGGATTTTGATTAGCGCATCAAAATCCAAATAGTCCACATATTGTTATTAATTGGAGGATTTTGCTGCTGAGCAATGTTATTTGTTGCTTTATATTTTTATACTCGCCACCAAAAAAATGGTGGGGGTATATTCATTTTGTCATTCCGTTTGTAACACATCGAAATATCCATTTTAGACCCCATAAAGTATATATATTCTGAATCAGGGTTTGATTTGATGTCCGTCCGTCTGTTGAAAACACGATAGAGGTCGCACCGAAAAAGCTAGGAGGCTCAAATTTTGCCAGAATCTTTTTTCTAGACAAGGTTTGTTGTTGAAAATGGGCTCGGAATATAAGGAAGTGAGTTATAGCTCGTAATGCAAGGGTAGGTCGAAAAAACCGTGTCCTTCGAACATCGAATGAAATGGAATTGTGTCCAAACGCATTAACGTAGACTCATGAAACTTCGAATATATATTTCCTGAGTAAAAACAATATCTCTCCCCAAATTGCTTACATCTATGCATTAGGAAAGGAGTTATAGATAAAAATGTACGAAAATTTATACCGCGCAGTGTATTTTGCAGTATATTTTAAATTTAAAACCTAATAAAACGGACAAAATTCGATGTAAGATTCTGAAATTTAGAACACTTTGCTTCTTGGTGAGAGGCTTTTTTGTAACGGAAAATCAATATGCCACGCCCACTTTTACGCCCACTTCATATATAACGTTTTACCTAAAATTCATATAATTTCTCTATTAATAAAGATTTTGGAATAATAAATTACTATTTTGAAACATCTAAGTTTTACTCATTAGCAAAAACAACTTTGACACGCCTACTATAAGGCCCACTTTTCACGTTATCTACCGTTAATGAAATTTAAAAGCTCATAAATCCGCCAAAGTTAGAGGTATGATGATAAAATTTGCTGCGTGTGTCCTTCTAATCAATGTTATTGTTGTGCCAAAAAGTTTAGGTGACATGCCCACTTTAACGCCTACCTCCCATGTAACGGTTTATCTTAAATTCAAGTAATTTCTCTATTCACAAAGTTTTTGGGAAAATAAAGGACTATATTGAAATAACTAAGTTGTATTTATTAGCAGAATCTTTATTGATACGCCTACTTTAACGTATTTAAAATATCGGCGATTAATATCGAAATTTTTTAAACTAAATATCGATATATTTTGCCCAACCCTATAGCTCGAGTCGAACTACAAATAGTATCTTAAGTTACTAACGTGGTCAAAAACACATATTAAACGTCGTTTTTATACCCTTCACCTGTGGTGCACAAGGGTATATATAGCTTTGTCATTCCGTTTGTAATTTCTACAATTTTCATTTCCGACCCCATAAAGTATATATTTTCTGAAAGCTTATAAATAGAGGAATCGATTAAGCCCTGACCGTCTGTCCGTCTGCCCGTCTGTCCGTGTGTTGGTTGAAATCAACTTTTAGAAGCAACTATATGTTCCTCACATCTGTATATGGTATCAATCTCTTGGAAATATCCAGGAATGAATCGCTATTGAAATTCAGCACAATCGCCCCATAACTTTCTGAGATATGAGCAAAAAACCACGACCACCTCGTTTTTTTTCACAATTACAACAACACCATACATACATAGATACATGTAAAAAACATACCAAACAAAAAAAATTACAAAAAAAAAATATTAAAAATAAGAAAAAAATAATAAAAAAAACTACAAAAAAAAAATTTAAAAAAAATTTAAAAAAATTTTTCTAAAAAAATTTTTTAAAAAAAATTTAAAAAAAATATAAAAAAAAAATAATAAAATATAAATAATATATTAAATAAAATAAAACAAAATTTTTTTGGCTCAGCTGGGATTCGATGCCACATTTATTCTAACGTGTACGTATGCACGTATTTTATATGGGATGAATGGTGATACAAACAATTGTTATTGCATGACTACACGTTGTGAAGGGTATATAAGATTCGGCACGGCCGAATATAGCACTGTTACTTGTTCGATATTAATATTGATATTAGTTTGAATAAACGAATTACCAATGCTTTAACATTTTTGACTGTATTTCAGAACTATGCCCTATATTTTTATACCCTTCACCTGTGGTGCACAAGGGTATATATAGCTTTGTCATTCCGTTTGTAATTTCTACAATTTTCATTTCCGACCCCATAAAGTATATATTTTCTGAAAGCTTATGAATAGAGGAGTCGATTAAGCCCTGACCGTCTGTCCGTCTGCCCGTCTGTCCGTGTGTTGGTTGAAATCAACTTTTAGAAGCAACTATATGTTCCTCAGATCTGTATATGGTATCAATCTCTTGGAAATATCCAGGAATGAATCGCTATTGAAATTCTGCACAATCGCCCCATAACTTTCTGAGATATGAGCAAAAAACCACGACCACCTCGTTTCTTTTACACAATTACAACAACAACATACTTATATACATACATGCAAAAAACATGCCAAAAAAAAAAAAAATACAAAAAAAAATATATTGAAAATAAAAAAAAAAATAATAAAAAAAATTAAAAAAAAAAAAATAAAATATAAATAATATCTTAAATAAAATAAGATAAAATTTTTTTGGCTCAGCTGGGATTCGATGCCACATTTAGTCTAACCAGTATATACATATGTACGTATTTTATATGAGATGAATGGTGATACAAACAATTGTTATTGCATAACTACACGTTGTGAAGGGTATATAAGATTCGGCACGGCCGAATATAGCACTGTTACTTGTTAAATTTAATTTTGAAAATGATCTAATGTATTTCAAAAGTTATTAATTAAATTTCAAAAATAGTAAATAGAATTTCGAAATTGGTAATTGAATTTCAACAACAACGAGTTGAATTTTAAAATTATCTATAATATTTATGTAAATTCAATTGATTTGTTTCTTCAAATTACAGTAATATTCCATTAATACTTTTGGAATACTATTTATAACTTAAACAAGTAACACTGCTATATTCGACCGTGCCGAATCTTATATACCCTTCACAACGTGTAGTCATGCAATAACAACTGTTTGTATCACCATTCATCCCATATAAAATACGTGCATAAGTACACGTTAGAATAAATGTGCCATCGAATCCCAACTGAGCCAAAAAAATTTTATTTTATTTAATATGTTATTTATATTTTATTATTTTTTTTATATTTTTTTTAAATTTGTTTAAAAAATTTTTTTAGAAAAATTTAAAAAAAATTTTTTTAAATTTTTTGAAAAAATTTTTTAAAATTTTTTTTTTGTAGTCGGGGGGCTTCAAAAAGTTGATTTCAACATACACACGGACAGACTGACAGGGCTTAATCGACTCCCCTATTCATAAGCTTTCAGAAAATATATACTTTATGGGGTCGGAAATCAAAATTGTAGAAATTTCACACGGAATGACAAACCTATATATCCCTTTTTCACTGTGTGGAGGGTATAAAAACGGTTAGAAACTACAATTTGGTACTTTTTTGGTACCCTATGTAACTTCCAAAGACATAAAGTTAAGAAAAAACCTTATATTGTATGAGGTAATTAGCGAAAAAATATTAAGGACTTCGGCACTTTTTAAAATTCACATGTCTAAGGGGTAAAATTTATCTATTTTTATGGTCCATTTAAAAAAAAAAATCTAATATTATTCAATGGGAAAAAATTAAAAAATCGTTACTATGGACAATTATTTAGGTGAAATTTCTGGCAACTTTTAGGAGGAAAATAAAGGTAACAAAAAGAGGAAAATGCCGAAAAAGGTGTATAACTCCTAATTACAAAGTTAAAGGAAAAAATTGTAATAGGTATTTTACCAGACATAAAAAATTATGTAATTTGGTAAAAATTCAATCGTATTCATAACAGGGTAGAAAGGAGAAAATTTGGGAAAACAGTATAGTATTTTTTAGAACCTAATTACTTATATGCAATAGATAGTAGATTTACTCATTTTAAATCATGTATATGAAAATATGTTTTGTTTCATAATTATTTAAACATTTTAAACTTGAAATTTATACATTTAAATGGAAAACCCAAAAAGGTACTTCTCTGTTTTTTGGGTACTTTTTGTATTTACTACGTTTATGAAGCTAGAATTATAAAACTAAAAACTATTGATGAGAGCTGAGGCTGAAATGTTATGGGCGACTGAAAAGGTACTTTTTTACATTTTGATGGTTCTTTTTGTATTTTCTACGTTTATGAAGCAATCAATCAATCAAGAACTATTGATTCCAGGTGAGATTGAAACTGTTAGGTGTCACCAGAAAGGTGCCTTATATCTTTTTTATGGTACTTTTTGTATTAGATAAACAAATTTAAATAATATTTTTATTTGCTTATTAAGTATAAGTGAAACAATTTATTTCAATATAAAGGCATTACAATGGACCGTAATGATCTCCAGGTGAGGATGTGAGGGTAACATTGCACTAGCCTTACCTACCTATACCATAAGTGTATCAAAAAATTTTAATAATTCAATAAAAATAAATATTTATTAAACAACGAAAAAAAAAATATTATTGAAAATTTTTCGACATAAAGTTTAAAAAACACTTCTATTATATAAGTAATTTGTGGTTTTCTACACGGAAAAAAAGTAGCAAATAAAAAAATATTTGATTAAAAAAATACTTAAGTTATTAAAAAAATAAGTAAAAAAAGTGTTTGGGCAAAAACTAACTAACAAATATATTTAATAAATAATTATTCAGTTTTAGAATCTTGACTAAAAAATTAATTAATTGGATTAAAAATCGTTTCAAAGAGAAATTTTTGATTTTGATAATGTCAAAAAATAGTTGAATAAAATTATAGTTAATTTGTTAAAATAATTAGTTGGTATGGTAAAAAAATTAATAGAAAATTGCAAATTGGAAAAAGTTACCGACTTATTGATAAATGTTATATACTTTTTTTTTTGTGGTACTATGCTTTTGTTTATAACAGCATTTTTTTGTCATTACTATGGCAGTTATTGTTGCAATGCCTTGAAAAGACGTTACAATAACATAATATTATTATATATATTATTGTATTATTATATATAATTATATTATTATTATATATTATTATATTATTGTAGCTTAAGTTAATTGTTTGTGTTTTCAATTCGTGTTAAAGATGTGTGTAAGCAAGATTCGTGTAAAAATATCAACTTGTTTATTTCTAGTATTCTTTTGTATTTCATTGTGGACAGACGCACAGAGAAGTATTTGGCCTGAAAAGCTGGCCAAAATTATTAAATGTGTTTTTTGAATTAAAAGTTTTAGATTTTTGATAGTTTTAGGTGTAGTATGATATAAAAAGTCTAGTGGCAGATTTTTAAAAAATTACACTGCGCAACAAAAAAAAAATTTGTCTATCCTAGAAATAAAAGTACGTGGACTATATGGATTTTAATGCCCTTAATTCAAATCTGTTCTCCAGAACGTAACGATTTTCTTTTAAAGGCGGGGCATATTTCCCCCCTAAAATATTTTGTCATAACTTGAAAACGGGTTCTCCGATTTTAATAGCAGGAGGATCAAAAGATGCACCGAAAAATTCTGCTAACACTAACAAGCACATTTCCTTTCTATTATTAAAATAAAAAATTTTAAATTTTTCCAAAAGCCAGGAATAAAAGACGGTACAAATACTAAAACTCAATTAACAAATGTTGATTTTAAAGGTTTAAACTCATTCTTGACAGACTGTATGTACATGCATACATATGATTTACGGTCTAAATAAAAAAAAAATTAATTGTAAGGCTCTTATAGAACAGTATTTCTTATGAAAAATAGCTTTATTATATATATTTTATATTATATAATACTCAATATATGGACAATTTAAACTAATAAAAATTCCTCAATAATTATTATGTCGTATGTATATCCTTATTAGATGCATTATCGGTGTCAGGAAGAAGAAGTGTGATGGTTTCTGATGAAAAAGCTTTTCTTATTATTCCGTTGTCTTTGCGTACTGCAGCTTATAAAAGGGTCACTGCTCAGAAATAACCTATTCAAGACATCTTGATTTGTATCGCTTCTGCTGAATTTCCTTAAATAATTCGTACGATATAATCAACATCTACGTCCGAAATTTTAAAATTGTGGCCTGAATACACTAAACCTTCTGGATACACATTGGTAAGATAACCCTTTTTGCAAATAGGCTTTAAGCATATTTCTTACTTTTTTATTCTTTTAGATTAAAATTGATTTTTGTATCAAATATCCGCAAGATAAAGGCATGAAAACAAAATGGGTTTCTGCTGAAAATAAAAAATTTCATATATGTACTTAAAATGAAAGTACCTAATGCTTCAATATTATGGTAAACTCTTAGTTTTTTAACTTTTCATTTTCGAATTCACAAAAGTTTGCAATTTTTTTTGAATTTCAGAATCAAGAATTTTTTCCATTTTTTATTTTACACATCATTTCTTTCCTTCACAGTAAAAAGTTATTACGGACAAACAGTAGCGGACTCCCAAGATTTCGTTTGGAATTGGATATGAAATTAAAAATTCTAAAACTTCAAAAATGCAATATTAAGCCGATGCTCTTAATTACTGGTGAATGAGATTAAAAAATATCCAATGTTACAAATAATTACTGCTGTCGATTTTCTATTTAAAGTTTTTTCCGTGTTTAATTGAAAGTTTCCGAAATAATCTGATGTATTTTATATTTTTTGTAACGTTTTTTTATGAACTTATTTCTGAGAAGAACCATTTAAAAGTATTTACCTTCATTAATGAAATAATTAACCTTAAACAACTCTAAGAAATTCATTTATATACTTAGCAGTTTCTTACTTTTTTCATACTATTTTAAAAAATGTCAATATTTATGTTTTTGTTAACTAATTTAAAACTTTAAACATATTCCACAAAATAAAATTTAATAAAAAATCTATAATTTTCATTTTAAATAAAAAACTTAAAAGTGATGGCTGATTTGAAATTTAATGAAAAATGTGAAAACTCAACAACTTGCCGTTAGTTAAAGGCAGGATTTTGTTTGGCAGATAAATGGCTTTGCATTATTAACCCTTAATTTATTATTTTTTTATTCATTAAATATTATTAAAGTTAATAATAATAGCAATAAAAAATGGAAGTTGTAATAATGCAAAGCTATTTATCGAGCAGGCATAATCCTACCTTTAACTAAAGTCAAGTTGTAATAATGGCACTTAATCTATCATTCATAGAAATTGTTATTGAACTTAAAATCAATATTTAACAATATTTAAGAAAATAATATTTAGGCTCAACAAAAAGAAAATATTTCATGTTTAAATCGTCTGTAATATTATATTTAATAATTTTTTTGAAGTTTATTTTAAAGGCAATAAAAATTTTTATGAACAACAAAGTAAAGTCTACTTTAAAATCGATAATTACAATTACAATTGATATTTGTTAGTTATATATAGTAATCCAAAAGTATTAATTAAATATTGTTTAAAAAAAATTCTAAAAAAAATCAATTGAATTTTTAAAATTCAATAAATAATTATACAACACAAATAGAGGTGGTATAGTTATATAAAAGAAAATAATTTATTTATACAAAAAAAGTTAATTCAAAAATAAATTATATATATTTATCCCTTTTTTGTACACATTTAACAATACAATCTTTTCCTGTTTCATTCTTCAAAAAATTACAAAATGCAATACATGT
This sequence comes from Phyto melanocephala, assembly GCA_941918925.1. NCBI lineage: Eukaryota > Metazoa > Arthropoda > Insecta > Diptera > Rhinophoridae > Phyto > Phyto melanocephala. The sequence continues at coordinate 5,004,585 of OW799238.1, read as the reverse complement.
ATATCCAAAAACAGTACAAAAACAGTACATATATAAAACAAGTAACAGTGCTATATTCGGCCGTGCCGAATCTTATATACCCTTCACAACGTGTAGTCATGCGTGTAGTCATGTATCACCATTCATCCCATATAAAATACGTGCATACGTACACGTTAGAATAAATGTGGCATCGAATCCCAGCTGAGCAAAAAAAATTTTGTTTTATTTTATTTAATATATTATTTATATTTTATTATTTTTTTTTATATTTTTTTTAAATTTTTTTAAAAAATTTTTTTAAAATTTTTTTTTTAATTTTTTTAAAATTTTTTTTTGTAGTTTTTTTTATTATTTTTTTCTTATTTTTAATATTTTTTTTTGTAATTTTTTTTGTTTGGTATGTTTTTTACATGTATGTATGTATGTATGTTGTTGTTGTAATTGTGAAAAAAAAACGAGGTGGTCGTGGTTTTTTGCTCATATCTCAAAAAGTTATGGGACGATTCTGCTGAATGTCAATAGCGATTCATTCCTGGATATTTCCAAGAGATTGATACCATATACAGATCTGAGGAACATATAGTTGCATCTAAAAGTTGATTTCAACCAACACACGGACAGACGGACAGACGGTCAGGACTTAATCGACTCCTCTATTTATAAGCTTTCAGAAAATATATACTTTATGGGGTCGGAAATGAAAATTGTAGAAATTACAAACGGAATGACAAAGTTATATATACCCTTGTGCACCACAGGTGAAGGGTATAAAAACAGTACTTTTTCGTACTGTTTTAGGTATTGTGAATATAACAGTACATATTACAAAAAACAGTACATGTACTGTTTAAAACAGTACGAATGGCAACCCTAATTACAGTATAATATTAACATTTTTCATCTTATCTAAAGGTAAACGAAGAGTTCAGAAGGATTTCGTAATAAGTGAAAGTTCTATACAATTCCAAAATGAAAATCAGGACGGTAGTATTGAAATTCAAGAGTCTACATTACGTAATATAAATAGAAAGAAAGCTTTCCTGTAGGAAATGTCACTAGTGAATCAGTACTGATTCACTATTGACACTGTCACCATTACTACTGACTTGTTATACCCCCAACAATGCTGGTTTACTATAGACATTTACCATGTGCGTGTCATTGGAAATCTACTACTGACACTGGTACTACTGAGTAGGTAGTTCTTTTCGGACCATATGTAGACATTGTCACCATAGATTCACTAGTTTATTTCAGTAATTCTAGTCTACACTTTTGGTACTTTTATGGTGGTAATGTCAGTAGTGAATCTGTACTGACCCACTGTTGACACAGTCACCAGTACTAGTGACTTATTGTACCCCCCGACAATGCTTTTTTACTATTGACATTTAACATGTGCGTGTCATTGGCAATCAACTACTGACACTGATACTACTGAGTAGGTAGTTCTTTAAGGACCATGTGTAGACATTGTCACCAGAGATTCAATAGTGCATTTAAGTAATTCTAGTCTACACTTTTGATACTTTTCTGTAATATACGTCGTTAATGAAACTTTTGTTAAAATATGATGTTTTATTAAAAAAAATGAAGGAATTCATTTTAAATATCAAATATTAAAAGTAAATTAGGTACATTTCATTTAATTAGAACTCTTATTTATTGTGTATACATTTCTTTTCTAATCAAAGAAAATTAAAAATGACAATGTCGCCAAGAAGTCACTACAATAGTCGACAAGACTGGTGACTTGGAGACACTTGCCCCCACGTTTCCTTCCGGGTTATTATATACAAATTGAAGTATATATGTATGTACTTACATACATACACATACTTATATATTTTTTATTTTTTTTTTTATTTGTCTTTAAAGGTAAAGATTCTTTATCCTTCACAAATGAGACCTATAAGGCTTCTGAAACATCGATAAAGAAAAATTTGAGAGAAAATAAACTCAAACGGAATGCAGGAAAAGAGTATATTTCAGCAAAAAATGGAAAAGATTGAAATACGGAGAAAAAATTTGTAGTGAAGACCGTTTGTTATTATTTAAAGAATATTGGGTCTTAGGTAATTATTCTTCTCGCGTTAGCTATATGTCTAGACGCATTGAGCATTCTTTAAAACAGTCAAAGAGAAATAAAGATCTTCGTAACAACGTATTTAAATATTATATTTTTTTTGGAGATGCTGAAATATATGTTTGTATATGAAGAGATCGAATCTTTTTTGCGCAATATACAAAAAAAAATTGTCCAAAACAGAAATTTTGAGGATCAAAAAGGTAAATCCTCACACTTCACAAACAAAATATCTCAATCTATGAAAAATTATGTAATTTCACATATTAGTTCCTTTCTTGCTTATGAATCTCATTATTCAATAGCTCACACCAATCAGAAATATTAAGCGCAAAACTTAAATTTGTCAAAAATGTATGAACTGTACAAAGAAAAAAACAAAATCTGTACTTCTTTCGCCACATATAGGCGAATATTCAAAAATCAACAAGTAAGAGCGCTATATTCGGCCGTGCCGAATCTTATATACCCTTCACAACGTGTACTCATGCAATAACAGTAGTTTGTGTCACCTTTCATCCCATATGAAATACGTACATACATATATAAAAACATCCCATTGTAAAATTATAAATTCACGTATGTATGTTAAAAAAACAAAAAAAAAATATAAAAAAAAATTTAAAAAAAAAATTTTAAAAAAAAATTAAAAAAAAAATTATTATATATATAATATATATAAAACAAAAAAAAATTAAAAAAAACAAGTAAGAGCGCTATATTCGGCCGTGCCGAATCTTATATACCCTTCACAACGTGTAGTCATGAAATAACAGTAGTTTGTGTCACCATTCATCCCATATGAAAAACATACATACATATATAAAAACATCCCAGTGTAAAATTATAAATTCACGTATGTATGTTAAAAAAACGAAAAAAAAAATAAAAAAATTAAAAAAAAATTAAAAAAAAAAATTTAAAAAAAAATTTAAAAAAAAAGTTATTATATATAATTATAATTATTATATATAAAACAAAAAAAATTAAAAAAAAAATTAAAAAAAAAATAATAATAAAAATATAAATAATATATTCAATAAAAAATAAAAAAAAAAATTTTTTTTAGCTCAGCTGGGATTCGATGCCACGTTTTCTCTAACCAGTATACACGTTTGTATGTATGTATGTTGTTGTTGTAATGTTGTTTTTGTGGAAAAAAAATCGAGGTGGTCGTGGGTTTTTGCTCATATATCAGTTGTTTATGTACCTATGTTTCTGATTTTCAATACCGATCTACTCCCGAATATTTCTGATATTTTAGTACCTTGCCCGGGTCCAACCTATGTCGGGGGGGCTTCAAAAAGTTGATTTCAACATACACACGGACAGACGGACAGACTGACAGACTGACAGGGCTTAATCGACTCCCCTATTCATAAGCTTTCAGAAAATATATACTTTATGGGGTCGGAAATGAAAATTTTAGAAATTTCACACGGAATGACAAACCTATATATACCCTTTTTCACTGTGTGAAGGGTATAAAAAGGGTATATATAGGTTTGTCATTCCGTGTGAAATTTCTACAATTTTCATTTCCGACCCCATAAAGTATATATTTTCTGAAAGCTTATGAATAGGGGAGTCGATTAAGCTCTGTCAGTCTGTCCGTCTGACCGTCTGTCCGTGTGTATGTTGAAATCAACTTTTTGAAGCCCCCCGAAATCGCCTGGACTCAGGTAAGGTATTAAAATATCAGAAATATTCGGGAGTAGATCGCTATTGAAAATCAGAAACATCGGTACATAAACAACTGAGATATGAGCAAAAACCCACGACCACCTCGATTTTTGTTCACAAAAACAACATTACAACAACAACATACATACAAACGTGTATACTGGTTAGAGAAAACGTGGCATAGAATCCCAGATGAGCCAAAAAAATTTTTTTTTATTTTTTTTTAAATTTTTTTTTTAATTTTTTTTTTATTTTTTTTTTTTTATTTTTTATTTAATATATTATTTATATTTTTATTATTATTTTTTTTTTTTAATTTTTTTTTTTATTTTTTTTTGTTTTATATATATTATATACATAATAATTTTTTTTTCTAAATTTTTTTTTTTAAACTTTTTTTTTAATTTTTTTTTTTTTGTTTTTTTAACATACATACGTGAATTTATAATTTTACAATGGGACGTTTTTATATATGTATATTTTTATATGTATGTACGTATTTCATATGGGATGAATGGTGACACAAACCACTGTTATTGCATGACTACACGTTGTGAAGGGTATATAAGATTCGGCATGGCCGAATATAGCGCTCTTACTTGTTCACTGTGTGAAGGGTATAAAAATAAAAATATAAATAATATACTAAATAAAAAATAAAAAAAAAATTTAAAAAAAAAAAATTAAAAAAAATTTTTTGGCTCAGCTGGGATTCGATGCCACGTTTTCTCTAACCAGTATACATGTTTGTATGTATGTTTGTTGTTGTTATACCCTTCACACAGTGTAAAAGGGTATATATAGGTTTGTCATTCCGTGTGAAATTTCTACAATTTTCATTTCCGACCCCATAAAGTATATATTTCCTGAAAGCTTATGAATAGGGAAGTCGATTAAGCCCTGTCCGTCTGTCCGTGTGTATGTTGAAATCAACTTTTTGAAGCCCCCCGACATCGCCCGGACCCGCATGAGGTATTAAAATGTTGGAAATATTCGGGAGTAGATCGCTATTGAAATTCAGAAAAATCGGTACATAAATAACTGAGATATGAACAAAAAACCACGACCACCTCGGTTTTTTTTTAACAATAGACACTAGATGAGCTTATGTTCGAATCCCAGTTGAGACAAAAAAATTTTTTTTTTTTTATTTTTTTCATTTTTTTTTTTGTGTTATTTTATTTTTTATACGTACTTACATTCAAAAACTCAATTTATAATTTTACAATGGTACGTTTTTGAGCGGATAAAATACTTTATTATAAAGAATAATAATGAAACATATAGTAGGTATGTATGTATGTATGTACGCATTTATTTAAAGAAAACAAAATGTCACCGCGGCTTTCGCTGCTAGAGATAACAAAGTAACAACAGCTATAACCTTGATTCAACGTAGCATGTGTGTGTGTGTAAAAAACCTACATACGAATATTCATTCAAACATATTGCTAATACTTAAATGTATGTATGTATGTATATGATTTTTATTTTGTATGAACCTCATATAGGTTGCAAGTACTTTTGTATATTTAAGTTATATAAATATTTATAGGATGGTAGTGCAGTGGGTACACGACTGAACTATGAAGCTGGTGGTACGCAGTTCGATACCATTAAGTGTTTGCTTAATTTTTTTTTTTAATTTTCAATGTTTCATGGTCAATATGAGTAGAATATGAAATATCATGACTAGCAAAATACGATGCACTATGAAAAAAAAAACTAAACTAAATACATATCTATTTTTATGTATTTTTCCCATTGAGTACGTAGTATACGTTAATACATATTATATATTTTAAATTTCAATAATGTATGCTCTATTACTCTTTACTTTTTCCTTTTTTTAATTATTTTAATTAAACTATATATGTACGTAAATTTATTTTTTTACAATGGGATGTTATTTTCATATATGTATGTTTTTTAAGTATGTACGTATTTTATATGAGATGAATGGTGATACAAACTATTGTTATTGCATGACTACACCTTTACTTCTTCTTAATTTTTTTAATTAAACTTGCAAACAAGTGCAAGAAATTACATGCCGTTGGGAGATTAGCGGTTACATCAATAAACTTCAAATTCGTTGTTGTGTAAAAATTAATTTTTTTCACATAAATACCTAGATACATTCATACAAATGTCCATATAAATTACATTTATTTATTTCCATTAAGAAATAATTTTAAATGCAATACCTTACTACACCTTTACTTCTTCTTAATTTTTTTAATTAAACTTGCAAACAAATGCAAGAAATTACCTACATGCCGTTGGGAGAATAGCGGTTACATCAATGAACTTCAACTTCGTTGTTGTTTAAAAATTAATTTTTTTCACATAAATACCTAGATACATTCATACAAATGTCCATATAAATTACATTTATTTATTTGCATTAAAAAATAATTTTAAATGTAATACCTTATGCTAAATGTAACAACTCTTAAGGAAAATAATAGATTTTTTCAATCTTCCTCTGGTAACTCTGCTCACAATATTTTTCAATCTTCCTCTGGTAACTCTGCTCACAATATTTAAAGAAAACAAAATGTCACCGCGGCTTTCGCTGCTAGAGATAACAAAGTAACAACAGCTATAACCTTGATTCAACGTAGCATGTGTGTGTGTGTAAAAAACCTACATACGAATATTCATTCAAACATATTGCTAATACTTAAATGTATGTATGTATGTATATGATTTTTATTTTGTATGAAACTCATATAGGTTGCAAGTACTTTTGTATATTTAAGTTATATAAATATTTATAGGATGGTAGTGCAGTGGGTACACCACTGAACTATGAAGCTGGTGGTACGCAGTTCGATACCATTAAGTGTTTGCTTAATTTTTTTTTTTACATTTCAATGTTACATGGTCAATATGAGTAGAATATGAAATATCATGACTAGCAAAATACGATGCACTATGAAAAAAAAACTAAACTAAATACATATCTATTTTTGTGTATTTTTCCCATTGAGTACGTAGTATACGTTAATACATATTATATATTTTAAATTTCAATAATGTATGCTCTATTACTCTTTACTTTTTCCTTTTTTTAATTATTTTAATTAAACTATATATGTACGTAAATTTATTTCTTTACAATAGGATGTTATTTTTATATATGTATGTTTTTTAAGTATGTACGTATTTTATATGAGATGAATGAATTTGCCATTGGGAGATTAGTAGCAAAATACGATGCACTATGAAAAAAAAAACTAAACTAAATACATATCTATTTTTATGTATTTTTCCCATTGAGTACGTAGTATACGTTAATACATATTATATATTTTAAATTTCAATAATGTATGCTCTATTACTCTTTACTTTTTCCTTTTTTTAATTATTTTAATTAAACTATATATGTACGTAAATTTATTTTTTTACAATGGGATGTTATTATACCCTTCACACAGTGAAAAAGGGTATATATAGGTTTGTCATTCCGTGTGAAATTTCTACAATTTTCATTTCCGACCCCATAAAGTATATATTTTCTGAAAGCTTATGAATAGAGGAGTCGATTAAGCCCTGACCGTCTGTCCGTCTGTCCGTCTGACCGTCTGTCCGTGTGTATGTTGAAATCAACTTTTTGAAGCCCCCCGACATAGGTTGGACCCGGGTAAGGTATTAAAATATCAGAAATATTCGGGAGTAGATCGGTATTGAAAATCAGAAACATCGGTACATAAACAACTGAGATATGAGCAAAAACCCACGACCACCTCGATTTTCTTTTCATAAAAACAACATTACAACAACAACATACATACATACAAACGTGTATACTGGTTAGAGAAAACGTGGCATCGAATCCCAGCTGAGGCAAAAAAATTTTTTTTTAAATTTTTTTAAAATTTTTTTTTTAATTTTTTTTTTATTTTTTTTTACTTTTTATTTAATATATTATATATATTTTTATTATTATTTTTTTTTATTTTTTTTTTTTTAATTTTTTTTTTTTAATTTTTTTTTTATTTTTTTTTTGTTTTATATATATTATATATGTATATAATAATTTTTTTTTTTTTAATTTTTTTTTTTAAATTTTTTTTTTTAAATTTTTTTTTTATTTTTTTTTTGTTTTTTTTAACATACATACGTGAATTTACTGTTATTGCATGACTACACGTTGTGAAGGGTATATAAGATTCGGCACGGCCGAATATAGCGCTTTTACTTGTTTTCATATATGTATGTTTTTTAAGTATGTACGTATTTTATATGAGATGAATGGTGATACAAACTATTGTTATTGCATGACTACACCTTTACTTCTTCTTAATTTTTTTAATTAAACTTGCAAACAAGTGCAAGAAATTACATGCCGTTGGGAGATTAGCGGTTACATCAATAAACTTCAAATTCGTTGTTGTGTAAAAATTAATTTTTTTCACATAAATACCTAGATACATTCATAGAAATGTCCATATAAATTACATTTATTTATTTCCATTAAGAAATAATTTTAAATGCAATACCTTACTACACCTTTACTTCTTCTTAATTTTTTTAATTAAACTTGCAAACAAATGCAAGAAATTACCTACATGCCGTTGGGAGAATAGCGGTTACATCAATGAACTTCAACTTCGTTGTTGTGTAAAAATTAATTTTTTTCACATAAATACCTAGATACATTCATACAAATGTCCATATAAATTACATTTATTTATTTGCATTAAAAAATAATTTTAAATGTAATACCTTATGCTAAATGTAACAACTCTTAAGGAAAATAGTAGATTTTTTCAATCTTCCTCTGGTAACTCTGCTCACAATATTTTTCAATCTTCCTCTGGTAACTCTGCTCACAATATTTAAAGAAAACAAAATGTCACCGCGGCTTTCGCTGCTAGAGATAACAAAGTAACAACAGCTATAACCTTCATTCAACGTAGCATGTGTTTTTGTGTAAAAAACCTACATACGAATATTCATTCAAACATATTGCTAATACTTAAATGTATGTATGTATGTATATGATTTTTATTTTGTATGAACCTCATATAGGTTGCAAGTACTTTTGTATATTTAAGTTATATAAATATTTATAGGATGGTAGTGCAGTGGGTACACCACTGAACTATGAAGCTGGTGGTACGCAGTTCGATACCATTAAGTGTTTGCTTAATTTTTTTTTTTTACATTTCAATGTTTCATGGTCAATATGAGTAGAATATGAAATATCATGACTAGCAAAATACGATGCACTATGAAAAAAAAAACTAAACTAAATACATATCTATTTTTATGTATTTTTCCCATTGAGTACGTAGTATACGTTAATACATATTATATATTTTAAATTTCAATAATGTATGCTCTATTACTCTTTACTTTTTCCTTTTTTTAATTATTTTAATTAAACTATATATGTACGTAAATTTATTTTTTTTCAATGGGATGTTATTTTTATATATGTATGTTTTTTAAGTATGTACGTATTTTATATGAGATGAATGGTGATACAAACTATTGTTATTGCATGACTACACCTTTACTTCTTCTTAATTTTTTTAATTAAACTTGCAAACAAGTGCAAGAAATTACATGCCGTTGGGAGAATAGCGGTTACATCAATGAACTTCAACTTCGTTGTTGTGTAAAAATTAATTTTTTTCACATAAATACCTAGATACATTCATACAAATGTCCATATAAATTACATTTATTTATTTCCATTAAGAAATAATTTTAAATGCAATACCTTATGCTGAATGTAACAACTCTTAAGGAAAATAACAGCTTTTTTCAATCTTCCTCTGGTAACTCTGCTCACAATAGTTTTCCAATATTTTTCAATCTTCCTCTGGTAACTCTTGCGGAAACCTATACTTTTATTTAATTTAATAAAATAAATCTTAGTTAAGGTAGTTATTAGTCAATTCTACTTTCAGATATTATTGACAGGCGAAAAACAAATTGTGATAATTTTTATTTATAAGCTCCTAAATAACTTGCAGACATGTTTGTGGCACTGCCTCTGGTTTTTTGTTTTTCTCATTAGAAGCAAATTTATCTCACATTTATAAACATTAGATATATAACAGAAGTAATTTCTAAATAAAAAAAATATTTAAAAGGGTCTTAATTTTTTTTTTATTTTTTTTATTTTATTTTTTTAACATACATACGTAAATTTACAATTTTACAATGGGATGTTTTTATATATGTTTTTTTTAAATGTATGTACTTATTTCATATGGGACTACACGTTGTGAAGGGTATATAAGATTCGGCATGGCCGAATATAGCACTCTTACTTGTTGTAATGTTGTTTTTGTGAAAAAAAAATCGAGGTGGTCGTGGGTTTTTGCTCATATCTCAGTTGTTTATGTACCGATGTTTCTGATTTTCAATACCGATCTACTCCCAAATATTTCTGATATTTTAATACCTTACTCGGGTCCAACCTATATCGGGGGGCTTCAAAAAGTTGATTTCAACATACACACGGACAGACGGACAGACTGTTAGAGCTTAATCGACTCCCCTATTCATAAGCTTTCAGAAAATATATACTTTATGTGGTCGGAAATTAAAATTGTAGAAATTTCACACGGAATGACAAACCTATATATACCCTTTTTCACTGTGTGAAGGGTATAAAAACTGAAGTTTAAAAAACCGAGTTTGGATACATGCTCTAAGTGTGACCATCTTTCAGTTTCAATAAAATATGCAAAATCGGATGAAAGTAAAAATCAACTTATTCAAGAACGAGATAGACATCAATAGTCAGCTGAAATGGCATACACCAACAAAAAATTTGACAAGTCGGATTTAATTAAAACAGTTTTATGTATGGATTTGCAAAAATGCTTACCAACACCATAATTTAATTATTCTATAGCTTTCTACAAGGGATCTCTGTGGACATTTAACTTCACAATTAGGAACTGTTCAACAAATAAAACGTATTGTTTTGCTTGGGATGAAACAGTAAGTGGAAGATGAGCTAACGAAATAGCATCGTGTCTATGGAAATTTTTCAATATGGACATTGATCTAAAACAGCACGTAATTATTTATTCCGATACATGTTCTGGGCAAAATAGAAATAAATTTGTAAGTGCGATGTTTGTTAGTCTTATTAACCAACGTGGAGTTAATGTAGAAATAATTGAACAAAAATTTTTGACACCTGGACACACACATTTGGAATGTGGCATTGAATGAAAAAAGAAGAATAATATGTTGGAAATATTTCATCCCTATGATTGGATAAAACTAATGAAGTCTTGTGGTAACAAATAAATAATAAATTCACAGTCATAGAAATGAAAAATACAGATTTCTTCGATTTTTCATTGGTTTTTAAAAGTATTTTTAAGAAGGCTACAAAAATGAAGAAGGCGAAAAAGTTCTGTGGAGAAATATTCGAAATATTATATATAAAAAAGGTTTATTTAATCAAATTGAATATATTTCATCATCAGCACTCTTTATCTTTAGTTTCAAATTACATATAAATGTACCGATAAACAGTGCTGATAATGAAATCTTAGCTGATTTCAAAATGAATTCCACTCGGCTAAAATCGGAATAATTTTTCAGTATTTTTAAATGATTGCTATTAAATTTAATTTAAAAATGTTTTAGGAAGTTTGATAATAGGAAAATGAACTTAAGCCAAATTAATTATTAACAATAAATTTGCAAATAGAAAGTTCGAATAAATATTAATTTATAATTATAGTAAAGTATTAATAATTTGTGTCCATTAATTAATAATTCAAATATAAACAAGTAACAGTGCTATATTCGGCCGTGCCGAATCTTATATACCCTTCACAACGTGTAGTCATGCAATAAAAATTGCTTGTATCACCATTCATCTATATATAAAATTGAAACTCTGTGTGTGTGTGTGTGTGTGTGTGTGTGTGTGTGTGTGTGTTAGCTATAGACTCTGAAACTGTAAAACCGATCGGGCTCAAACTTTGGTAAGTTGTTGTACACATACCGGGGAGTGTTTATGGATGAAAAAAAGTGGGCGGGGCCACGCCCATAAAAAATTAGTTATCAGTTTTAGCTACTTGCACTAGACCGATTTTTCTGAAACTTTGCACACATATCGAGCTGTCATGACTAAATAATTTCGTGATAAGAAAAGTGGGCGGGGCCACGCCCCTAAAAAAGTTTTAATTTTGAGGTACTTGCACTGGACCGATTTTTCTGAAACTTTGCACACATATTAAGCTGTCGTGACTTTATAATTTTTTGATTAAAAAAGTGGGCGGGGCCACGCCCATAAAAAAAGGCTATTATTTTGAGGTACTTGCACCAGACTGATTTTTCTGAAACTTTGCACACATATTGAGCTGTCATGACTAAATAATTTCGTGATTAGAAAAGTGGGCAGTGCCACGCCCATAAAAAAAAGGTATAATTTTGAAGTACTTGCACTGGACCGATTATTCTGAAACTTTGCACACATATTGAGCTGTTATGACTTTACAATTTCGTGATAAGAAAAGTGGGCAGGGCCACGCCCATAAAAACAATTTTAATTTTGAGGTACTTGCACTGGTCCGATTCTTCTGAAACTTTGCACACATATTGAGCTGTTATGACTTTACAATTTCGTGACTAGAAAAGTGGGCAATGCCACGCCCATAAAAAAATTATAATTTTTAGGTTTTTTCACTTGATATTCAATTAAAATTCAGAATGCATTTCGATTCATTAAGGGGCGTAGCAACGCGCGCCGGGTTTGGCTAGTCCCATATAAAATACGTGCATACGTACACGTTAGAATAAATGTGGCATCGAATCCCAGCTGAGCCAAAAAAATTTTATTTTATTTTATTTAATATATTATTTATATTTTATTATTTTTTTTATATTTTTTTTAAATTTTTTAAAAAAATTTTTTTAGAAATATTTTTAAACAATTTTTTTAAATTTTTTTTTAAATTTTTTTTTTTAGTTTTTTATACCCTTCACCTGTGGTGCACAAGGGTATATATAGCTTTGTCATTCCGTTTGTAATTTCTACAATTTTCATTTCCGACCCCATAAAGTATATATTTTCTGAAAGCTTATGAATAGAGGAGTCGATTAAGCCCTGACCGTCTGTCCGTCTGTCCGTCTATCCGTCTGTCCGTCTGCCCGTCTGTCCGTGTGTTGGTTGAAATCAACTTTTAGAAGCAACTATATGTTCCTCAGATCTGTTTATGGTATCAATCTCTTGGAAATATCCAGGAATGAATCGCTATTGAAATTCAGCAGAATCGTCCCATAACTTTCTGAGATATGAGCAAAAAACCACGACCACCTCGTTTTTTTCACAATTACAACAACAACATACATACATACATACATGTAAAAAACATACCAAACAAAAAAATTACAAAAAAAAAAAAATATTAAAAATAAGAAAAAAATAATAAAAAAAACTACAAAAAAAAAATTTTAAAAAAATTTAAAAAAAAATTTAAAAAAATTTTTTAAAAATTTTTCTAAAAAAATTTTTTTAAAAAATTTAAAAAAAATATAAAAAAAAATAATAAAATATAAATAATATATTAAATAAAATAAAAGTTTTTTGGCTCAGCTGGGATTCGATGCCACATTTATTCTAACGTGTACGTATGCACGTATTTTATATGGGATGAATGGTGATACAAACAATTGTTATTGCATGACTACACGTTGTGAAGGGTATATAAGATTCGGCACGGCCGAATATAGCACTGTTACTTGTTTTTATTATTTTTTTCTTATTTTTAATATTTTTTTTTTGTAATTTTTTTTGTTTGGTATGTTTTTTACATGTATGTATGTTGTTGTTGTAATTGTGAAAAAAACGAGGTGGTCGTGGTTTTTTGCTCATATCTCAGAAAGTTATGGGGCGATTGTGCTGAATTTCAATAGCGATTCATTCCTGGATATTTCCAAGAGATTGATACCATATACAGATCTGAGGAACATATAGTTGCTTCTAAAAGTTGATTTCAACCAACACACGGACAGACGGGCAGACGGACAGACGGTCAGGGCTTAATCGACTCCTCTATTCATAAGCTTTCAGAAAATATATACTTTATGGGGTCGGAAATGAAAATTGTAGAAATTACAAACGGAATGACAAAGCTATATATACCCTTGTGCACCACAGGTGAAGGGTATAAAAAGAGTTGCAGAATTTTTTTTACTATTTTATTTCTTGTAAGACATTTTCTACATGAAAAAAATCTAAATTGTTTTATGTACATACGTAGGTACAAATTAAACACTCAACGTATTTTTCAACAAAACCTTCAAAATATTGGCAAAAAATTTTTAACAAAAACAACCTAAATCTTCTTGAATGGTTGCATCATTAACATTTTTTTCATTGAAAACCACTTGTGTTGTTGTTTTATCTGCACACACTTTTAGTCTTTCTACCACTATGTTTATACCCTTCACCTGTGGTGCACAAGGGTATATATAGCTTTGTCATTCCGTTTGTAATTTCTACAATTTTCATTTCCGACCCCATAAAGTATATATTTTCTGAAAGCTTATGAATAGAGGAGTCGATTAAGCCCTGACCGTCTGTCCGTCTGTCCGTCTGCCCGTCTGTCCGTGTGTTGGTTGAAATCAACTTTTAGAAGCAACTATATGTTCCTCAGATCTGTACATGGTATCAATCTCTTGGAAATATCCAGGAATGAATCGCTATTGAAATTCAGCACAATCGCCCCATAACTTTCTGAGATATGAGCAAAAAACCACGACCACCTCGTTTTTTTTCACAATTACAACAACAACATACATACATACATACATGTAAAAAACATACCAAACAAAAAAAAAATATTAAAAATAAGAAAAAAATAATAAAAAAAACTACAAAAAAAAATTTAAAAAAAATTAAAAAAAAAATTTTAAAAAATTTTTTAAAAATTTTTCTAAAAAAATTTTTTAAAAAAATTTAAAAAAAATATAAAAAAAAATAATAAAATATAAATAATATATTAAATAAAATAAAATAAATTTTTTTTTGGCTCAGCTGGGATTCGATGCCACATATATTCTAACCAGTATATAGATATGCACGTATTTTATATGGGATGAATGGTGATACAAACAATTGTTATAGCATGACTACACGTTGTGAAGGGTATATAAGATTCGGCACGGCCGAATATAGCGCTCTTACTTGTTTTTTTTTGTTCTTCGCTAGGATCTAATTTCTAAAGGATATTTGTCCAAAATTTTTATAAAAAATTTTTAGGGCCTATATTTACATGACTATTAAAAAAAGTTCAAAAAATTCGAAATCTATCTAATAGTTTGACCTGGAATGGTATTTTGGCGCTCCTGAAAAAATCGATTTTAATACATACGCGGTTGCCCATGAAAACCACAAATATAACAACGATTAAGCTTTTATTCAAATTGAAGTATATTTTAATTACACCTGTTTAGAGTTTAACAAAAACAATTATTGGTTTGAAAAAAAATTTAATCAAAAATTTTTTTTCCTAACAAATGAGATAATCAAGATAACAATTTCTTGTATTAAACAGTATTTTTTTTCTTCAATTAATATTTAAGTCAATATGGTATATTTTATATAAACAAGAAATTGATAAATGGAAAGCGTTTTTATTCATGGTAACAAAAAATTTTACTAAATATTTATTGTAAAAAAAGTGATTAACCAATTACAATTTTTTTTTTAATCAGTATCACAAATTTTGTTATAAGCGATAATTTAAAAAATTTTTTGTTTGGATCTTTGAATTTTGTAATCAAACCTGATTTTTATTTCTTTCTGTGCGTGCAGCAAATTTATTAAGCACAACTTCTGAATCAACTTCGATTTGGTTGTAAATATGAAACATAGCTAACCCGTTTAGCCTGTCCTCTATCATGGTTGATCTTAACCACGTTTTAATACGACGAAAAGTAGAAAATGATCTTTTGACTGCAGTATTACTTACCGGCATTGAAACAAAAATGGTAAATATATTTCTTAAATTTGGATAAATATCTGGGCCACAAATAACACTGCTCTGCAGCAAAATCCTCCATTTAATAAAACTATGTGGACTATATGGATTTTGACGCGCTGAACTCAAATCCGCTGTCGGTTTTTTTCCATCAGATCGGGATTTTTTTTATGGGCGTGGCAAATTTTTCCCCCTAAATTAGTCAGGTACGAAGACTTATTTCCTCCTAACTCGAGAGCCATTCATCCGATTTTCAAAAATAAAACACCCAAAAATGTGTAACAAAATTGTATATATGGAATAAAATTTTTCTCCATCTCTTATAGTTTTGGAGTTATTTAGAAATCAATGGAGAAAAAAGAATTTTTTCCTGCAAAATTCGTAATATTTTTATACCCTTCACACAGTGAAAAAGGGTATATATAGGTTTGTCATTCCGTGTGAAATTTCTACAATTTTGATTTCCGACCCCATAAAGTATATATTTTCTGAAAGCTTATGAATAGGGGAGTCGATTAAGCCCTGTCAGTCTGACCGTCTGTCCGTGTGTATGTTGAAATCAACTTTTTGAAGCCCCCCGACCTCGGGTGAGGTATTAAAATATCAGAAATATTCGGGAGTAGATCGGTATTGAAAATCAGAAACATCGGTACATAAACAACTGAGATATGAGCAAAAACCCACGACCACCTCGATTTTTTTTCACAAAAACAACATTACAACAACAACATACATACATACTGGTTAGAGAAAACGTGGCATTGAATCCCAGCTAAGCCAAAAAAAAAATTTTTTTTATATTTTTTTTTAAATTTTTTTTTTATTTTTTTTTTATTTTTTATTTAATATATTATTTATATTTTTATTATTATTTTTTTTTTAATTTTTTTTTTATATTTATTATATATATTTTAATTATTTAAAAAAAAATTTTTTTTTTTTAATTTTTCTTTTTAATTTTTTTTTTATTTTTTTTTTTTAACATACACGCGTAAATTTATAATTTTACAATGGGATGTTTTTATATATGTATGGTTTTTATATGTATGTACGTACATCATATGGAATGGTGATACAAACTACTGTTATTGCATGACTACACGGTGTGAAGGGTATATAAGATTCGGCACGGCCGAATATAGCGCTCTTACTTGTTCAATTTAAAAATGGAATTAAAAAAATATAAGGCAAATATTCAACATTTTAAACTTTTTTCTGAGAGCTACTTATCTTGGAAATAAAAAAAGCCATAAACCATAAAAATCAGTTAAAAAATTTAGATTTTATTGTCAATTTACCGCAGGTACCCAATATTGTAATGCAACCAGCCTTACATTTGATATATGTAACATTTCCTTAGGTGAGCAGGTAATAGAACTAAAGTACAACGGTATTATACATAGTTCTTGGAATTAATATTTATAACATTATTTTTCAATTACCTGTGATTTCAAATTAAGAACATTAGGGTATATTTTGTTATTTATTGTATATATAGAAGCTAATGGGCAATAAGTAAGTAATTTTATATGGAATATCGTGCGGTTAAAATCGGCAACAGTAAATAGATCTTATAGTGTACTTTGTTATTGTGTAAAGAAGTAAAGCAATTAAAGAATCCACAAACGCTTTCATATTACAAAATGTCAAGGATTTGTAACAAATCTCTAAATTTATTTTGTTACGTATGTGGCGATCTAACTTTAAGTTCTCAACGGGAGACAATATCTTCCAAGCTTAAAGATGCTTATTGCCGTTATTTTGGGTTTCCTATCGATGATAGATATAAAAATTGGCTGCCGAAAATATGTTGTAGTAGCTGTGGTAAGTCTTTACGAGGTTGGTTAAAAGGAAGTCATAAGTCTTTATGAAGCCATTGATTTGGAGTGAACCACAAAATCATCATGGCTTTACGAAAAAAAAAAAACAAAAAATAAAGTTACATATCCAAATATTTTATGCGTCAAACGACCAGTTTTCCAGTTTACAAGTAAATTTTTACCTCCATTGCCTCCTACAGACGATGAAGAAGATGGGCTTTCTGCAGCAACTGAATCCACTTACGCCAGCATGGGTGTTTCTTCGCATTCATTTGGAAGTCAAACGAGTACACCTTATTTTCCGAATTAAACTGATATGAATAACTTAGTTTGTAAATCAAGGCTTTAAAAAAACAAGTCTTACATCCCAATGAAAAGAATGGAATTTGGTACAGACGGACGTTAACGTCTCTTCCAAATAAAGAACAACCTTTTTTATATATATTTCAGCAAAAAGGAAGGTTTGATATTTTGCAATAATGCTGATGGACTTTTGCGACAACTGTGTTTCAGTCATAAATCTCAGGATTGGTCCTTTGGTCCCACTCGCGTATGCAAGAAATATGAAAGAAAACTATTGTAGCATGAAGATGATACTACAAAAAATTAAATATTCCCATTGCAGATTTTAAAGTCGTAGCAATGTTAAATGGATTGCAAAGTGGATATACTAAGTTTTATTGCTTATGTGAATGGGATAGCCGCGCAGAAGAAAACTCTACAATGTTAAAATTTGTCCGAAAAGAGTAAATTTTATTCCAGGAAAAAAAATGTAGCAGAAGAGCCTTTGAAACAAAAGGAACAAACTCTTCTCTTCATATAAAGCTAGGCCTAATGAAAAATTTTGTCAAAGCAATGAACAAGGATGGTGAAGCCTTTCTATAGATTAAGAGCAAATTTCCTAGAATCAGAGATGCTAGAGTAAAAGAAGGCATATTTGTAGGTCCACAAATACGACAGCTTATGAAGGACGAGGTCTTCAGAACGAAATTGAATGATGTGGACTAAACAGCATGGGCAGCATAAGCTAATTTTTTATTTTAACAATGTTTCCTAAATAAATATTAAATGTTATTAACAAAATTTTTGTGTTATTTTAAGTAATATAGCCTGTAAATATTTTAATTTTTTATTGTAATTTGATGATATCTACGGGTGACGACAGGGTGGGTGCTTTAAGCGAAGCGTTGCTACAAAATTACAATCTGTCAAATTTTTTTGCTAATATTTGTTTTTGTTGTACGAAAATAGATAGAAATAAAAAGTTGCCATTCATTGAATCCACAAGGCGCTTTAGTGCGCCCACCCTGACGTTGTTTGCTGCATTACACATATTTGGTCAATATTGGGTACCTGCGGTAAATTTACAATCAAATCCACATTATTTAACCGATTTTTATGGTTTATGGCTTTTTTTATTTCCAAGATAAGTAGCTCTCAGAAAAAAGTTTAAAATTTTGAATATTTGCTTTTTATTTTTTTTAACTCTATTTTTAAATTGAAAAATATTACGAATTTTGCACGAAAAAATTTTTTTTCTCCATTAATTTCTAAATAACTCCAAAACGATAAGAGATAGAGAAATATTCTATTAAAATAAATACAGTTTTGTTACACATTTTTGTTTTATTTTTGAAAATCGGATGAATGGCTCTCGAGTAAATAGGAAATAAGTCTCCGTACCTGACTAATTTAGGGGGGGGGGAAATTTGCCACGCCCATAAAAAAAATCCCGATCTGATGGAAAAAAAACCGACAACGGATTTGAGCTCAGCGCGTCAAAATCCATATAGTCCACATAGTTTTATTAAATGGGAAGACAAAAAATTATTTTTTGCAGAGCAGTGTAATTAAAACATCTATCACATTTTCTGGAAGTTCTTGACAAATCTTCCATTTCTGCTGCCAATGCAAAAGTTTAGCTTCAAGTTTAGATTTGAGTAGTTTGTTATCTGTTTCTTCGTACTTAAAAAAATCGTCTAAAATGAGTGTAATTAAATTTGATAAGTCTAATGGATAATGTTTATTGCTTTTTGGACAAAAATTAGTGATTTTAAATAAATTTAAAACGTCTTTTGAAAAACTTATTTTTAAGTCCTAGAGAAAAGAAACAATAACGGAGATGTATCCCTCTATGCAGTAGTACTCTTCTATATCTTTTATAGGACGATTCCGTTGAAATATTGGCTTTTGAACTGGAATTTCCATACCAAAGTAAATAGTCTGCGTTTCTTCAAAAATTATTTTACATTCTTTTTTTTACACCCGCCATCAAAAAAATAGTGGGGTGTATTCATTTTGTCATACTGTTTGTAAAACATCGAAATATCCAGTTTAGACCCCATAAGGATATATATTCTGAATCGGGGTTTCATTTTATGACGATCTTGCTACGTCCATTCGCCAGAATAGTTCTTATATACAAGGTTTGTTGGGTATTAAAAATGGGTTAAATCGAAATATTAGGAAGAGAGTTATAGCTCGCAATGCAAGAGTAGGTCGAAAAAATCATGTTCTTCCAACAATAAAATGCAATTGTGTCCAAACGTATTAATGTAAGGTAATGAAATTTCGAATCTATGTTTGCTGAGTAAAAAAAATGTTTTCCCCGAAGTTTTGCCAAAATCTATGGATTAGGAAAGAGTTATAGATCAAAACAAACATAAATTTCTACCTCGCAGTGTATTTAAAACGTAATAACTGACAAAATTAGATGTATGATTCTTTAATTTTGCAGATACTGCTTTTTGGTCAAAGGAAGGAAACGGACACGCCCACCTCCCATCAAACGCTTTATCTTAAATTCATATAATTTCTCTATGAATAAAGATTTAACTAGCATTCGAAGTATACAAAGGAAGTGAGATTTATTTTAGTATAAATAGACTATTCCATAGCGATTACTGTTAATAACAATATAGTAAATTCTCTGGTATAAAAATACATCAAATTGGTGGTTGGTATAAAAGATTCGGTACAGCCGAATATAGTGCTCGTACTTGTTCTGTCCTTGCTTACAAAAATAGGTTTTATATCTTCTGGTGACAAATTTACAGTTGTTTTTAATTCAAATTAATACATTGTAGTTCATTTATGAAAAAATAACTAAAAATTTAGTTATTTTATTGCAAATAATAATGAAATAATGATATTTAGGAATACTAGAAAATATTCACAAAATTTTGGATATGTCTAAATATATCTTCAAAACGAAAACAAAAAAAATCTGTTCAGAGAAGAAAATTGCATAAGCGTTCACATTTTACGACCGCTCTCAGTACTAATGAAAACCTTTCTTGTATTTTACCTTCCGATTTGAATTTTGATATTAAGGAAATTGAGTCTAAAGAAATTCTACGAATTTTTCTTATTTCCATTGTGGTTAATGCTGTTCCAAACTTTCCTTTGGAATTTTCCAAAACATGGCTTTGTACATCCTTTTGTGGTTTCGTAAAATTTTGTTTTTAATTGCACGACAGGAATATTTTAAGAAAGAATAAATATATGTAAAGGGTGGTTAACTTTTAAGGGCCGATGAAATCAAAATGCATTTCGCGCAATTCGTGATTCTTTTGGTCAACATAATCGTTCAAATTCATCCACAATCTGGAGAATCGTAAAAAATATTTAAATTTCTGCAAAACAGGTCAGTATAACATGTGAGAACATCTGTGAATGCCTTCTTAGTTCGTTGAATGGGAACCATTGCTGTTTTTGCGATAGTGTGGCAAACGAGCAGTCAACCTCGACTCATCATCGTGCCAAACAATTGCACAACAACATTGTCATTGAAAATTTGGACCATCAGATGAAGGTGTGCCGCCAAGGTCGCCATTTGGTTGATATTTTGTACCATACATAATTGAACCATACCAATATTATCATAATAAACAAGAAACAGTCTTCGTATCGATTACGAATCGCTGCGCTTCATTAAAAAATTAGATTTTAGCCATTTACACTATACCAACTCATTAACATTAACAAGGACATTATTATACTAGTTCTATACTACTTCTTTTGTTTTAGACGTCATTTTGGATTTAAATTTTTTTTTAATAATTTACTGTATTCTACTGGTCAAGCCCTTTCATTTGATACCAATATTGAGGGGTTTTTTTTTTTTTTTTTTTTTTTTTTTGCAACTACATATGAGGAGCCGCAGAACAAAAGGTGCTTTTTCGCTCATTTCAAATATTTGGGAAATCGAGATTTATTTTTTTCGCCCCTTTAAAAAACTGCAAGAACATAAAAATGCTTACAAGATTTTAACTCATCTACATATGCATCTAACTGTCGTAAGTCACCCGATTAAATGTTAAGGATGTTTGATATAATTCCATTTTTATTTCGGAAAAAGCACCTTTTGCAAAAAAGAAAGCAAAAAAGCACCTTTTGTTAGGAATAAAGTAAAAACACCTTTCGTTAAAAAAAAGTAAAAAAGCACGTTTTGTTAATAGAAGGAAAAAGCACATTTTGTAATGCGAATACACATATATGACGATAAAATTTTGACTGAATGTGGTTAAACCTGATCTAATAAAAAAATAATAAAAAATGTTAAGCTAAGTATATTATTTTTGTCGTTTTATTGAATAAAATTGCAACTTAAACATTTCTTTATTAGCCTTTAGTTAAATACTTATGAAATTTGTCAAATAGTTAAACTCTTGTTCCAACATCTTCTTCTAGGCAAGAACATCCAACATTTTCGTCTATTGAATCCTCCATACCTTTATCCTGGTTATACAAAATGTCCTTGTACCAAAATAATGACTGATTTTCACTCCAGTCTTTACCAAACTGTTTTATTAAAAGACTTTCCACAAAGACTTTAACATCTGATTAATTTTACTTTAACTGTAGTTTGGTTTGATCATTAAAGTAAAAAGTGAAACTACACAAAGATTATGGGAAAAGAACCTTTTGTTAAAAAATAATCAAAAAAGCACCTTTTGTTAAGCATAAATTTTTTAGAACCCATTTACTTTGTAAAAAAAAAAATAATAATAATGCAAACTTGATTGTTTCTACAAGATTTCAACCTAAATATTATAAAAATACCAAAAACCAATTTTTCGCGAAATGCGAAAAAGCACCTTTTGTTCTGCGGCTCCTCATATATAGCTGCATATTTTATTTGGACAAAATTCATTATTACAAATTTCAATTTGGCCTCAGCGCCATAAAGGCAAGGGTTAATTTTAAAATAGCAAATTGACCCATATATAAATTTATTATCCGCCACTTTGTAGTGGCGGCCAACATGAATTTTAATTTTTAAAATGCTCATATTGCGCTTGTCAAGTCCATTGAGATTATTCCAATATTGACTTTCTCGGTTGTCTAGAAGCTAAGCAAAATTGATTTACGTTTGTAAATTTATGGAGTTTATTTAAAAAAAATGTTCCCCATAATTTAACCGATTAGAACCCGCTTTATCCAAAAATTTTCACGAATATCTCTTGAGGCATACTATATTTACAAATAGTAGCAAAGCTACCTATAAACAAGTAAGAGTGCTTATTCGGCCGTGCCGAATCTTATATACCCTTCAAAACGTGTAGTCATACAACAACAATAGTTTGTATCACCATTCGTCTCATATGAAATACGTACATACATAAATATAAAAAACATACATATATAAAAACATCCCCATTGTAAAACTATAAATTGAGTTTACGAATATGTATGTTTAAAAAAGAAATTTAGAAAAAAAGAAATTATAAAACAAATAAGAGTGCTATATTCGGCCATGCCGAATCTGATAACACCCTTCACCACCATGTACATAGGTATAATCCCACATCGTAGTTTAACCTATGTAACATTTTATACGCCATTTTTCCTTATTATTTCCGACGCCATCCTTGATTTTAAATTTGTACGTAGTTAACTGTATTCTACTAGTCAAGCCCTTTAATTTGATACAGATACTGATGGGGCTACAAAAATTTGATCCGTCATTTTATCTGAAACGCCATCTTGGATTCTAAATTTTTTAATAATTTACTGTATTCCACTGTTCAAGCCCTTTCATTTGATACCAATATTGAGAGAGTTCAAGAAGTCGCATCTTAAAATAGCAGATTTGACCCATATATAAATTTATTGTCCGCCATTTTGATGTGGCGTCCAACATGAATTTTAATTCTAATAATGCTTCTATTGCTCTACTCAAGTCAATGACTCTTTCGGTTGTCTAAAAGCTGAAAAAATTTGATCTTTGAATATATACTTTTTTTTGGAATATATACTTTTTTAAAAAAATGTTTGACTACAACTTTACCGATTAGATTCTGCTTTATCTACAATTTTTCACGAATATCTCTAGAGGCATAATATATATACAAAGAGGTACCTATATATTATTCTATGGCTAACAAATTTTAATTGTGGTGGTAAAAATATAGAAAACAAGTAACAGAGCTATATTCGGCCATGCGGAATCTTTTACACCCTTCACAACATGTAGTCATGCAATAACAATTGTTTGTATCACTATTCATCTCATATAAAATACGTACATACTAGGGTGATCGACTCGGTTTTACAACCGGTGGAAAATCCGGTTTTTTCCTCTTTCAGCTGGCGGTTTTTTCTAAATGTTGATTTTTCGAATATCGAATACATCGGTTTTTTTATCCGAAAAAGCCGGTTTTTTTATTTTTTAAAGTTTATTTTCATATATCTTTGTAACCAGTCGTACTATATTAGTATATTTAGAACGCTAAAAGTTTCCAAAAATCAGAAAATAAAAACTATTAAATATTCTTCCATAATATTGTAAAAAATTTATTTGTTGTTTAAACAACAAATGTAAAATAAGAAAAGTAATTAAGCTTTATTATTATTTTTTTATAGGATATAAACCTAACGTTAAAAGTTAAAGGTAATTGAAGCATAAACTTAGGTAAAAAGTATAGTTACAATAAAAAAGATTCAATAATCTCTCTTTCCAGATCCTAATTTTAATTAATGACATTGAGTGTCTGTCAACTTAAATTTCAATTAAACCATCGAACAAACCAGTTTATGCAAACATTTGTATATCTGGCAGGGCTATACGAAAGATTTTTTAAAATGAAATTTAAAATTTTTTCCCTAGCCTTTAAAATGTATTTCGAATTGCAGAAATAATTTCAAACAAAATACGTTAGTGCATATTAGTTTTAAAGATCTATTTAACATTTAAAACATTTACAGAAGGAAATACAAAAATTTATAACAGCCTTATAAAAAGTTTTATTTATTTATTTATTAATATATTGTATTTATTTATTTTTACTTGTAAAGAGTACCTTTTGCCTTTAAATTCAACTAACCCAAAAACCAAATAAGTCAACTGCATTCATGTCAGTTATTGCGTATTGCGTCAGTTAGTGCAGCCAAACGTATATAAACTGTAAAAATTTCATATTTATATATAAATTTAATTATAATCTTTTTTTACAATATTTTTTTAATTTTTACTTTAAATATTATATTTTATATATTCGAATCGGTTAACCGGTTTTTTCTCAATTTTCAAAATAGCAACCGGTTTTTTTAAATTTTAAATTTCAAACTATTTGAAAACCGGTTTCTTAAAAAAGTCGAATAATCGATCACCCTAGTACATACATGTAAAAAACATACATATAAAAAACATACCATTGTAAAATTATAAATGAAGTTTACGTATGTATGTTTCTAAAAAAAATTAAAAAAATATATATTAAAAACAAAAAAAAAAGGTTTTTGGGCGATTGTACTTAATTTCAATAGCGATTCATTCCCGGACATTTCTAAGAGATTGATACCATACACAGATCTGAGGAACATATATGTAGTTGCTTATAAAACTCGATTTCAACCGACATACGGACAGACGGTCAGGGCTTAATCGACTCATCTATTCATAAGCTTTCAGATAATATATACTTTAAGGGGTCGGAAATGAAAATTGTTGAAATTACAAACGGAATGACAAAGCTATATATACCCTTGTGCACCACAGGTGAAGGGTTCAAAAAATTAACATTTAATAATTGTAAAAGGTTTTAAATTGCAAACTGAGCGCAATCATAATACAACATTGTATTAAAAAAGAGTCATGAGTATCATTTATAATGTGGTAATACATATTTTAGCATAAAGAGTTTATTTCATAATGATTACTGTTAATAGCAAAATAATATATTATATGCTATAAAGTACACAATATTGGTGGTGAGTAATAAAATTTCGGCATAGCCGAATAAAGAACCCTTAGTTATTAGTAAGTAATGATTTATAAAGAAAAACAAACCTTAAATTTTTTTTTTAGATAACTAAATATTTTTAAGAAGTTTAGCTCAGTCATAATACTCACACTGGGTATATTATCACTATTGCATACTTGTTCCGACAGCAATCGATCACGTATTTCCCATGCAAATATACTAGGACATTCTCGTTTATAATCTGCTATTTTTTGCACAACTGGCGTGGTTGCAACTCGAGGCTTAGAACCACCAATGGCGCGAGGTTTAATTGAGCCAGTTTCATAATATCTGAAAATAATTAAAATTTATGATATATTTCTAATTACCTATATATTATGTTTTTTTAACTATATATATACTAGAAAAGCTCGGCGCGCGTTGCTACGCCCTTTAATGAATAAAAATGCATTCTGATTTTTAAGTGAATATCAAGTGCAAAAAGCTGAAAATTATAACTTTTTTTATGGGCATGGCCCTGCCCACTTTTCTAATCACGAAATTATATAGTCATGACAGCTTAATATGTGTGTGCTAAGTTTCAGACAAATCGATCTAGTGCAAGGAGCTAAAAATTATCACTTTTTTCTTACGGGCGTGGCACTCCCCATTTTTCTAATCACGAAATTGTAAAATCATGAAAGCTCAACACGCGTGCAAGGTTTCAGAAAAATCGGTTAAGTGCACGTACCCACTTTTCTAATCACAAAATTATAAAGTCATGACAGCTCAATATGTATGCAAAGTTTCAGAATAATCAGTCCAGTGCAAGTAGCTGAAAAATATAACTTTTTTTATGGGCGTGGCCCCGCCCACTTTTCTAATCACAAAATTGTAAAGTCATGATAGCTCAATATGTGTGCAAAGTTTCAGAAAAATCGGTCCAGTGCAAGTACCTCAAAATTATAACTTTTTTATGGGCGTGGCCCTGCCCACTTTTCTAATCACGGAATTATAAAGTCATGACAGCTCAATATGTGTGCAAAGTTTCAGAATAATCAGTCCAGTGCAAGTAGCTGAATATTATAACTTTTTTATGGGCGTGGCCCCGCCCACTTTTCTTATCACGAGATTATAAAGTCATGACAGCTCAATATGTGTGCAAAGTTTCAGAAAAATCGGTCCAGTGCAAATACCTCTAAATAATAACTTTCTTTTTATGGGCGTGGCACTGCCCACTTTTCTAATCACGAAATTATTTACTCATGACAGCTCGATATGTGTTTCAGAAAAATCGGTCCAGTGCAAAACCTCAAATTATAACTTTTTTTATGGGCGTGGCCCTGCCCACTTTTTTAATCACGAAAGTATAAAGTAATGACAGCTCAATATGTGTGCAAAGTTTCAGAATAATCAGTCCAGTGCAAGTAGCTGAAAATTATAACTTTTTTGTGCGCGTGGCCCGCCCACTTTTCTTATCACGGGTTTATAAAGTCATGACAGCTCAATATGTGCGCAAAGTTTCAGAAAAATCGGTCAAGTGCAAGTAGCTAAAACTGATAACTAATTTTGTATGGGCGTGGCCCCGCCCACTTTTTGTCACCCATAAACACTCCCTGGAATGTGTACAACAACTTACCAAAGTTTGAGTCCGATTGGTTTTACAGTTTCGGAGTCTATAGCTAACACACACACAGAGTTCCACTTTTATATATATAGATACTAGAAAAGCCCGGCGCGCGCCCCTTAATGGATAAAAATGCATTCTGAATTTTAATTGAATATCAAGTGCAAAAAGCTGAAAATAATAACTTTTTTATGGGAGTGACACTGCCACTTTTCTAATCAAGAAAATGTATACTCATGACAACTCAATATGTGTGCACAGTTTCAGAAAAACCGATCTAGTACAAGTATTTAAAAATGATAACATATTTCTTATGGGCGTGGCACTGCCCACTTTTCTTATCACGAAATTTTATAATCATGAGAGCTCAATATGTGCGTGCAAAGTTTCAGAAAAATCGGTACAGTGCAAGAACCTCAATATTATACATTTTTTATGGGCGTGGCACCGCCCACTTTTCTAATCACGAAATTGTTAAGCCATGACAGCTCGATATGTGCGCAAAGTTTCAGAAAAAGCGGTGAAGTTCAAGTAGCTGAAAATGATAACTTTTTTTTATGGGCGCGGCACTGCCCACTTTTCTAATCACGAAATTATAAAGTCATGATAGCTCAATATGTGTGCAAAGTTTGCACGGGTGGTACCGCACAAATTAAAAAAGCTCTCCCTGTTATAGTACTCAAGATATATGATGTTAAAAATTTACTTTGTATGGGAGCTACCACGCCCACTTATCCTATCCCGCCCATTTTCGACATGGCCACTCACATTAATAATAGAAGGCCTCACATAAATTAAAAAAGCTTTCCTGTGATAGTACTCAGGATATATGATATTAAAAATTCACTTTGTATGGGAGCTACCACGCCCACTTATCCTATCCCGCCCATTTTCGACATGGCTACTCACATTAATAATAGAAGGCCTCACATAAATTTAAAAAGCTCTCGCTGTCATAGTTCTCAAAATATATGATATTAAAAATTCACTTTGTATCGCAACTACCACGCCCACTTATGTAATCCTGCCCATTTTCGGTACGGCTACAAATAGTAACAACAAATGATGTCGCACGAATTTTCGAAACTCTCCCTTTCATAGTAATCAAGATATATGATGTTAAAAATTCACTTTGTATGGGATGTGCCACGCCCACTTAATTAAGGAATATAAAAAACAAGTAAGAGCGCTATATTCGGCCGTGCCGAATCTTATATACCCTTCACAACGTGTAGTCATGCAATAACAGTAGTTTGTATCACCATTCATCTCATATGAAATACGTACATACATATAAAAAATATACATATATAAAAAACATCCCATTGTAAAATTATAAATTTACGTATGTATGTTAAAAAAAAATAAAAAAAAAATTTTAAAAAAAAATTTAAAAAAAAAATTTTAAAAAAAATTAAAAAAAAAAATTTAAAAAAAAATTTAAAAAAAAAAATTTTAAAAAAATAATTAAAATATATATAATTAATATAAAACAAAAAAAAAATAAAAAAAAAAATTAAAAAAAAAAATAATAAAAATATAAATAATATATTAAATAAAAAATAAAAAAAAAAATAAAAAAAAATTAAAAAAAAAATTTTAAAAAAAATTTTTTAAATATAAAAAAATTTTTTTTTTGGCTCAGCTGGGATTCGATCCCACGTTTACTTTAGCCAATATACAAGTTTGTATGTATGTATGTTGTTGTTGTAATGTTGTTTTTGTGAAAAAAAAATCGAGGTGGTCGTGGGTTTTTGCTCATATCTCAGTTGTTTATGTACCGACGTTTCTGATTTTCAATAGCGATATACTCCCGAATATTTCTGATATTTTAATACCTCACCCGGGTCCAAGTGATGTCGGGGGGCTTCAAAAAGTTGATTTCAACATACACACGGACAGACGGTCAGACGGACAGACGGACAGACTGACAGAGCTTAATCGACTTCCCTATTCATAAGCTTTCAGAAAATATATACTTTATGGGGTCGGAAATGAAAATTGTAGAAATTTCACACGGAATGACAAACCTATATATACCCTTTTTCACTGTGTGAAGGGTATAATAATTACAAACCTATTCTCACACGTATAGAATGTGTATGCAAAATTTCATTGAAATCGGTTTAGCCGTTTCGAAAGAGTTTGGTGACAAACACTGTGACACGAGTCGTAATCTAATTTTGTCTATTTTACGACGTTTTTTCTATATATAAAAAAGAAACGTGACTGACAGATTTATAATCGTACACTCCAAGCGCAAAAAGCTCGATACATAAAATTTGGACAATCGGTTCCTGTTCGATGTATAGCTCCACTTAGAAGGAACTTTTGCAAATTCGTACTTTAAGTGGTTAAAATCGGTTATCTTATATCTGCTGAACTAAAAATTATACAAATTAAATTGAAAAAGTATTGTAATTTGAACGAAATATAAACTGAATTTTCAACCCCTTAGGGAAAAAACGTGTAAAAACTATAATTTGGTACTTTATAGGTACGCTTTGTAACTTACAAACAAATAAAGCTAGGAAAAAATTTAAACTGTATTAGTTAATCCGCGAATAAATAATAATAGATTTTCGGCTATTTTTATACCCTTCACACAGTGAACAAGTAAAAGCGCTATATTCGGCCGTGCCGAATCTTATATACCCTTCACAACGTGTAGTCATGCAATAACAGTAAATTCACGTACGTATGTTAAAAAAAACAAAAAAAAAATAAAAAATAAAAAAAAAATTTTTAAAAAAAAAAATTAAAAAAAAAATTAAAAAAAAAAAAAATTATTATATACATATATAATATATATAAAACAAAAAAAAAATAAAAAAAAAATTAAAAAAAAAAAATAAAAAAAATAATAATAAAAATATATATAATATATTAAATAAAAAATAAAAAAAAAATAAAAAAAAAATTAAAAAAAAAAATTTTAAAAAAATTTAAAAAAAAATTTTTTTGCCTCAGCTGGGATTCGATGCCACGTTTTCTCTAACCAGTATACACGTTTGTATGTATGTATGTTGTAGTTGTAATGTTGTTTTTATGAAAAGAAAATCGAGGTGGTCGTGGGTTTTTGCTCATATCTCAGTTCCGACCCCATAAAGTATATATTTTCTGAAAGCTTATGAATAGGGGAGTCGATTAAGACCTGTCCGTCTGTCCGTCTGACCGTCTGTCCGTGTGTATGTTGAAATCAACTTTTTGAAGCCCCCCGACATAGGTTGGACCCGGGTAAGGTATTAAAATATCAGAAATATTCGGGAGTAGATCGGTATACATACATACAAACGTGTATACTGGTTAGAGAAAACGTGGCATCGAATCC
The DNA here is from genome assembly GCA_941918925.1 of Phyto melanocephala. NCBI lineage: Eukaryota > Metazoa > Arthropoda > Insecta > Diptera > Rhinophoridae > Phyto > Phyto melanocephala. The sequence goes on along the minus strand of OW799238.1, from coordinate 4,973,892 downwards.
CAACTGAGCCAAAAAAATTTTTTTTTTAATTTTTTAAAAAATTTTTTTTTAATTTTTTTTTTTATTTTTTTTTTTAATTTTTATTTAATATATTATTTATATTTTTATTATTATTTTTTTTAAAATTTTTTTTTTATTTTTTTTTTGTTTTATATATGTATATTATATATATAATAATTTTTTTTTTAATTTTTTTTTTAATTTTTTTTTTAATTTTTTTTTAAATTTTTTTTTTAATTTTTTTTTTGTAATTTTTTTTTATTTTTTTTAACATACATATGTACGTAAATTTATAATTTTGCAATGGGATGTTTTTATATATGTATGTTTTTTATATGTATGTACGTATATCATATGGAATGGTGATACAAACTACTGTTATTGCATGACTACACGTTGTGAAGGGTATATAAGATTCGGCACGGCCGAATATAGCGCTCTTACTTGTTTAAAATTCGTATGTATAAGGTGTAACAATTGTCCCTATTTTTGGTACTTTTTTTAAAAGAAACTTTTTTAATATTATTCAATGGGACAAAATTTGATAAATACACAATGGAACAAATGGAAATTTCTATTTAACCACTATATTTTTTGATCTGCTGCGATATATAACTGCAAAAATCATCCTTATTTTAAATTATATGCTTAAGTTTTTTTTTTAAATTTTTTTATGAAATCCATATATCTTGTCGTAACTTTGGAACGACGTATTCGATTTTGTAACGCAATTCGTTAACAAACTTTAAATTTTGCCAGATTAAAGTTTCTTTATATCGTGTTTTAGCCATTAGTTTTGGAGTTATCGAGGAACAAGTCGAAAAAAAGTTTTTTTTTTTGTTATAAATTTATAAAATGTTTAAAATTAAAAAAATATAAAGCAAAAAATATTTAACAGTTTTCGTGCTTAATCTAAAAACTACACTTGTTAAAAATAAAATAAATTCGTGGATAAATTCGTGTTTTATTCCCGATAAACTGAAAGTAACTAGTTTTGATATTTTTTATCACAAATTAGTGTAAACTAATATTTAAATTAGTGTAAAGCTAAAAATTTTGTGATTTTTTTTACTTTTTTTAAATGAAAAATTAATTTCAAATTACTTTCCGACGTTAATTAGTCTAGAAGTTAGATGAGATCTTAAAAAGTATCAAAGATTAACGGCCGTATGTTAAAAAACTTAACGCAGCCTTACAAACCGTTGTTAAGCAAAATTCCTTAATGTTATATGCGAAAACGTTTATTAGCTTAACATACCTTTATTAAACCTTTGTTAACTTTAAATATTTTAGAGTAGGAAGATACCTTCTTTAAACCTACTTTAAAGTGAGATTCTTATTTTTGCTTTCTGTTTACATTTTTTTATCAAGTGAATTATTGTAAAAAAAATATATAAGCAAAAACAAAAAAAGTGTTACTTGTCAAACTGAAAATGGACACATTTAATTCTATTAGAAGAATTGGTAATAATAATTGTAATTTAGTGAAAAGATAAAATTAATTGTTTTGTTTTATTTAGAATATCTAAATCAAATATCAAATTATTATTGTCCACGAATTTATAAGCCGAGGATTGATGCATCTTCCATTCCGGATCACCAATTTAAAAAAATATCGTTTCAATAAGCAAACGGTAAGAAAAATTATAAACTTAATTCAAATAGATATTAAAGTAGACCGCAGAGGAGGTGGAATATCACCGGTTATCTTTTATATTCTATTACTTTTAAGACGACGCTGCTGGTGACCTTCATGGTCTATCATAATCTGGAGTTAGTAGAATTTGTGCCAAAATTGCTCGTGCTTTGGCAAAACAGAGACAGTTTTTAATTAATATGCCAACATGCGCTGAAAAAGAGGTGAAATTGGCAAAAAAGTTTAGGGAGATACGCAACTTCTCGGGGATAATTGACGGGACCCATATTATAATTAAAAGAACTGGCAGTGATTTAACACAATTCTATATAAATAGGAAGGGATTTTATTCCCTCAATGTTCAGGCAATTACTACTTATAGCTTTCATTAGAAGTCTTTTATAACATTTTTAGTTAAGGCGGTTCGCGACGGCATGCCGCGGCAATTTAAAAATGTTAAATATTGTAGCAAGATGGAGGAGTAGCATGCACGTCTGTTGGATTTTTGATGAATTTAACCTAAAAGAACGTTTCGATAATGGTTAATTTAAAAGTCGTTTGCTTAGCAATTCTGTTTACCATTATTATTTACACCACTTCTTTGCCACCAAAATGAAAAAGAGATCAAATACTGCTCGCATTACTACCCGGAATACAGTGGAGCGATGTTTTGGTGTGTGGAAACAGCGGTTTCGATGTTTGCTTGATGGTATAACCGTAAGTTTTCAAAATCTTGCGGCCTATTCAAGCAGCATTTACAGAACTCTTGCGAGCAAGATTCAGAGTCGATTTATCTGAAAAAATTATTTTGAGTATTTGTAGTTTAAGCTGTTCTCCACAACATCGCAATATAAGAAAGAGATACACCTCCAGGAATGCATCATTTTCTATATTTGGCTATGCCGAATCGAGCTGGATGATAGATCTGCCATTTTATTTCAGACGCCATCTTGAATTGTCATTTTCCATGGTTTACTGTATTTGACTAGCCAAGACCTTTCAATTGATACCAACATTGAGGGGGTTGAATATTGTAAATTCTAAATAGCCAGATTTAACCCATATACACATTTTTGTCTGCCATTTTGTGGTGGCGACTATCTTGGATTTGAAATTCTTGCAAGGTGTATTTCATTTCACTGGTGAAGCCCTTTCATCTGATACCAATATTGAATCTGTGAGTTGTTTAAAAGCTGAAAAAAATTAGATTTTCGTTTGTATATTTTAGAAAAAATGCAAAGACGGCTGTATTTTGGTGCTTATATCTCAGTCAATTTCAAACCAGTTTAACAGTTTTTCTCAGAAATAATTTTCGAGACTACGGCTGATAGTTCAGCGTTACAATTATGTCTAAAAGTTATTTAGGAGCTTTAAAAATTTGATTGATTTTAAAAAACGAATTTTTTTCAAATTAATTTTGCCTATAACACTCCCGGTTTTTGACCGATATGTCCAAAATTATAAATAATAACTCCTAAAGTAAAGCATATATGTAATTTAGTACAAAAATGTCTGTAGTATATCCGAGAGCTGAAAAATTGGCACATTTGTATGAAAAATTTGAAGAAAAAACAAGTAAGAGCGCTATATTCGGCCGTGCCGAATCTTATATACCCTTCACAACGTGTAGTCATGCAATAACAGTAGTTTGTATCACCATTCATCTCATAAGAAATACGTACATACATATAAAAAATATACATATATCAAAAACATCCCATTGTAAAATTATAAATTTACGTATGTATGTTAAAAAAAAAATAAAAAAAAAAATTTAAAAAAATATTAAAAAAAAAATAAAAAAAAAAAAGTTTTTTATAGTTTTTTTGTTTTATTTTTGAATTCTCATTTTGTTAATGAGAATTTAAAAATATAACTTATAAAAATTTTAAACTTTTTCAAGAATTTGGGTAAAGGTTTACTGATGATCTGGCATAAGCACCAGTGAAATGCATATAAACCAGCTTAAACCCAACAACCAAATAAATATAAAAAAAAAAAATCAAAAAAAAAATTTTAAAAAAATAATTAAAATATATATAATTAATATAAAACAAAAAAAAAATAAAAAAAAAAAATAATAAAAATATAAAAAATATATCAAATAAAAAATTAAAAAAAAATAAAAAAAAAAATTTTAAAAAAAATTTTTAAAATATAAAAAAAATTTTTTTTTGGCTCAGCTGGGATTCGATGCCACGTTTTCTCTAACCAGTACCCATGTTCTGTAACTTTAGTGAGAACTTCTCGCATCGAAAAGTCATGAAACAAAATATCCCACCGTTTCTCGATGTGTGAGAAAAAAGTGTATCTGTAACTCATGGCGAAAAATACCATTTATGATTACGTTGTTACGTTAGAGCTATCAAAAATTATACTTAATTATAAGAAGAAGAAGAAAAATAAATAAACTTTAGAAAAGAATTTAGCAATTTTATTTAGTTAGTTAGTTTTTTCAAACTTTAAATGACTTTGATGATTGTAAAAATATAATCAATATAAAATAAAATCTATCTTTTTTAGAAATATAAAAACTTTTGTAAATTAAACAAAGATAGTTACCATAAATTATTTCCCGTAGTAAGAAAATTTATAACCTCAAATTTAAAGTAATTAATTTTTCATTTCCTAATTTCTTTCTTTTACATACATAAAAGTTTAAAGCACAAAAAAAAAACATTATTTCAATTACAAAATATTTTATAGAAGGTTCGATAATTTAAACTCGATATCTAATTTTCCTTTTTGTTGCTTTGAAACCCGCATAATTTTCTTAACGATAACAAATTTATAATATAATTACATACATATTTATGTATGCATTAATAATAAAAAAAAACATTTAAAGTTTACATTTTCCATGTTTTTGTCACTGATTTTTGACTTTTTATATTTTTTGGCTCAAAGTTTTTGCAATCTCGCGGTCTTTTTGTTTGTGACTTATTTTGACAATTCAAAGTGAGAAGTTCTCGCCTGAAAACTTTACAGAAACACTTTTTTTATGGCTTACGAGTATTTTTCTTACGTGACAGGTATTTCTCGCATGAATAGTTACAGAAACAGTACAGTGAGAAACAAGTAACAGTGCTATATTCGGCCGTGCCGAATCTTATATACCCTTCACAACGTGTAGTCATGCAATAACAATTGTTTGTATCACCATTCTTCCCATATAAAATACGTGCATACGTACACGTTAGAATAAATGTGGCATCGAATCCCAGCTGAGCCAAAAAAATTTTATTTTATTTTATTAAATATATTATTTATATTTTATTATTTTTTTTATATTTTTTTAAAATTTTCTTAAAAAATTTTTTTAGAAAAATTTTTAAAAAATTTTTTTAATTTTTTTTTTAAATTTTTTAAAATTTTTTTTTTTTTAGTTTTTTTTTTATTATTTTTTTCTTATTTTTAATATTTTTTTTTTTGTAATTTTTTTTGTTTGGTATGTTTTTTACATGTATGTATGTATGTAAGTTGTTTTTGTAATTGTGAAAAAAACGAGGTGGTCGTGGTTTTTTGCTCATATCTCAGAAAGTTATGGGGCGATTGTGCTGAATTTCAATAGCGATTCATTCCTGGATATTTCCAAGAGATTGATACCATATACAGATCTGAGGAACATATAGTTGCTTCTAAAAGTTGATTTCAACCAACACACGGACAGACGGGCAGACGGACAGACGGTCAGGGCTTAATCGACTCCTCTATTCATAAGATTTCAGAAAATATATACTTTATGGGGTCGGAAATGAAAATTGTAGAAATTACAAACGGAATGACAAAGCTATATATACCCTTGTGCACCACAGGTGAAGGGTATAAAAACAGCTGTTTGTTTCGATTTGTTGTATTTCTGTACCAATTTACATGTTTCAAGTGAAAAGTTTCTCGTAGCGAGAGTTACAGAACATGGGCACAGTATACACGTATGTATGTATGTTGTTGTTGTAATGTTGTTTTTGTGAAAAAAAAATCGAGGTGGTCGTGGGTTTTTGCTCATATCTCAGTTGTTTATGTACCGATGTTTCTGATTTTCAATAGCGATCTACTCCCGAATATTTCTGATATTTTAATACCTCAACCGGTTCCAAGCGATGTCGGGGGGCTTCAAAAAGTTGATTTCAACATACACACGGACAGACTGACAGACTGACAGAGCTTAATCGACTTACCTATTCATAAGCTTTCAGAAAATATGTACTTTATGGGGTCGGAAATGAAAATTGTAGAAATTTCACACGGAATGACAAACCTATATATACCCTTTTTCACTGTGTGAAGGGTATAAAAAGAGGCAGAAGAAATTCATATTGTAGAAATTACAAACGGAATCATAAAGCTATATATACCCTTGGAGCCTACGGTTAAGGTATAACAAGTAACAAAAGGTCTGAAAAAATCTTGCATGTGTTTTGTTTTTTCCTTAAAACAAATACATATATAACTCAAACATACGTGATTAAAAGTGATGTTTTCTTATACGTTTTTATACCCTTCACACAGTGAAAAAGGGTATATATAGGTTTGTCATTCCGTGTGAAATTTCTACAATTTTCATTTCCGACCCCATAAAGTATATATTTTCTGAAAGCTTATGAATAGGGGAGTCGATTTAGCCCTGTCAGTCTGTCAGTCTTACTTTTTATACCCTTCACACAGTGAAAAAGGGTATATATAGGTTTGTCATTCCGTGTGAAATTTCTACAATTTTGATTTCCGACCCCATAAAGAATATATTTTCTGAAAGCTTATGAATAGGGAAGTCGATTAAGCCCTGTCAGTCTGTCAGTCTGTCCGTCTGTCCGTCTGTCCGTGTGTATGTTGAAATCAACTTTTTGAAGCCCCCCGACATCGCTTGGACTCGGGTGGTGTATTAAAATATCAGAAATATTCGGGAGTAGATCGGTATTGAAAATCAGAAATATCGGTACATAAACAACTGAGATATGAGCAAAAACCCACGACCACCTCGGTTTTTTTTTCACAAAAACAACATTACAACAACAACATACATACATAAAAACGTGTATACTGGTTAGAGAAAACGTGGCATCGAATCCCAGCTGAGCCAAAAAATTTTTTTTTTAAATTTTTTTAAAAATTTTTTTTAAATTTTTTTTTAATTTATTTTTTTTTTTTTTTTTTTTATTTTTTATTTAATATATTATTTATATTTTTATTATTTTTTTTTTTTAATTTTTTTTTTATTTTTTTTTGTTTTATATATATTACTAGCCAAACCCGGCGCGCGTTGCTACGCCCCTTAATGAATCGAAATGCATTCTGAACTTTAATTGAATATCAAGTGCAAAAGCCTAAATATTACATTTTTTTTATGGGCGTGGCATTGCCCACTTTTCTAATCACGAAATTGTAAAGTCATAACAGCTCAATATGTGTGCAAAGTTTCAGAAGAATCGGACCAGTGCAAAAATTATCAAAATTATAATTGTTTTTATGAGCGTGTCCTTGCCCACTTTTCTAATCACGAAATTGTAAAGTCATAACAGCTCAATATGTGTGCAAAGTTTCAGAATATTCGGTCCAGTGCAAGTACCTCAAAATGATACCTATTTCTTATGGGCGTGGCACTGCCCACTTTTATAATCACGAAATTATTAAGTCATGACAGCTCGATATGTGTACAAAGTTTCAGAAAAATCGGTCTGGTGCAAGTACCTCAAAATTATAATCTTTTTTTATGGGCGTGGCCCTGCCCACTTTTCTAATCACAAAATTATATGGTTATGACAGCTTAGTATGTGTGCAAAGTTTCAGAAAAATCGGTCTAGCGCAAGTACCTCAAAATTAAATTTTTTTAGGGGCGTGGCCCCGCCCACTTTTCTTATCACAAAATTATTTAGTCATGACAGCTCGATATGTGTGCTAAGTTTCAGAAAAATCCGTCAAGTGCAAGTAGCTAAAACTGATAACTAATTTTTATGGGTGTGGCCCCGCCCACTTTTTTCCACCCATAAACACTCCCTGGTATGTGTACAACAACTTGCCAAAGTTTGAGTCCGATCGGTTTTACAGTTTCGGAGTCTATAGCTAACACACACACACACACACACACACATACACACACACACACACACACAGAGTTTCACTTTTATATATATAGATATACATAATAAATTTAAAAAAAATTTTTTTTTTTAAATTTTTTTGTTTTTTGTTTTTGTAACATACATACGTGAATTTATAATTTTACAATGGGATGTTTTTATATATGTATGTTTTTATATGAATGTACGTATTTCATATGGGATGAATGGTGACACAAACTACTGTTATTGCATAACTACACGTTGTGAAGGGTATATAAGATTCGGCACGGCCGAATATAGCACTCTTACTTGTTATTTAATATATTATTTATATTTTATTATTTTTTTTTTTATATTTTTCAAATTTTTTAAAAAAATTTTTTTAGAAAAATTTTTAAAAAATTTTTTTTAATTTTTTTTACAATTTTTTTTTTAATTTTTTTTGTAGTTTTTTTTATTATTTTTTTTCTTATTTTTAATATTTTTTTTTGTAATTTTTTTTGTTTGGTATGTTTTTTACATGTATGTATGTATGTTGTTGTTGTAATTGTGAAAAAAAACGAGGTGGTCGTGGTTTTTGCTCATATCTCAGAAAGTTATGGGGCGATTGTGCTGAATTTCAATAGCGATTCATTTCTGGATATTTCCAAGAGATTGATACCATATACAGATCTGAGGAACATATAGTTGCTTCTAAAAGTTGATTTCAACCAACACACGGACAGACGGGCAGACGGCTAGACGGACAGACGGTCAGGGCTTAATCGACTCCTTTATTCATAAGCTTTCAGAAAATATATACTTTATGGGTTGGAAATGAAAATTGTAGAAATTACAAACGGAATGACAAAGCTATATATACCCTTGTGCACCACAGGTGAAGGGTATATATAGCTTTGTCATTCCGTGTGAAATTTCTACAATTTTCATTTCCGACCACATAAAGTATATATTTTCTGAAAGCTTATGAATAGGGGAGTCGATTAAGCTTTGTCAGTCTGTCCGTCTGTCCGTGTGTATGTTGAAATCAACTTTTTAAAGCCCCCCGATATCGCTTGGACCCGGGTGAGGTATTAAAATATCAGAAATATTCGGGAGTAGAACAGTATTGAAAATCAGAAACATCGGTATATAAACAACTGAGATATGAGCAAAAACCCACGACCACCTCGATTTTTTATTCACAAAAACAACATTACAACAACAATACGTGCATCGAATCCCAGCTGAGCCAAAAAAAATTTTTTTAAATTTTTTAAAAATTTTTTTTAAAATTTTTTTTTTATTTTTTATCTAAATTTTATTTATATTTTTATTATTTTTTTATTTTTTATTTTGTTTTATATATATTACATATATAATAATTTTTTTTTTAAATTTTTTTTCAAATATTTTTTTAAAATTTTTTTTTATTTATTTTTTTTTTGTTTTTTTAACATACATACGTGAATTTATAATTTTACAATGGGATGTTTTTATATATGTATGTTTTTATATGTATGTACGTATTTCATATGGGATGAATGGTGTCACAAACTACTGTTATTGCATGACTACACGTTGTGAGGGGTGTATAAGATTCGGCACGGCCGAATATAGCGCTCTTACTTGTTTTAATATACGGCCGTAAGTTTTTTACCGGTTTTGTCCCTCAGCCTTTCGATTTTAAAGAAAGTACCAGACACCTATCCGCTTATTTTATTTTTGCTTTTTGTATTAAGTATAAATGAATATACATGAATATACATTTTTTACAGTGTTTATATTGCGCTAGTCAAGTCCCTTCACATAATACCAATATTGGCTCTCTCGGTTGTCTAGACGTTAAAAAAAATTGATTTTCGTTTGTAAATTTTTGAAATATATGTATATATTAAAAAAATGTTGCCTATAACCTTTCTGTTTAGAGCCCGCTTTATCCAAAAATTTTCGCGAATATCTCTAGAGGCATATTAAGATAGAGCGCTATATTCGGCGGTGCCGAATCTGATAATACCCTTTACCATCATCTACATAGGTATAATCCTACATCGTAGCTTAACCCACATATATTTCATGTTATAAACCATTTTTCCTTATTATTTCCGACGTTATCCTTGATTTTGGATTTTTACGTAGTTATCTGTATTCTACTATTCAAGCCCTTTAATTTGCTACCGATGGGGTTAAACAAATTTGATCCACCATTTTTTTACACGCCATCTTTTGTTTTACATTTTTAATAATTTACTGTATTCTAGTGGCCAAGCCCATTCATTTGATACCAATATTTAGGGGGTTCAACAGGTTACATTTTAAAATACCAGATTTGGCCCATATAAAAATGTATTGTCCGCCATTTTGTAGTGGCGTCCAACATGAATTTAATCTTTTTGTAGTGCTCATATTACTCTCAATTCCTTTTAAATTTGTTTTCGTTTGTAAATTTTTGGAATATATATTTTTAAAAAAAATTTGCTTATAACTTTACCGATTAAAGCCCGGCCAAAAACTTTCATGATTATCTCTAGAGGCATATTATATCTACAAATAGTAGCAAAGGTATCTTTAAATTATTCTATGACTAAAAAATTTTAATTTTTTTGGTAAAAATATGGGAAACAAGTAAGAGCGCTATATTCGGCCGTGCCGAATCTTATATACCCTTCACAACGTGTAGTCATGCAATAACAGTAGTTTGTATCACCATTCATCTCATATGAAATACGTACATACATATAAAAAATATACATATATAAAAAACATCCCATTGTAAAATTATAAATTTACGTATGTATGTTAAAAAAAAAAATAAAAAAAAATTTAAAAAAAGAAATTTTAAAAAAAAATTTAAAAAAAAATTAAAAAAAAAATTTAAAAAAAAAATGTTAAAAAAGTAATTAAAATATATATAATTAATATAAAACAAAAAAAAAAATAAAAAAAAAAAATTAAAAAAAAAAATAATAAAAATATAAATAATATATTAAATAAAAAATAAAAAAAAATAAAAAAAAAAAATTAAAAAAAAAATTTTTAAAATATAAAAAAATTTTTTTTTTGGCTCAGCTGGGATTCGATCCCACGTTTACTTTAGCCAATATACAAGTTTGTATGTATGTATGTTGTTGTTGTAATGTTGTTTTTGTGAAAAAAAAATCGAGGTGGTCGTGGGTTTTTGCTCATATCTCAGTTGTTTATGTACCGATGTTTCTGATTTTCAATAGCGATATACTCCCGAATATTTCTGATATTTTAATACCTCACCCGGGTCCAAGTGATGTCGGGGGGCTTCAAAAAGTTGATTTCAACATACACACGGACAGACGGTCAGACGGACAGACGGACAGACTGACAGAGCTTAATCGACTTCCCTATTCATAAGCTTTCAGAAAATATATACTTTATGGGGTCGGAAATGAAAATTGTAGAAATTTCACACGGAATGACAAACCTATATATACCCTTTTTCACTGTGTGAAGGGTATAAAAACAGAGACAGTCATGTTTATTTACTCATATCTCAGAAAGTTACGGGGCGATTCTGCTGAATTTCAAAAGCGATTCATTCCCGGATATTTCCAAAAGATTGATACCATACACAGATCTGAGGAACGTATGGCTGCTTCTAAAAGTTCATTTCAACCAACACATGGGCAGACGGGCAGACGCACTGTGGGAGAAATGGCCAATCTAGTGACGCTTTAAGGACATTTTAAGAATTTTTTTAGAATTCTGCTAATTTTTTTTATTTTTTTGGTAACTAAGAAACCAACTGATTTTTGGTTTTTTTGTTTTGTTTTGCTTTTGATATTCGCCAACCTGTAAACTTTCAAACTTGACATATCAAGTGCATTAATACTTTTCGCACTTTTTAAAGTGAAAGTTTGTTTAGACAACAAAATCATAAGTTTATGTAAATTTGTCTGTGATTTGTGCTTATATGTTTTTGTTCTTAAATGTGGTAAACAAATGACCTATGTAAAATAGTGTTTTATTGTAAATATGTAACTTAAACTTTTGTGGAATAAAAGTTGGGAGTATTCGATGAATTACGCTCCAATATTTGGTTTATTTGTCTGTATGTTCTGTTTTCTATGTCTATTTGAAAAATTAGCTGCAACTTTATGATTATTTACGTTTTTTAGATGCAATGTCAGAGTCTAAACGCCCCCTTTTATTCACTTTGAACAAGTACTTGCAAAAAAGCTTTTGGCAGTGGAAAATCATGTTTCTATACCCTTCACCTGTGGTGCACAAGGGTATATATAGCTTTGTCATTCCGTTCGTAATTTCAACAATTTTCTCATAGCTTATGAATAGGGGAGCCGATTAAGCCCTGACCGTCTGTCCGTGTGTTGGTTGAAATCAACTTTTAGAAGCAACCATATGTTCCTCAGATCTGGGTGTGGTATCAATCTTTTGGAAATATACGGGAATGAATCGCTTTTGAAGTTCAGCAGAATCGCCCCTTAACTTTCTGAGATATGAGTAAATAAACACGACTGTCTCTGTTTTTTCCGTATTTTTACCAGCAAAATAAAAATTTTTCAGCCATATCATAATTTATAGGTACCTCTGCTACTATTTTGTAGATATAATTACCCCTAGAGATATTTGTGAAAAATTTTTGACAAAGCGCGCTCTAATCGGTAAAGTTATAGACAAAAAACTTTCTTAAAAATATATATTCCAAAAATTTACAAACTAAAATCAAATTTTTTCAGCTTCTATACAACCGAGAGCGTCAATATTGGTATCATCTGAAAGGACTTGACTAGCGCAATATAAGCATGTTGGACCCCACTACAAAATGGTGGATAATAAATTTATATATGGGTCAAATCTAGCATTTTAAAATGTAACTTCTTGAACACCCTCAATATTGGTAGCAAATGAAATAGATTGACCTGTAGAATACAGCAAATTATAAGGAAATGTAAAATCTACCCCATCAATATGGGTATCAAAGGAAAGAGCTTGACTAGTACAATACATATAACTACATAAAAATTCAAAATCGGGGATAGCATCGCAAAAAATAAAGAAAAATGACGTATAACATGAAATATAGCTTAAGCTACGATGGTGGGATTATACCTATGTAAATGATAATGAAGGGTATTATTAGATGCGGCACGGCAGAATATAGCACTCTTACTTGTTTCTAATTTTTTTGATCCACCAAAATATAACGATCCATTATTGATCCATCAAAATATACAAATTCGTCAACAATTAATAAATTTTGTTAATAAACTGCAGTAAAAGTGGACTACTAGTTAGTCACAGAATCATTAAAATATTCGCAGATCGAAATAAAGAATGGTTAGAAGGAGATCTTATTTATCCAGAACCAGCTATTGGTCGTCGTAAATATAAAAATTTGTTAGAGTGTTCAACTAAAACTCAAATAAAAAAGGTTTCTTCTATTGTTGATAAGACGCTAACTGAAGAGTTAATGTTAGCAACGCGCATTAGTCTTTTCAAATCTGGAAAAAGAAACTTTGAGCAAAAAGCACCTATTCCATATACACCTGAGGAAGCTTTGGCCCTATATATAGATGGAGACTACTCAAAAAATACATACAAATTAAGGCAATATGGTACCAAAGAGCGAAATTGTAACATTTATCCAAGCTACGATGTTTTAGCTTAAATTAAAAATGGGTGTTTCATCAACGACATACGCGTATTTGAACATTCAGCAGAAGTACATTTACAGTTTCTTATTAATCATACTGGAGGACCTCGTAATTGAATGCAATAACAACGATTGCATAATAGCCATTTATAAATGGGGTTGTGATAGAAGCAGTGGTCACTCTACTTACAGGCAATGCTTTAATGTTCCCGAAACTGGAACTATTGCTCAGCATTTATTTGCTGTATGTATTCTACCTTTGCTAATAAAAAATGGATCGTCAATACTAATGAAAAATAATCGTCCTTCTTCAACTAGGTTCTGCAGACCTATTAAACTAATTTTTGAAAAAGAGTCAGCAGACTTAGTTCGAGATGAGGTTGAAAATATTAAGAGGCAAATTGTTCAAATTTTACCTACCTGAATATGATTCAGTTAAGACAACCACAAGAACATTTGTACGAGTTTGGATTATCAACACTCCATGCATGGATTCGCTGCTATGAGTGTATAATTCATATCGCGTACAGACTACCAATAAAAACGTGGCCACTTTGTGGAAAAATAAAGAAATTGTTCAAGAAACAAAAATTTAACTAGAACTAAGAAAACAAATGGGCATCCTGGTGGACATTCCAATGATGGGCTCGGGGAACACAAACACGGGAAATATTGCCAGAATATTTTTTAAGCAACAGATTTTGGCCTCTACAGTAACTGGCGTACAAATCGAATTAATTAAAAGAATTGGAATAATTTTGCGCACAATGGCTTGTGGGTATACAGTAAACACAGAAGCTTTTCGCATATATGATGAGAAACTGCAAACATATTTGTAAGTGAATACCCCTGGTACTACATGCCTGCATCTGTCCATAAAATCTTATTGCATAGCGCAGATATCATCCAAATTGTTTCGTTACCAATAGGAATAATGTCAGAAGAGGCACTTGAGGCAAGAAATAAAGATTTCCGTAGCTATAGGCTTAACCACACACGAAAAACCTTAAGTCTACACACTATGGAGGACTTAATACATGCATTGTTGGTTTTTTCGGAACCTTTCATTACATCGAAATCTAAAAGTACCTCAAGGTACTTAAAAAACATATTGAAATAGATGATGAGGTCAAGCAACTTCTTTTAAATGAGAATGAGTTACGAGACACCCACATGAGCAAATATAAAGTAGGATCTTATTATTTAAAAAATATTCCATAGTTTACATCAAGAATTTGTTACTCTAATTTTTTTTTAATTACAAAAATAAAAAACATTACAAGAATAAAACACCACTGATTTATTTTAAAAAAAATACTATACTTAAAATTCGCTTTTTCTTAAGTTATTAACAAAGCAACGCGAAATTAGTAATTTCTTGCACAAACCACAATAAATCAATAAAAAAAAATTAAAAAATATACACATTTAAAATTAAAAAAAAGAACTAATAATTACAAAAAAAAAAACATCATAGTAGAATTAAGCATTGTTACATTATTCTTATTTTACTTCTCATGAATTTTCATGAATTTCTGGTTTTAAGTACAATAATTGGTAGGGTAAAAAATATAATATATATGCCTTATATATAATTTAGTTTTAAAATCGAATGTAATACAAAATTATAAAAATACATACTACAATTAATATATTAATTGTCGATGATGAATGATACAGCATTAATGGCGCACACTGTATTGAAGCGGCATGCCCCAAAAAATTTTTTTTTTGAAAGAGTATATCCTTGGCTATAATTTGACTGAATATTTCCAATAGATCCGATCAGTAATTAAAAATATATAAATAAAGCGCCACCAGATTGGCCATTTCTCCCACTGTAAGACGATGAGGGCTTAATCGATTCCTCTTTCTTTCAGAAAATATATACTTTATGGGGTCGGAAATAAAAATCGTAGAAATTACAAATGAAATGACAAAGCTATACATACTCTTGTGCACCACAGATGAAGGGTATTAAAAAACAAGTAAGAATGCTATATTCGGCCATGCCAAATCTTATATACCCTTCACAACGTGCATTCACGCAATAACAATAGTTTGTATCACCATTCATCTCATATGAAATACGTACGTACATATAAAAAACATACATATATAAAAACATTCCATTGTAAAATTATAATTTTACGTATGCATGTTAAAAAGAAAAAAAAAAGGAAAAAAAATAATAAAGAAAAATTTTAAAAAATAAAAAAAGGATACAGAAATAAAATTTAAAAAAATATAAAAAATAATATAAATAATAAATATAAATAAAAAAAAGGTAAAAAAAACATTAAAAAAAATTAATAAAAATTAAAAAAAAATTTTTTGTATGCATGTATGTTGTTGTTGTGTTAAAAAAACGAGGTGGCCGTGGTTTTTTGCTCATATCTCAGTTGTTTATTTACCGATGTTTCTAATTTTCAATACTGATGTATTCCCGAATATTTCTTATATTTTAATAGCTCACCCGGGTATAAAAAAAACCAGTCACCATCATGTATATACATAAGTATAATCTCACATCTTAGTTTAACCTATTTTTCATGTTATACGCCATTTTTTCCTATTATTTCCGACGCCATCCTCGATTTTGAAATTTTACGTAGTTAACTGTATTCTACTATCTATATGATACCCATATATGTATATGGGGTAAAAAAAATTTGTTCTGGCATTTTGTTTAAGACTCCATCTTAGATTTTACATTTTTTAATAATTTACTGTATTCTACTAGTCAAGCACTTCATTTAATACCAATAATTAGGGTGTACTAGAAGTTACATTTTAAAATACCAGATGTGACCCATATATAAATTTATTGTTGAACATTTTGTAGTGGCTGCCAACATGAATATACATTTTTTATAGTGCTTATATTGCGCTAGTCAAGTCGTTTGAGATGATACCAATATTGACTCTCCCGGTTGTCTAGGTTAGTTTCGGCAGCCGCCCGAAGGCATAGCTCACTTGGGTCTTCCGAGGGCCCCGTTGTGATACCGTAGGCACCAACGCCCGTTTTTCGTTTGTAAATTTTTGGAATATATATTTTTAAAAAAGTTTTTTTGTCTATAACTTTTCCGATTACAGCCCACTTAATCCAACATTTTTCACGAATATCTCTTAAGGTATATAATATTTAAAAATAGTAGCAAAGGTACCTATGAATTATTCTTATTTATTAGTAAAAATCAGAAAGTTATGGGGCGATTGTGCTGAATTTCAACAGCGATAAATTCCAGGATATTTCCAAAAAATTGATACTACACACAGATCTGAGGAACGTATGGTTGCTTCTAAAAGTTGATTTCAACCAACACACGGGCAGACGAACAGACCGTCAGGGCTTAATCGACTCCTCTATTCATAAGCTTTCAGAAAATATATACTTTGTGGGGTCGGAAATGAAAATTGTAGAAATTACAAACGGAATGACAAACCTATGCCCTTGTGCACCACAGGTGAAGGGTATAATAAATGAGCAAATAGAGAAGTCCAAAAGAGCCATTCTAAAAATATTGTAAATCTATACATATAAAAGTGAAACTCTGTGTGTGTGTGTTAGCTATAGACTCTGAAACTGTAAAACCGAACGGAATCAAGCTTTGGGAAGTTGTTGTACACATTCCAGGGAGTGTCTATGGATGGCAAAAAGTGGGCGGGCCACTCCCATAAAAAATTAGTTATAATTTTTAGCTACTTGCACTTGACCGATTTTTCTGAAACTTCGCACACATATTGAGCTCTTATGACTATATAATTTCGTGATTAGAAAAGTGGGGGGGCCACGTCTATAAAAAAGTTATAATTTAAGGTACTTCCACTAGACGGATGTTTCTGAAACTTTGCACACATAAAGAGCTATCATGACCATATAATTTCGTGGTTAGGAAAGTGGGCGGGGCCACTCCCATAAAAAAAGTTATAATATTAAGCTTTGTGCACTTGATATTCAATTAAAACGGAATGCATTTTTATTCATTAAGGGGCGCAGCAACGCGCGCCGGGCTCTTCTAGTGCATAACAAATACTAAAATTTAAATTTAGTAATTATTAATTAATACCTTTATAATTTGAAGCGTTGCTGGTTTCTGTATATGGCAATATCTATCTTCATCTATATATATAAAATTTTTTGGAAGATCTTTGTCCTACAAACTTTTATATAATGGGTGATTTAAATGCCCGTATTGGGGAAGAACAAATATTGGAACCTATGTTTCTACAATATCTGCCTAACATCAAGGATGCGAGATGCTCGAAAGACAAAACAATTAGTCCGAATGGAAAGCAACTTATCTCTCTTGTTACTAACTTAGGAGGAATAATACTTAACGGTAGAACAGCGGGTGATGCTCAGGGTGAATACAGCTTTTGTGGTGGGGCTGGCTGTTCAGTTTCAGACTATTGCATTTATTCACACAGTCTTCTTATGTATGTTGTGGATTTTACTATTAGTTACAAGCCATATTCAGATCATATGACTCATATGTACTACAAGTAATTTTTCCAACTTATAACAAAATCTTATCGGATTCGGGTCATCAAAGGCTTCGATGGAATGTCAATGCAGTCACCAAATATTGTGAAAATCTAAATCCACTCGCTAGTACTTATAATTCTTTTAATGTTCGCAATAGTTCATTGTATTGTCCATTAAAAATTAAATTAAAGAAGCTTATGTATCTACAAAAAGCATGTATGGACTTAAACCAAATCAAAAGAGGTTCAACTGGAAATGTGCCCGTTTTCGTAAAATTATGTTAAAAGCTCTAAAAGATTATAGGAAAAGGCACACAAATATAAATAAATCAAAATATAATGCTGCTAGAGCTAAGTATCTTAACATTTGTCGAAATAGAAAACTTGAGTTCTTTAATGAAAATCTGAAACAAATTAATTTGGTTTGCTGCAGCAAAGCGTGGTGGAGACTCTCTAATAATATGAAATCTAGAAAACCGACAACAATAAGTAACCTAACTACAGATGATTTTCGTATACATTTTAGTAATATATTACAAAATACAAATAAAATAAATGAAATTCACTGGTGTATACCATATTATATTGATGCTTTTCTAGACTCTCCAATAGAGATGTTTGAGCTGTCATCAATACTAGGATCTTTAAAACTAAATAAGTCTCCTGGTAATGACGCTATGAATTCTATAAATTTGCCTGTTTTGTTACGAAAATACTGTCAGTTTTTAATTACATATTTTTACATGAAAATATTCCAAAAAGCTTAAAAACTTCCATATTAATACCATTTTTAAAAAAAGGTGATCCCAATTGTGCTTCAAACTACCGTGGCTTATCTTTAATGAATACCATGTGCAAAATCTTCAACAACATAATATTAAATCGCATAACAAATTGGATTGAAAAATATTCTATGTTGAACGAGTATCAAGCTGGATTCAGAAAAAATTACTCAACTGTGGATAACGTCTTCAATCTGACAAATATTGTTCACTTAAACAAATTAATTAGTAAAAACACTTTCGCATTTTTTGTAGACTTCTCCTGTCTCTTCTCGATGTGATTCCCAGAAATTTGCTTTTTTATAAATTATCTAGTACGGGATTATCGTCAAAGATTGTTCGTATTCTAGAGTTTACTTACGAAAAAACTTCTAGTCAAGTACTGTATGGAAATACGTTGTCTGAATCTTTCTATGTTAATGTTGGCATTAAACAAGGGTGCATATTAAGTCCAATTTTGTTTGCATTGTATCTTAATGACTTAGCGGATTGTCTTCCTGGTGGAGTAAACGTTGCAGGCATTGCTGTAAAAATCCTTTTTTACGCAGATGACATTATCATTTTGGCTGATTTCCCAAGTGTACTGCAATCCATGATTGACGCTCTTCATTCTTACTGCTTGATATGGTGTCTTAAGGTAAATTTGGAAAAATCAAAGATAGTTGTTTTTGGCAGTGGTGTAAGAATATCCAATAATCTTAAATGGAATTTTGGAGAAAATATTATAGAAATTGTCAACAACTACAGATATTTGGGAATGGATATCAATTTTAACTTATCTTTTACAAAGCACTTAGGACATAAATTAGCAACATCAAAAATGGCGATTGCAACAACATGGTGAAAAAATATAAATCATCCAAAGATATCGAACAACAATAAACTTAAAATTTTCAACGCTGCTTCCCGATCTATAATGTTTTACGGTGCTCAAATTTAGGGTTTTAAAAAATATGTTGAAGTGGAAAAATTATTTAAATATTTCATGAAGAAAATGTTACTTTTACCATACAACACGCCAAACTACATGCTTCATTTAGAAACTGGTCTAAACTCCTTTATATTGATACCCTAAAGCTACATTTTTCTTACATTAATAGAGTCCTACGGCTGCCTGAACATAGATTACCACGTATGTTAGCTGAAAAGATTATTACAATGAAAACTTTTTGGGCTGAGGAGTGGGTTAATAAATGCGAAAAAATTCAATATAATCCTGATAATGGTAATAAGCCCTTGTGTGTATACTGGAAGCCAATACTTGAACTTTTAATAGCAACGGAAAAAGACGATCTTATTTCTAATGCAAGAGGCTCTCAATTGCATGATTTATATCCGCAATTAAATTATACCACAAAGCCTATTTTCTTCTCAGATTTTTCGTCTCGTACTACAAGTCTAATAATCAGAGTACGTGGTGGCCTTCTTGATTTGTATGGTAGAGCATTTAGACGCTCCTCTGTTGGCTTATGTACCCTCTGTAATCTGGATGAATCCGAAAATACGTTTCACTTCTTAGGAGTTTGTCCTATTTTTAATGAGTTCCGGGTTAAATATTTTGGTAAAACCTTTTTGGATATCAACGAAGTAATAAATATACTAGATAGCAATGATAAAATATGTAGTTTATACAAATATTTGGAAATTTGTTTAAAGTACAGAAAACTTATACTGAATGAATTCCACTAAATTCCTTTACAACTTTTTATTGTACAAAAGATTTGGTATTAATCGTTCTTTCTGTATAATCATTTTAAAATTTGGTAGAACCAAAGTTAATTTACTTATAAATTAATTTAATCAAAATCAGCTTTAAAATGCCAATCTGGCTCACAACTATTAAGTTAAACCAAATATAAATACATTTTATCTCACAAATTATATCTATTAAATAAATAAAATATAAAATAATATATATAAAAGTGAAACTCTGTCTGGCTGTGTGTGTGTGTTAGCTATATACTCCGAAA
The DNA here is from genome assembly GCA_941918925.1 of Phyto melanocephala. Lineage (NCBI taxonomy): Eukaryota > Metazoa > Arthropoda > Insecta > Diptera > Rhinophoridae > Phyto > Phyto melanocephala. The sequence continues at coordinate 4,953,337 of OW799238.1, read as the reverse complement.
CTGTAAAACCGGTCGGACTCAAACTTTGGCAAGTTGTTGTACACATTCCAGGAAGTGTTTATGTTTAAATTTTGAGGATTCGGGAAGGAAGTGAAATACGATTGTCAACTCTAAAGGTACCATCTATTTTCGAAAAAGAGTCATAACGTGATTTTAAAACCATGGCACATATAGTCTCATTTCTTAATGTGTATGATGTTATGTCTAACTTGTCAATAAATCCCTTAGAAACACGACTAACTAGTGATCCGGGATCCAACAAACAGCGAGCATGTGATATCGTTGAGCCAATTGTCACCAGAACGATAGGAAGAATTATTATTGCGTTTTGGCGAATAATACTTGCCAAAGAAGTCGACGCACAGAGGAGTATTTGACCTGAAAAGCTGGCCAAAAAGGAAAACTGAATTTTAAGAAATCTTAAAAACTAAGTACGCAGCTCGACAGACAACAATATTTTACATTATATTGTAAATTTTTAAGACTTTTGGTTGCGACTTGTAGCTCTGAGACCCTGCTAAAGTCAGGAAAGTGAAGAAAATTATATGAGACTTAAATGTTTTTTTCGGCTTCTGGATGTTTATATGATATTTTTTTTTGTGGCCAAACGAATAAAGGTTTAACAATCATTTTTTTTTTCGCTGAAAGGTTTGATAAAAAGTTAATTTAAAAAGAAAAAAAATTTTAAATATGTTGAATATTCATGTTGAAACAATTCGTTCAAAAGCTAAAAAAAAATACACTTTTTTGGCAAAAAAAAGAAAAATAAGAGGGTTTTGAAAGTGATGTTAGCATCTCTACGAATTATGTTTGATACCACAATAAAATTTGAAATTCCTAATTTTAGAAACAAAAAAAAAAAAAGTTTGCGCCATTGTTTTTGACGATTTTTTTAAATTTTCACATTTCTTCCATTTATATCGTCATAAACTTTTCTGTATTTTGAATTATTGATTTTAACTGTTATTTACATCACTTTTAACACTTTACAATGTTAATACCTGTCTATAATTATAAATTTGAAAAATTCTTTATTATCGATAATAGTTATAAGGGAATGTCCCACCATCCCCATAAAGGATATTTTTATATACCTGCTCTACAAAACATTATGTGTTAAAAAAAATATATACCGTACCTAATAAGAATAATTATTAAAAGAATTTATCGCAAAAATAAATTTACAAAAAAGAAATGCAGGTACATAAGAAAAACCCGGGCACTTAGGTATCAGGGTACCATCCAATTTTCAGAAGAAGCTGCCGAGGCCAGTAATAAGCACTTACGATTATATCGTACGAATTATTCGAGGAAATTCAGCAGAATCGGTACAAGTCGAGATGTCTTGAATAGGTCATTTCTGAGCAGTGACCCTTTTATAAGCAGCAGTACGCAAAGAGAACATATTAATAAAAAAAGCTTTTTCATCAGAAACCATCACACTTCTTCTTCCTGACACCGATGATGCATCTTATAAGGATATACATACGACATAATAATTATTAAGAAATTTTTATTAGTTTAACTTTTCCGTATATTAAGTATTAAATAATATAAAATAAATATAATAAAGCCTTTTTTCATAAAAAAATACTGTTTCATAAGAGCCTTACAATTTCAAAAAAAATATTTTTTTTAAATTAGACCGTAAATCAAAATATGTATGCATGTACATACAGTCTGTTAAGAATGAGTTTAAACCTTTAAAATCATCATTTGTTAATTGAGTTTTACTATTTATACCGACTTTTATTCCTTAGGAATGTGGCTTTTGGAACAATCTTAAAAATTTAAATTTTTGGTTCTTAAATTTTTTTTATGGCATTTAGAAAACAAAAAATTTGACGAATTTTGCAGGAAAAAAATTTTTTTCGCCATTTCATTTTTGATAACTCCGAAATAGTAATAGATAGAAAAAAATGTATTGGGTAAGTTTAAGCAAAATATTCCGGTGCATCTTCTGATCTTCCTGCTATAATCGGAGAATCCGTTTTCAAGTTATGACAAAATATATTAGGCAACCCAACGATTTAGAGAGTGAAATATGCCACGCCTTTAACAGAAAATCCTTACGTACTAGAGAAAAACGGAAAACAGATTTAAATTAAGGGCATCAAAATCAATATAGTCCATATACTTTTATTTCTAGCAGAGACAAAAAATCTTTTTTGCGCAGTGTACTTTTGTTGCGCAGTGTAATTTTTTCAAAATCTGCCACTAGATTTCTTATATCATACTACACCTTAAACTATCAAAAAACTAGAACTTTTAATTAAAAAAACACGTTTAATCATTTTGGCCAGCTTTTTAGGCCAAATACTCCTCTGTGCGACGTGGGATTTGGATGGAGCAGAAGCTCAATTTTAGACTTTTTAGAATACGGTTTCTTTGAAATAGATGTTTCTTGATGAGGTGTCGGAGAGCAAGAGCGCGATGAACAGCTTAATTGGGAACGGTCAACCGCAACTCTGCTGTTAACATGCAGTAAAGTATGATGGATCTTACGGCAGTATTTGCAACCATGTTTGGAAAAACACGTGCAATGCGAATGATTCCTCACAGGATTTTTCATATGAAGACATGCAGTTCTTCCTAGGAAGATTCTCCACCTCCAAAAAATGTGAGATAATTGTTGGTTTAGGACTGGAATTATGGGTAATGGGACCTGTGAGAATCCATCCGAATATGGTTTCTTGAGCAATTTAAGTTTCACATACGTTATGAATAATACCAGAACAGACGACCAATGGGAAAATGTCACCTCCAATTAACATATCAATTGTCGAGCTAGTATTTAATTTAGAATCAGCTAATATTATGTTTGAAAATTTTAAATCAGGAATGCTCCGCGATGGAAGATTGCTTGATAAATAAGGGACTACAAGTGCTGATATCGGAATTGCGAGATCATTATTCAGTTGTAATCCTAGTATGAAAGAGCATTGGTAGTTGCCTTGAGTAGAAACAGAATTATTTAGTCCGGATATTTTAACATTAACAGGCTGAGATGGAAGCTTGAGAAAACTAAAAACTCGTTCCGAGATAAAGGTTCCCTCTGAGCCTAAATCTATCAAAGCACGAATCTGATATGTCATACCCAAATAACAGATCTTCACTCGTGCTGTTCCTAGCAAAACTCCGTTATGGTTAGAAGCAAAACAGGATTGGACATTAAGTGAATTTTAATTATTTGTAGAGTGTATATTGATTTGACTTGAGTAAGTATAAGGGGCCGAATTAGGATTTAGGATTGAATTTTTGCTCGTACTTGGGACCTAAGGGAGAGGATTAGATGCATTTAAGCCTTTATGAAGAAGAATGTTATGTCTTTTTTGACACTTGAAGCAGCTTTGTGTACTAGTGCAATTATTTTAGCTGTGTGTCTTCGAAAAACAATTCATACACAAAGCTTCTTTCTTAATCTCATTTAGTCTTGTTTGATGATCCATTTTAAGGAATTTAGGACATTTCCGAATTATATGGATTTCTTTGGGGCACAATTGACATTTAAGATTGGAAACATTCGCCTGAAAGTTGTAAACGTTTGGTTTGAAATTGGATACTAACTCTAAAGTTCTATAACGATTTGTGTGTGACCACTTAGGAATAGTAGTTTTATCCTTCAACCCCTGTTCCCATAGTGTTAATGTGGTTTCCGCAAGCCTTTTGGTACAAAAAAAACGAAAATTGGATTCCAGCTTGCTATGTCAATATTGTAGAGTGTGAGTAATGAAATACAAGAGTTTACATTTCTTCGTAATTGTTTTAGTGCCTTTTCCGATTCAGCGTTGATTGTTTGAAGGTTGAAAAGAAGTTTTAGTTGGCCATTCACTAAAACTCTAAGGTTCTCGTGGCGCAGGTAAAAATTTTTTCAAGCAAGCTCAAAACCTAAACTGGTAAGAGGACTCTTTTGTACAATTTCCCTGGCCTCACCTCTCGTTTTCTGAGTCAGAAATAGGAGCTTTTCTACATTGCTAGCTCGTGAATTGGCATCAACTGCAGTAAAAATGTCACAAAATGCCATGAAGAGTATTCCCAACTAAAAGTTTCGATTTCAATCGGAGACAGGTGAAGACCATGTAAATCGTAATGAGCATTTCGTGCCTCAGTGTCACTCAGAACTTTAGGATTGGAGGTCGATTGCAACCGAAGAATATCCGATATTTCACCAAGAAATTACAATTTGTCGTGTATGTGCTTTTATATTTTAACTTGAATGTTTATATGTCCATTGGTTCATCATTGTCGCTAGCCTCTTTCTCAACTTGCAACAAAAAAATTTCATAAGCTAGCTTAAGACGACCCCAATTAGACTTTAACTCACATTGGTGAACTTCGATAGTATGCTGCGAATTCAGCGGATATTGGTTAAGATCTGCCTCGAATTCTACAATGCTATCGGGTATTCTTATAAATTGGTCCAGAGACATCCTAAAATTTCTAATTGCAAGTGGAAATCAACTTAACAAATTAAATATAGGTAGATTTAGGGTAGAAGAAAAGACAATGCTATCTAAAGTTAAAAAAATTCTAACAGAACTTTAGTAAAATTCTAAGATCAAGTGGAAAAAAGGACAATCACCCAAATGTTGATAATATCGAAAAATAACACATATACATAAGTATATAAAAAAACTACGAATTTGAAAATTTAAAATTAATAATATAAACAAATAATAAATTTAAAATAAAGCGGCAAGTTGATGTGCAGAATAAAGAAATAATTGTTTCCTTTATTATTACTAAATGATATTGTAAAGAAAATAAACCAAATATTTGATTTGTTCGATGTGTTAACGAGATGGGAAGATTTGGTATATTTAGATTACTAGAATATAAAATAGCTGTGAAATGCAATCAGTTTTTAAAAAGGTCATTAACCTTTTATTATTTTGGAAATGCAATGGAATTGAACGATACAATAGTAATGTTAGGTGTGTTCGCACATATACCGAAACATTTAATACACAAAGGCAGCATTCTTAAAGAATAAAAACATAATATAATTAATAAATCTATTATATATTACTACCGATAATTTGGGTGTTGTACGAAAATAAATATGGGCTAAGAAAATTCATTTACTTATTTGTTTTGATTTGTGAAAATAATATATAAAGAAAAAAATTTCGATGTGTGAACAAACTTATAGTATTTTGTATGAAAATTTCATTTGCTCGCTCAGTAATTTCCAATATAAATTCACATAAGCGCTGATAGTGTTGCCAATAAGTATTTTTTTTTTTGAGAGATTCGGAATTTATGGATTGTAATTTATTCGATATTTATTAATAAAAATGTCATTTAAATAAAATTTCATGAAATAAAATAAAGTAAAATATTGTATTTAATTTAATAGAATTTATTTAAAAAAAATTAATATTTATTGAACATTGATCAATTGTTTATATTTTCTAAAAAAAATCGATGTCGTCTTATTGAACGATTGTAAACAACAGCAACCCTTTATGAAATTTTCAATATGCAAAGAGAAATTATAGCTTAAAAGCAAATAATGTTAACTTAAGAATTTAAAATTACTGAATACTCATAAAAAAATCTTTATGTAGTATGCACCAAAAACACTAAACTTATTTTTGTAAGAATATTACTGTTAAAATTAATATATTTTATTTTACTCAGCTTATTTAAGAAATGTAAATATTTTAAGAATATTTTCTGTTCTTTAAATTTAAATCCAATGATTACAAAACGCTGTAGTGGTAATGTTAGTTTAAAACAAGTAAGAGTACTATATTCGGCCTTGCCTTATCTGACAGCACCCTTCACCATCATGTACATAGTCATAATCACACATCGTAGCTTAACCTATATTTAATGTTATACGCCATTTTCCTTGTTATTTCCGACGTCATGCTTGATTTTGAATTTTACGTAGTTAACTGTATTCTACTACACGCAAAGAAAAAATATGGTTGTGGTAACCATAATCGAAGAGCAACATACTATGATTGAATTGTATGATTATCTTTAAAATAATAATGGTTACCATTATTATGTTATCATTATTATGTTTAATTTAAGCATCATTCAATAATCATATATATGACTGCAATTAAAATCGACAATCTTTGCTTTTTACGGCAAATTATTGTCTTTTCTGTAACATACACATATTTATTGTACTTACCAATTTAATTGCAATTTTTTACCAATATTTTTTTAAATTTTCTCGTTTATTTTTTTATTACTTGTTTTCGATAACCAAATATTGTTTTAGAAAAAATAATATGACCGTCGTGATCATGTTGTAACCATGGTTTTTCTTTGCGTGTAGTCAAGCCCTTTAATTTGATACCCACACGCAAAGAAAAACCATGGTTACGGCATGATCACGACGGTCATACTATTTTTTCTAAAACAATATTTGGTTGTCGAAAACAAGTAATAGTTATTTTTGTTTCATTTCATCAAATATTTTGTCACGAAAATCAAGCATTTGTTTGAATCGTATCGTTTAATGATTACTTTTCATAAAAATTTCAAAATGGTTATCATTTAAAAATAGTATGATTTAAAAAAATTAATTTGACAAAAATAAAATTATATTCAAAAGCATTAAAAATTAAAAATAATCATTATATAATAAGTGGGACAACAGTATGATTACAAATTTATCAAGCTATGATTTTTTTAATAATAATTTGATTTCAAGTGTTCTTCTTCTTGCTGAATAAATTTTTATTATTTTAAAAGTTTGAGATGTCAAAAAAGGGAACAAAAATTTTGAAAAATTAAAGAAAATTTAAAAATAAACGTGAAAATGTTAAAAAAAATTGGCAAAAAAATTGCAATTAAATTGGTAAGTACAATCAATATGTGTATGTTACAGCAAAAGACAATCATTTGCCGTAAAAAAGCAAAAATTGTCGATTTCAATTGTAGCCATGTATATGATTATTGAATGATGCTTAAATTAAACATAATAATGATAACTGGTAACCATTATTATTTTAAACATAATCATACAATTCAATCATAGTATGTTGCTCTTCGATTATGGTTACCACAACCATATTTTTTCTTTGCGTGCATATTGATGGCGTTAAAAACATTTAATCCGACATTTTGTTTTAGAAGCTATCTTGAATTTTACAGTTTTTAATAATTTACTGTATTCTTGACCAGTTGTCCTTTTATTTGACACCAATATTGAGGGTGTTCAAGAAGTTACATTTTAAAACACCAGATTTGACCCATATATAATTTTATAGTTCGTGATTTTTTAGTGGCAGCCAACATGAATTTTATTTTTTATAGATGATACTAATATTGACTCTCTCGATTGTCTAGAAGCTGAGAAAAAAATGATTTTCTTTTGTAAATTTTTGGAATATATATTTAAAAAAATTTTTGCCTATAACTTTACCGATTAGAGCCCGATTTATCCAAGATTTTTCACGAATATCTCTAGAGACATATTATATCTACAAATAGTAGCAAAGGTACCTTAAAATTTTTGTATAAAAAATATTGGAAAAAACAGGGGCAGTCGTGTTTATTTTCTCATATCTCAGAAAGCTATAAGGCGATTGTGCTGAATTTCAATAGCGATTCATACCCGGATATTTCCAAAAGATTGATACCATACACAGATCTGAGGAACATATATGCAGTTGCTTATAAAACTCGATTTCAACCAACACACGGACAGACGGTCAGAGCTTAATCTACTCCTCTAGTCATAATCTTTCAGAAAATAAATACCTTATGGGGTCGGATCTGAAAATTGTAGAAATTACAAACGGAATGACAAACCTATATATACCCTTGTGCACCACAGGTGAAGGGTAAAAAAAATGGAAAGCAAAGAACCGATTAAGGTTGAAAATTAAGAGGCGAAGAATATCATAATAGTAAAAGAGTGAATAGTACGGGAATGACTCCGTGTAAGTTTAAAAGAAGTTAATGTGACAGAGATAAATATATATAATTTTATAAAAAGAATATATAGATTATTCGTGGGACCAGCGTTGCCAGAAACTTTGGAGAGAAAATCATCACTTGGAGCAAAAAAAAATCATATTTTGAAGAAAAAAATCATCAGATTTTTGAAATTCAAAGATATTATTACAAACGCAAAAAAAACAAGTAAGAGTGCTATATTCCGCCGTGTCGAATCTTATATACCCCTCACAACGAGTAGTCATGCAATAACAATAGTTTGTATCACCATTCATCTCATATGAAATGCGTACATACTTAAAAAAACATACATATATAAAAACATCCCATTGTAAAACAAGTAACAGTGCTATATTCGGCCGTGCCGAATCTTATATACCCTTCACAACGTGTAGTCATGCAATAACAATTGTTTGTATCACCATTCATCCCATATAAAATACGTGCATACGTACACGTTAGAATAAATGTGGCATCGAATCCCAGCTGAGCCAAAAAAATTTTATTTTATTTTATTTAATATATTATTTATATTTTATTATTTTTTTTTTATATTTTTTTTTAAATTTTTTTAAAAAATTTTTTTTAGAAAAATTTTTAAAAAATTTTTTAAAATTTTTTTTAAAATTTTTTGAAAATTTTTTTTGTAGTTTTTTTTTATTATTTTTTTCTTATTTTTAATATTTTTTTTTTTTAATTTTTTTTTGTTTGGTATGTTTTTTACATGTATTTATGTATGTATGTTGTTGTTGTAATTGTGAAAAAAAACGAGGTGGTCGTGGTTTTTTGCTCATATCTCAGAAAGTTATGGGGCGATTGTGCTGAATTTCAATAGCGATTCATTCCTGGATATTTCCAAGAGATTGATACCATATACAGATCTGAGGAACATGTAGTTGCTTCTAAAAGTTGATTTCAACCAACACACGGACAGACGGGCAGACGGACAGACGGATAGACGGACAGACGGACAGACGGTCAGGGCTTAATCGACTCCTCTATTCATAAGCTTTCAGAAAATATATACTTTATGGGGTCGGAAATGAAAATTGTAGAAATTACAAACGGAATGACAAAGCTATATATACCCTTTTTCACTGTGTGAAGGGTATAATAATAAATTTACGTATGTAGTTTAATTAAAAAAAAGAAAAAGTAAAGGGCATACAATATTGAAATTTAAAATATAATATGTATGAATTAAACTGCTGCATGAATAGCCTCATACAGTGATCATGTTTATGTGTTACCTACCGTTGCCACATGCAAGTGCAAGTGAAAAAAAACCAATACACTAACACTTTTTTACTAACACAACTACACTTTGACAACCTACGACTCAGCTTGCGAGGAAATTTTTAAGCAAGTAAAATTTTTACAGTTACGGCAAGTAAAGTGACAAGCCGAAAAACAGTGTTGTCTAATACTGAGTTTTTTGTTAACTCAACAATATATCATACAATTGTGGTAAATAATTCAGCTAATTTTTTTAATAAATATGTATATATGTATATGAAGAATATTAAGAAAAAAATATAAATATTCATTTAAAATGTAAGTTTTAATATAAATATCAATATTTAATAAAAAAAATTATATTAAAAAGTTACATGTCTAAAGGTAACGTTCAATAGTGGCTATTGACAACACTTAATTACCAATTGAAGCAGCGCCATTTGTTTTAAATTTGTTTGAAGTTTATTTGTTGGCGACATTTTAAAAATGAACTTGCATTGTGCTGTGTAGACACTCAAAAAATTTTTGTGTTTTTTTTGGCATTTCTCCTGATTTTCGTTAGTAATACGTATACACTACTTGCAAGTAAATACTTGCTTGTGGCAACGTAGGGTTAATGAATAAACAGCTAACATCGAACACAAACTAGCTAACTGAGTACATGTTTGATCGAGTTTAACATTAGTAATCAAATCACTTTTGGCAAAAGTGGCACAATCGTGCCATTTTTTGCACTATTGATTGTTTAATGGCACTATGGCACGCTCAATAAAATTTTGGCACTTATTCAAACAATTAAAAATATATAATTTAACTTAGTTTTAAAGAAATATATTTTTTTTAATAATAAGAAATAAATGCTTTTTCTCCCTGTTGTAAATACTAAAATGTGAAACTACGGACTGCAAAGTATCAAAAATTCGGCCATTTAATACGTTTATATGTTGGAAAATGTGTTGATCGATTTTTGATCTTAGTTCAAGTACCTGATGGTTCCAATTAATCGATTTGTAATGCCATTATGAACGTTTTATAGGATAATGAAATTCCTATAAAAAATTTAGGGCCGTATTCATAAAAAATATTTCAGGTTTATTAAAGGCTTATTTGACAGATGTTGTAGAGAAATTTGCCCTTAATCGGATAATTGTTCGGTTATGATGGGAAAGAATAATGGTTTGCAGGCTCTGCTTAAAGAAGTTCAATTTGAATTTAGTGTTTGGCTTCAGGTAAATACTTTATCATCATTAATTTGATCTCAGGATTTATTAAAATCCAACTCAAAATGTTGTTATGACAGTGATGTCTTAAAAATAATTACCCAAACAAATGTTACAAATACAATTTTTGTAAACGAGGTTTTACTAGAATTTTATAAATACATATCGATGTCTTACTTCCTCAACCTCGTATCTTAAAAAATACGGTTTTGACTTTTTCATATCAAACGATTGTTTTATGCTTTAACTAAAAAAGATGAGTATATTATTACTACTAATATACATAAATACAATCAATTCCTTAATAATTGCATTTAAACTTTTAACCAAACAGCGAAGTATAAAAAGATGAACCGTTTTTTTTTCGAGGTTGAGGAAGTAAGGCATCGATATATTTAATGTTATTTAACAATATATATTTAATATATCCCTATTTTGGAATAATTATTTAACACTAGATATAAAATACATATGTGTATATTTAATATATATTAATCCTACTATAATAATAATATAGTACATGTGAATGTTTGTGTGTTTGGATATTTGTTACTCAATCACGCAAAAACGGCTGAACGGAACTAAATGAAATTCGGCACATAGATAGATAACAACCTAGATTAACATATAGGCTTATCGCGATAATAACGCGAAGTAGTTGGCAAGCTCATTATAACACATCCTAAACGGGTCGTTTATGTTGCAAATATTTTTGTTTTTGTTGTTAATACTAAGTCTACCTTTTATCCCGATAACAACGCAAACGAAGTCGCGGACACGAGCTAGTATTTATATATAATTTATCTGCATAAATTTTTTAGATATTGTTCGAAAATTTTTTTATATATAATAATAAAATTGAATAAATGGATTTCATTTTTTTAAATATGTAGACATGACATGTTTGTTATGGCACTTTTTAAGATGTTTTGGCACCTTTTAGCTAAAATTTTGGCACAAGACTGAAACTCTCAAATACCATCACTGAATCAAATGTTTGTTTATGTTGTAATCACAGTGAATACTGTTCGGTGTTCAATGAATTCTGTTCGATGTTCATGAACAGAAGCAGTGTTGCCGTTTTCACTGCGATCGCAGTTTTTCACTGCAAATTGCCCGTCGTCACTGCGTAACTGCTTTTTTTTAATATCACTGCATTTTTCAGTTTTTGGTAGTTTTCCTCTTTTTTTGATCAACAACGCCTTTACATGATTTACCTAAAACGTGTTAAACACGTAAGTCTGTAAAGGCTATAACACAACGAGATAAAATTGTCACCCTGTTAAAAATATAGCAGCTAGATGGCAACATTTTCTGCTGTTACGCTACGTTGCAATTGACTGATTAGGTCTTGAATTAAAATGTCAAAAATCCCGTTAGAAAAACAAACTATTTCGTGAAAAAAATATTTGCTTTTCAGTCCATTTAATTAATTTTTATATTGTTTCGATATGGATGGGTAAGTTGGCGTTTAAATAACTAGAAAATATTACATAATTTTATTTTTAGCAGCCAAGAGAAAACCAACAAGAAGACAAATGCAAAGAAAAGGAAACTCCCGGCAACAACACAAGGGCAAAATTAAATTAACTAAAAAAATTAAAAAACAAGTAATTCTTAAAAAAAGGGCAAAAAAGTGTTAAAAAATTTCCTTTTTTTGTCCAAACGAAAACGACATTTTTTTATTTCTCGTCACTGCGCTTCACTGCGTTTTTTTTTGTCGATTTCACTGCGGAAAAAAGTAGGTCGGCGGCAACACTGAACAGAAGGCATTGTTCGAACAGAAACAACCAGTTCGAATACTCATGTTGTATTGCGTTTCCATACGGTAATTGTTTTTATTAGGAATGAATTCTGTTCTGTTAAAGTTTTCAGTAACACGAGGCTTGCAATTTACGTACACTAAAGGTGAATTCACCCATTTGTTCTGAACAAAATTTTTTCCGGAGAATAACATTTTTTACTGAGAGTTTTCTGCAGAACGATTCACCCATTTAAGAAAATTTGTCCGAAAAAACAAAGCTGCCATATAATATAAAATGCAAACAGTTGTACAAAGTGGAAGCACCGCTAGCAAACTATGTAAATAAATACAAACGTAAATTATTTCATTAAAATATATGTGAAGAAAATGTTGGATAGAAGAAAACTAAAATTATTATTTTTAATTGAAGTGCATAAAGTCAATTTGTTTGCAAAAGAAATTTATAAAAAAAAATCGAAAATAAAAAGAGTCGCTTCTATTTCATTCCATAAACCCTGTTTTAAATAATTATTTTTGTATGCACTATTGCTCATGTCATACAAACATTTTCTTCCTGGTTTTTTAATTCTTCTATTAATTTTTGAGCAATATTTTCATTAAATTCCATTTTAATTGTTAATTTTCGGCAAAAACAATTTTTGTATAATAAATGTACTGACACTGTGTGATGTGGCAACCAAATTCAATTTTCATGTAAATATTGAAAAATAGTGGCATCCCAATTCAGTTTCTTCTGAACAAGAATTAAAATTAAACCAATTCAAGAAAAATCTTTCTGAACAAAATAATCTCTCTCTCTCTCAAAAGTAAAACATCAAACTCAATACAAAAAAAATTTGTTCTGAACTAAAATTTTATGGGTGAATCCAGCTTAACGGTTTTATTATTTATTTTTTAGGAAAAAGAACTTAAAAGTGACCTTTAAATACGGTCATTATAAATAATTTTATTAGTTTTTAGGGTTATTTTATTTATTTTTTTTAATATTGATCTCCTTAATTTGTAAGCTCCTTTCATTTGATTTTAAAACAAAATTTTATTTTCATATGTAAATACAATACATAGGTATACCTTAAATAAAACGTGAAATAATAGTGAATATATTAAATGAAAAAAATAAAACATTGTTTTTTAAGATTTAATATATGTATTGCATTTTTATTTTTACAAAATATGTATATATAAAAAATATATACATATCTATATCTATATATATAAAAGTGAAACTCTGTGTGTGTGTGTGTGTGTGTTAGCTATAGACTCCGAAACTGTAAAACCGATCGGACTCAAACTTTGGCAAGTTGTTGTACACATACCAGGGAGTGTTTATGGATGGAAAAAAGTGGGCGGGGCCACGCCCATAAAAATTAGTTATCAGTGTTAGCTACTTGCACTTGACCGATTTTTCTGAAATTTTGCACACATATCGAGCTGTCATGACTAAATAATTTTGTAATAAGAAAAGTGGGCGGGGCCATGCCCATAAAAAATTAGTTAGCAGTTTTAGCTACTTGCACTGGACCGAATTTTCTGAAACTTTGCAAACATACTGAGCTGTCATGACTTTACACTTTCGTCATTAGAAAAGTGGGCAGTGCCACGCCCATTAAAAAAAGGTATCATTTTGAGGTACTTGCACTGGCCCGATTTTTCTGAAACTTTGCACACATATTGAGTTGTCATGACTATACAGTTTCGTATTTAGAAAAGTGGGCAGTGCCACGCCCATAAAAAAAGGTATCATTTTGAGGTACTTACACTGGACCGATTTTTCTGAAACTTTGCACACTTATTGAGCTGTCATGACTATACAGTTTCGTAATTAGAAAAGTGGGCAGTGCCACGCTCATAAAGAAAAAGTTATAGTTTTTAGCCTTGCACTTGATATTCGATTAAAATTTAGAATGCGATTAAAATTCATGAAGGGGCGTAGCAACGCGCGCCGGGATTGGCTAGTACATATATAAAAGTGAAACTCTGTGTGTGTGTGTTAGCTATAGACTCCGAAACTGTAAAACCGTTTGGGCTCAAACTTTGGTAAGTTGTTGTACACATACCAGGGAGTGTTTATGGGTGAAAAAAGTGGGCGGGGCCACGCCCATAAAAAATTAGTTATCAGTTTAAGCTACTTGCACTTGACCGATTTTTTTGAAACTTTGCACACATATCGAGCTGTCATCACTGAAAAATTTCGTGATACGAAAAGTGGGCGGGGCCACGCCCCTAAAAAAGTTTAAATTTTGAGGTACTTGCACTGGACCGATTTTTCTAAAACTTTGCACACATATTAAGCTGTCATGACTTTACAATTTCGTGATTAAAAAAGTGGGCGGGGCAACGCCCATAAAAAATTAGTTATCAGTTTTAGCTACTTTCACTAGACCGAACTTTCTGAAACTTTGCAAACATATTGAGTTGTCATGACTATACAGTTTCGTATTTAGAAAAGTGGGCAGTGCCACGCCCATAAAAAGAGGTATCATTTCGAGGTACTTGCACTGGACCGGTTTTTCTGAAACTTTGCACACATATTACGCTGTCATTACTATATAATTTCGTGATTAGAAAAGTGGGCAGGGCTAGGCCCATTAAAAAAGTTATAATTTTAAGATACTTTCACTGGACGGACTTTTCTGAAACTTTGCACACTTATTGAGCTGTCATTACTGTACAGTTTCGTAATTAGAAAAGTGGGCAGTGCCACGCTCATAAAGAAAAAGTTATAGTTTTTAGCTTTGCACTTGATATTCGATTAAAATTTAGAATGCGATTAAAATTCATGAAGGGGCTTTTCTAGTACCTTATAAAATGCATTTAAAAATATCAAGGTAGTATTTAAAAAAATAAAATAAATTGATCGGAAACTACTGCATTTATTTTCTTTTTATATAATTTTTTTAATGTGTTCGAACTTTGATTGAATACGCTGCTCTTTTATTATGTTTTGAACTGTTCAAGACTATTTTCACTACTTTTACTAGTGTTCATGATTATGAATACATATAGTCGGTCGTATTCATGTTTATGATCATACTTGTTTGGTAGTGTTTATTGTTCATACTTGTCCACTCATCGGTACTTGTCGGCAATAAACACAAACAAGTAAAAAATAAAGTGAACGTCTTCAGACACAGATTTTCTGTGTTCATGCAGCAGTCTAGTATGAATGTATACTAGGTACTCAATGGGAAAAATACGTAAAAATAGATATGTATTTAGTTTAGTTTTTTTCATAGTGCATCGTATTTTGCTAGTCATAATATTTCATCTACTACTCATATTGACCATGGTACATTGAAATGTTTAAAAAAAATAAAAATTGCAGTAAACACAAAAGAAAGTGGTATCGAACAGCGAACCTTCAGTTTTATAGTTTAGTGGTGCACCCACTATACTATCAACCTATGAATTTTATTTTTTTGCAACTTAAATAAAAAATAAGAAAAACACTATTGAAATATTAACAATACGTATGAATGTGTTTGTGTTTATAGGTATTTCTACCACTCACACTAAGTTGAATCAAAGTTAAGGTGGAGTTACATACCATCCGTTCATGCGTTGTTGCGTTTGATACTTTTTCACCTTTTTATACGTTTCTAAACTCAAGTTACACACAATGCGTTTTATGCATCAACTCTTATGTTTTAATCAGCTGTTGTGTTTATATTTTTATTAACAAAAACAATTTTGCCAAAATGGAAAGTAAAATTGACAACTTAAGGGAATTTATGGAATTCATTTAGTTCATGTACATGATATTTTGTGCTACAAAAAGTTCAAAAATAACACAAGCATCAGTAAGCATCTATTCCATTGCACTTGTTTTCTTTTAATAATAAACAAACAGAGATGACATTCAGCACATAATAGTTATCGATAAGTAGAATAAAAATTTTGGTAATGAAAAAATTGTGTTTAAATTAGTTTTTATGTATGTTTTTCTTAAAAGTAATTGTAAACTTTATTTCGAATGCTTTTTCTTTTATTAAAAACATTTTTTAATACAAAAAATTAATTAATTTTGAAAAGTCTTGTATTAAACCTGTTAAAGAAGCTACTTTTCTTTTAATTATTTTTAAAGGGTCAATACATGAAAGTTATTTAAAAAAATTTTCGTTAAAATCGAATCGTTTCAGTATTTGCTTATGCAACTCAATGTAAAATGAAGTACAATTTTTAACAATTTTTTTTTAATTTTCTGCAAGTTTTCGATTGGAAATTTTTTGTTTGAAGTACAAATACCCCCAAATAAATGTCTTCGTTTTGTAAACGAAATAATTTATTTTCCAAGTCAAGTTTATTAATGAAATTGATGTTAACGGAATTTGGTTTTATAAAATTGTCTAAAATTTCAAGATAAAGACGTTGCATTCCTTCATAAATTCTTTGTATTAGAGAGGATGTGGCTTGGAAAATTATGTTAACTTTGTTTATTATGTTGAGAATATACTTTAAAAAACACAGATAGAATTCGTTAATGTCATTCCGCCTGTTTTGAATGGACTTTGCGACAAGCTGATACAAAACTTTATTGGCTTAAAATTGATTGTTGATAATAATGGTCGAAAAATTATGATTTGTATCTACATTTTAAAACAAAAAAATATATAATTTTTCAAAATAAAAATCATCATTTTGGGGGATAAAATCATAAATCATATTTTAGCAAAAAAAATCATCAAAAATATGATAAAATCAGGATTATGGCAACGCTGTGTGGGACCAAGATGTTATACAGGCATGTGATGGAAATCGAAAACGAAAACGAAGCAATTTTGGAAGTTCGTTTTAATATTCTATGAATAAAATTTTTGTAATTTTTGTTATATATGTACATAAATATTTCTATATTAAACTTTCAAAATTGCTTCGTTTTCGTTTTCGATTTCGATTTCCATCACATACCTGATAGTATCATAAGAGTGTCAGCGAAAAGAGAAAAAAAAGATCAGTACAAATATTACTGGAGAAATTACCAAATTAGCTTGAACAAAGAGATGCTAACTTCAACATGCATATACATATGTATGTCGATGAACGAAATTGGGAAGAATTCATGGTATAATCATCAGGTAGCCTCAGTTCTGCAACAACAAAATTCTACATGTATTTTGTTGTTGGAAAACGATGACTTAAATGTCAAAAAGCAAATGTGTGTGCGTGTTTTTTTGGCGGTAGAATATATACGTACACAATATATACACATACATAAACAAAATTTGACATTTTAGTTAAACCTTAAGGTAGAGAAGAAAAATCAGCTGTTTTAGTGAGGCTACCTGATAATTGTACCATGGAAGAATTTATCAATATGTGAAAAAGGGGGAAAAGTATAAGAACCATGGTGTAATTACACCCCTTTCTGACTAGGCAAGTCACTTGCGCAAGTTAGTTTTTTTTTTCTTTTATTCTTCTTTGAACTTGCTTTCACGTTCAGACTCAGCAATTGACTTGCACAAGTTTCGTTCTCTTTTACTTATTATACTCTTCACACAGTGAAAAACGGTATATATAAGTTTGTCATTCCGTTTGAAATTTCTACAATTATCAATTATCTACACATACATACAAACGTGGTATACTGGTTAGAGTGAGCCAAAATTTTTTTCTTATTTTTTATATTATTCAAATTTTTATTGTTTTATTTTTAATTTTATATATATATATATATAATATAAACAATTGTTGTTGCATGACTACATGTTGTGAAGGGCATATAAGATTCGGCATGGCCGAATATAGCACTCTTGTTTGTTTATATTTCTTTTTTGTTTTTGGTTTCTCAAGAAAAACTTTCTCGTACTTGCCGAGTACAGGCAAGTTTGTACTCATATATCAGCAAGTTTCTTCCTCTTAACCCGACCTTACCCCTTTTGTCTATAAACACAAGACTTGCGCATAAGGTGATAGCATAAAGGAGAGCGATTTTCGGCTCTCTTTTTTATGTATGAAGTTTCCGGAGTTCAAATCATTTTTTTAATACATATGTAGTTTGACATACTCCAGAACACAAAAAAATTGTCAGCTGGGCTGGCACCGCCACCTTGTATAAGTGTTCCCTGATAAAAACCAGGTTAATATTACGCGCGTAAATATTATGTACACAAAAAACTTATTATACCCTTCGCACAATGAAAAAGGGTATATATAGGTTTGTCATTCCGTGTGAAATTTCTACAATTTTCATTTCCGACCCCATAAAGTATATATTTTCTGAAAGCTTATGAATAGGGGAGTCGATTAAGCTCTGTCAGTCTGTCCGTGTGTATGTTGAAATCAACTTTTTGAGGCCTTCCGACATAGTTTGGACCCGGGTAAGGTATTAAAATATCAGAAATATTCGGGAGTAGATCGGCATTGAAAATCAGAAACATCGGTAAACAACTGAGATATGAGCAAAAACCCACGACCACCTCGATTTTTTTTTCACAAAAACAACATTACAACAACAACATACATACATACAAACGTGTATACTGGGTAGGGAAAACGTGGCATCGAATCCCAGCTGAGCAAAAAAAAATTTTTTTAATTTTTTTAATATTTTTTTTAAATTTTTTTTTTAATTTTTTTTTTATATATATTATATATATAATAATTTTTTTTTTTTGTTTTTTTAACATACATACGTGAATTTTATAATTTTACAATGGGATGTTTTTATATATGTATGTTTTTATATGTATGTACGTATTTCATATGGGATGAATGGTGACTACTGTTATTGCATGACTACACGTTGTGAAGGGTATATAAGATTCGGCACGGCCGAATATAGCGCTCTTACTTGTTTTTTCTTTTAATTTATATTTCTACATATATACATATATATGTAGGCAATTTTACGATAGAAATATGTTTTTCGACATATAGAACTTGCTCCTGGTAGTGATGGATGATTATTTGATCTTGAAAATTTTAATTTATATGGCCCCTTTAGTAATTATATGATTTTTTTTTGTTTTATTTATGTTTTCTTTTAAGTTTTAAATTGGTTTCTTCTCTTTTTTAGTTGGTTTTTGACCACATAAATAAGGAAATGCACAAAAATTAACAATTCGACGCTAATGAAATGCACTTTAAAGACTAACTATTTTTCCAGCAAATGACAAAACGTACCTTTATTTTGTATTTATCTAGGTATGGCGGAATGTGACCACGCGCAATCCATTGTTGAATAATCAGAGAACTATAATTATTTCCAATCCGGTTCAAACAGGACCAAATGTTAACTTGAATAAAGAGTACGGAATCTGGTTGGAAACATGAAATAGAAATTGAATCCTCGAGCCAACTGATAAAACTAATTAAATGATATTTAAATTCGTTTTCTCAGGAATTGAATAAAACCCCAGTAGGAATAGTATGTAAATAGAAAATGAAAATACAAAAATATCGGAGGGTTTAACAATTTAATTTATTGTTAGACATTTTAACCATGTTAGCATATATTTTAGGCGTTTTAGCAGAATAGAGAGAGAGCACTGTTTTTACACTATTCAGCTTCAATATATAAGACAAAAAAGGAATTATAAAATAGTGAGAGATAAACCATAAACCATGTATAGGGCAATTCTGCAACTTACAAGACATAAAGTTAGAGGTTCCACCGATGCGGCCCTAATATCTTATAACATATTCGATGAGGGTTGGAAGATAATAAAGTATAGTTTATCCTTGCATTATGCGGATAAACGCGATGTGAGAACCTAAGCGTATAATACAAGTGATATGTCGCAGCGCAATAATACGGTTGATGAATTAAGTTAGATAATTATTGTTTTGAAACAGTAGAAGCTTAAATCTCAAGTCACAGAAATAAGGAATAGAGAAATAGAGCTTTAGACGTATTTATCCGAGGATTAAACGGAGATATATCAAGAATGTTAGCCATTAAAAAGCATCGAGTTCCAGAATTTGAACTATAGAAACATCTCTATTCACCCACGCAATAACAGATAAGTACTATTATTGCATTCACTAATCAAGTACATAATCAGATGACTTAAAAGTAGATCGGAAACTCAGTACAGAAACCCAAGTACAGCTGAACAGGTTTGCTTTTATAATACATTAATCCCAATAAGACAGGACAACAGCACGCGTAGAATAATCCACCCCCAAGACCTGCTCATCCAAAGCCAACCATACCAACGGAATTCGATCGTTTCATATGAACAGTCGTATTAATTATTTGAATCAACCACAGAAATTCCCCTTACCAAAATCCAAGACATAATTTATCTAACATTCATCAAAAACAACAACGACTTTTAAACGCAGAGACCGTCAAGCATAACCAACAGGACTCACTGCAAAGCTACCCAGAAGATGAAAAAGGTTATGATGGAAGTCTCCCTAGCATACCATACCTAAAACTACGATTAAAAAGTGGTAAAATCTTTAAATTTTTAGTAGATACCGGTGCTAAAAAAAATTGTACTTCGGGAAAAATATCATTGAATTCAAACCCCGTAAATTCACTATTTAAAATTTATTCAGCCGCTTGCGAAATATTTATTTCACGTAAAATTCGTGGAAAATTTTTGCAAAGTCTACATATAGGCAATTGCCTTGTCTTTTCAGTCCTCCTTGGACTTCGCTTATTTGATGGTATTATAGGCGAACTCGAAACTTCAATTAACCGGAAAGATAACACCTTAAACAAGTAAGACCGCTATATTCGGCCGTGCCGAATCTTATATACCCTTCACAACGTGTAGTCATGCAATAACAGTAGTTTGTGTCACCATTCATCCCATATGAAATACGTACATACATATAAAAACATACATATATAAAAATATCCCATTGTAAAATTATAAATTCACGTATGTAAATATGTTAAAAAACAAACAAAAAAAAAATTTTTTAAAAAATTTAAAAAAAAATTAAAAAAAAAAATATTATATACAGTAAGCAAAACGCTACATAATAGCCGCTTATTACAGAAAACTTATAAGGGATTTCACTGCAAAATCTGACGGGAGGTTCAAATGCACAAATTAAAGCCAATTAATCGAAAAATTTTTCTTTTCTTTTTACATTAGACAATGAGGACTAACAATTTTTTAATGATTTAAAGGAATTTTTAGTAATATTGGCTTTTCCCAGATTTCGATAAACCATTTATTCGCCGTCCTCTCCCAAGATGAACTTGGTAAAGAACGACCAATTACTTATCTCTCAAGATTTCTTAACAAAACTGAAGATAATTTTTCCACTATAGAAAATGAAATGTCACCAATCATATGGTCCTTGGAAAAGCTTCGCCTTTACTTATATGTAGCTCGGGAAATTAAGATATTAACCTGCCACCAACCACTAATATTCGCATTAAGTAACGCCAGTAATAATGTAAAACTTAAGAGATTGAAAACCAGGATAGAAGAGTGGAATTACAATTTAATTTATAAGCCTGGAAAGACAAATGTCGTTGCAGACGTATTTTCAGGGTAACCTTCTGAAAGCAATAAGTTATTATCAGATGACAACTCACAACATAACGCCGAAGATGATAGTACCCCTCTCATACCACATTGTGATACCCCAAACAACGTATTTTAAAATCAAATTATCTTTTATGAAAAAATAGACTCTTACCATTTCGAAACTCCCCATAATAACTTTTAAAGGCATTATGTGAATATAAAGAAATTAAATTTTAAAAAAGTGGTCAAATAAAACAAATAATTATTGTGAAATTAAACAAAGATAATCTGACCCAAACGTTGAAAAAAAACTAAATCATTCAGTGTTGATTGGGATTAAAATTTCCGAAAAATACCTTGCGTTACTCCAAGACGTTTTTAAGAGTAGTTTTTCTTAATTTCGTATAAGGATTACACAAACGCTGGTAGAAGACATTCCGAATGAAGAAAACAATATCTGATAATTCGAGATGGACATTAAAGAGCCCAAAGAAACTCGGAAAAAAACAAACACCAAATCTAGGAAAAATACTATTTTCCGAATATGTCAAACTTAATAAGGAATTTACAAAAACTTGTGAAACATGCAACAAAAATAAGTACATTAGACATCCTCCGAATACAGAATTACAACCAACTCCAATTCCATCATACCATACAGAAATCCTGCATATCAATATAATAGAAATACATGCCTCGATAAATTCTACAAGTATGCAAAATTTTTTCAAGTATGTTAATCCGTTAACATACTTGAGAGAAAATAATAAAACTACTTCATTTCTTTTCTGCACCCAAGAAAATAGTAATGAATAACGAAGGCAGTTTTATCAGTCCAATGGTATTGAATTATATCGAAGGATTGACAATCGAAACATACTTTGCACTACCACAGAAAATCGAAGTAAATGGTACGATTGAGAAATTTCCAAATTCCAAAATTATCGAAATATTGAGATGTAAGGAATACCCAGACAAATTCATCGCTGAATTGATAAGCTTTTCAGTACAGATATAATAACACTACAATCGGTCACTAAGAGAAAACTTGCTGATATATTTTTCGGTCGGACAGAAAGAATCAAGTATCAAACCGTAGCAGATTTTAAAAGAATAATTAATAACGATTTGAGAAACGAAATAGCTTGTAACCAAAAAATACAAATTTATCGTCAAAACACAAAAAATCAGAAGCCGAAAAAATATAACCCAGGAGATATAGTCTTTTAAAAGAACAAGCAAATAAAAGGTAAAAACAAGTAACAGTGCTATATTCGGCCGTGCCGAATCTTATATACCCTTCACAACGTGTAGTCATGCAATAACAATTGTTTGTATCACCATTCATCTCATATAAAATACGTACATATGTACCTATATATACTGGTTAGACTAAATGTGGCATCGAATCCCAGCTGAGCCAAAAAAATTTTATCTTATTTTATTTAAGATATTATTTATATTTTATTACTTTTTTTTAATATTTTTTTTTAAATTTTTTAAAAAATTTTTTTTTTGTAATTTTTTTTATTTTTAATATATTTTTTTTTTGGCATGTTTTTTGCATGTATGTATGTATGTATGTTGTTGTTGTAATTGTGTAAAAAAACGAGGTGGTCGTGGTTTTTTGCTCATATCTCAGAAAGTTATGGGGCGATTGTGCTGAATTTCAATAGCGATTCATTCCTGGATATTTCCAAGAGATTGATACCATATACAGACCTGAGGAACATATAGTTGCTTCTAAAAGTTGATTTCAGCCAACACACGGGCAGACGGACAGACAGTCAGGGCTTAGTCGACTCCTCTATTCATAAGCTTTCAGAAAATATATACTTTATGGGGTCGGAAATGAAAATTGTAGAAATTACAAACGGAATGACAAAGCTATATATACCGTTGTGCACCACAGGTGAAGGGTATAACAAGTAAGAGTACTATATTTGGCTGTGCCGGGTTTTTGATAACAACCACCAATTTTGTGTACTTTTATAACACAAAATTGATTATTTTGTTATTAACTGTAATCGCTATGAAATAATCTATTTATACTAAAATATGTATAACTTCGATATGATTTTAAAATATTTCAATATAGTTTCTGCTAATAAATAAAACTTAGATATTTTAATTTTGTGCTTTAACAACTTTGTACATAGAGAAATTCTATGAATTTAAGATAAATTGTTATATGAGAGATAGGCGTTAAAGAGGGCGTGTCGCCTTCATTTTCTGGCATAACAATGACTTTTACCAGAAAGCTACATGTGCAAAATTTTATCATTATGCCTCTAATTGTGTCGCTTTTATGAGCATTTAAATTTTACTGACAGTAGATTACATGATTCCAATATAGAGTTCTTTATTCTTTCAAAATCTTTATTCATAGAGATATTATATGAATTTGATATAAAGCGTTATATGGGAGGTGGGCGTTTCACATTTACTTTCCGTTAGTACAAAGCTTTTAACCTAAACGTAATGTTGGCAAAATTTCAGAATCATACATCTAATTTTGTCAGTTTTATTTAGTTTTGAAAAATATTCTATGTGGTATAAATTTTCATACATTTTGATATATATGTACTCCTTTTCTAACTCATAGACTTAAGCAATTTGCGGGGAAATTTTTTTTTTTACTCAGCAAAAATATATTCTACGTTCATACGTTTGGACACAATTGCATTTTATTCGATGCTGGAAGGACATAGTTTTTTTGACCTACTCTTGCATTACGAGCTATAACTCTCCTCCTAAAATTTTTCGATTGAAAACATTCGGCGGCGGCTTAGAAACAAAAATCTTCAGCGGCGGCGGCTAATCGGTTCTGTGCCGAGCCTTCTATCGGCTGAAAAAATATTTGGCTCAGCCGAATTATTATAATTGTTGCTTTTTTTTAGAAAAATTTAATATTTACATGTCAAAAATATATTTTAAAGTAGTTTTTATACCCTTCACCTGCCTGTGGTGGCCAAGGGTATATATAGCTTCGTCATTCCGTGTGAAATTTCTACAATTTTTATTTCCGACACCATAAAGTACACATTTTTTGAAAGTTTATGAATAGAGGAGTCGATAAAGCCCTGACCGTCTGTTCGGGAGTTGGTTGAAATCAACTTTAAGAGGCAACCAGACCAACTCAGGCCTGTGTGTGGTATCAATCTTTTGGAAATATCCGGGAATTAATCGCTGTTGAAACTCAGCACAATTTTCCCATAACTTTCTGAGATATGAGCAAATAATCACGACTGCCTCTGATTTTTCCCATATTTTTACCAACAAAATTTAAATTTTTCAGTCATTTATAGGTTCCTTTGCTACTATTTATAGATATAATATGCCTCTAGAGATATTCGCGAAAACGAATATCTCTCTCTCTAAAGAGAGAGAGAGAGAGAGCTCTAAACGGAAAAGTTACAGGCAACATTTTTTTGATATATACATATATTTCAAAAATATACAAACGAAAATCATTTTTTTCAGCTTCTAGATAACCAAAAGAGTCAATATTGGTATCATCTGAAAGGACTTGACTAGCGCAATATCATCACAATAAAAAAATGGCTGACAATAAATTAGAATATGGTTCAAATCTGGTATTTTTAAATGTAACATCTTGAACACTCGCAATATTGGTACCAAATGAAAGGGCTTGACCAGTAGAATACAGCAAATTATTAAAAAATGTAAAATTTTTTTAACCCTATCAATATGGGTATAAAATTAAACGGCTTGACTACTTAAAAATTCAAAATCAAGGATGGCGTCGGAAATAATAAGGAAAAATTGCGTATAACATAAAATATAGGTTAAGCTACGATGTGAGATTATACCTATGTACATGATGGTGAAGGGCATTATCAGATTCTGCACGGCAGAATATCACTCTTACTTGTTATTATAAGTTTTGTGTATTTTTTAAAATTGTTTCAACTATATGGTTGTTGTCGTGTACAAATAATTGTCTCTTTACTGTAAGTGGGTTGAGCCTACTTCTTTTTGCAGTAATACAAGCACCTGCAAGCAAGAATGCTTCTTCTGAAAGGCGAAAGTTGCTAGAATTCCAAAACAAGGTAAAATTAAAAAAAAAAAAAAATATTATAATTATATGTAATTATTTGCTCCTATTTATAAATTGTTAATCAAGCACAAAAACCTTTGTTCTTTACAAAATTTATGGATCCCAATATTTTGCTACTCCTTTGTGTAGCATCGTCAGGGTACACAAAGGAGTAGCAAAATATCTGGATCCATAATTTTTGTTTTTTTTTTTTTAAATGAAGAATCATTAGATTTATTAATAGTAATTTAGTAAAGAAAATTTTATATGATAAATTATTTTATTCACTTAATCATTTATAATGAATTTTTTTGCACTATTAATTGATAAATCTTAAAATTGATTTCACTTGGCACTACAGCAATTTTTTTTTTGGTGTTTTTATATTTTTTATTTTATAGATAAAATGGAAAATAATTTAAAAAAATGTTTATTGATTAAAAAAAAAACAAATAAATTAACAATTGTTAATAAATTATAAATATCTGTAATCAAAAAAGTAGAAAGCTGTAAAAAATATGTAGTTGGATTTCGACTCTTTTTGGAGCTATAGAACAATATTATTTTTAATTTTAATGCAAAAAATATGCAAAGAATAATTTTGTTTGTACACTCATATAGTTGTTTCTAATTTTTATCAAAACAAATTTTGTGTTTGACATAAAAAATTATGAGATATTTTTTGCACTGACCTATTGCTTAATTCTTTTTTTTTAAAACTGTGAAATGATAAGTTTGTGTAAAGTAAAAGATATAATGACACCGTATAACTTTTTATTTCACACAACCAGTTTAAACAAGTAAGAGCGCTATATTCTTATATACCCTTTACAACGTGTAGTCATGCAATAACAGTGGTTTGTGTCACCATTCATCCCATATGAAATACGTACATACATATAAAAACATACATATATAAAAACGTCCAATTGTAAAATTATAAGTTCACGTATGTATGTTAAAAAAACAAAAAAAAAAAAATTTAAAAAAAAATTTTTAAAAAAAATTATTATGTATATAATATATATAAAACAAAAAAAAAATAAAAAAAATTAAAAAAAATAATAATAAAAATATAAATAATATATTAAATAAAAAAAAAAAAATAAATAAAAAAAAATTAAAAAAAAATTAAAAAAAAAATTTTTTTGGCTCGGCTGGGATTCTATGCCACGTTTTTTCTAACCAGTATACACGTTTGTATGTATGTATGTTGTTGTTGTAATGTTGTTTTTGTGAAAAAAAAAATCAAGGTGGTCGTGGGTTTTTGCTCATATCTCAGTTGTTTATGTACCGATGTTTCTGATTTTCAATACCGATCTACTCCCGAATATTTCTGATATTTAAATACCTTACCCGGGTCCAACCTATATCGGGGGGCTTCAAAAAGTTGATTTCAACATACACACGGACAGACTGACAGAGCTTAATCGACTCCCCTACTCATAAGCTTTCAGAAAATATATACTTTATGGGGTCGGAAATGAAAATTGTAGAAATTTCACACGGAATGACAAACCTATATATACCCTTTTTCACTGTGTGAAGAGTATAAAAAAAATTCAAGTGTAAAGGTTTGAAACTGAGTCGCCGATCAGCTAAACACATCGGCGACGGTGTGGGTCCAAAAAAACCGATTCGGATATCTTATTTAGACTTGGAAACTTACCTGCCTAAAATTTTACTAACGCAGCCATTCGAAACTTGAAGAATACGTGATATATCACAGGGACGAGCACCCGAATGAGCTAGCTCAACAATTTTTTGACGTGTAGAATCCGGTAGCGGGCGTCCGTTAACATAAACACCGCCTAATTGATTGATGCCGCTATGACCAGCTGTGGAACACCCAAACAATGCACTTTGACTCACCGATGAGGCATGCCCATGCATAATGTGTTCTGTTGTCAGCATCATCATTGATTAGATTTGTTGTATAAACTTTTTTTAATTTATATTTTAGTTTATTTAAAAAATTTAATTATTTTATGGTTTTATTTACATAAATTTGTTGTATATGAAAATCTTTTCGATTAATTACCGTAAAGTGTAGGTATATGGTTTTGGGTCGTATGTATGCATATATAAGTGTTTGTAAATTTTTATTTATTTCATATATTGTATATGTATATATAAATTATTTGAACTCGAAATATTTATACATATAAAGCAGACTTATAAATATATAAAAGAATATTTTTAAATGCCTATAAATGTATGTTTAAGTATATTTGTTGGTTAACTATTTTATATTTTGTAGGTACCTATAATTATTAAAAAAATTAGGTTTACTTTTTAAACATTCAAATCACAATCACATACTTATATTATTAATGGTGTTACGGCGGGCTTGTTTATTTTATTTTCATTATTTTTTACAAGTTTGTAAATAGAATTTGATTTAAAATTTTTTATTTTTGTATTTTGTACATACGAGCAATTAATATACATATGTATATGTAATATGTATATATTTTTTTAGTAAATTATCTACTACTTATACTTGCATTTTATTTATTTATTTAAATTTAATTAATTGCATTAGTTCTTGCTTTATGCTCGATTAGTTATAATCCAAAATTAGAAGAATTTACGTCATATATAGAGTTTGAACAAAAAAAATCAACACCAACAAAGTACAAACACACAGTTTTTGATGTCTGAAACTAAATAGTGCTCCTTGATTATAATAAATAAATTGTGATCAGATAACTATTTAGTCCTTTCTAAGCCAGTCAGGCAAGTCGTGTTGCCTGGAGATGTCGTTGGTTCAAACTCCAGTAAAGACACACACACACATGAATGTGATAAGCCGTTTGACTCGTGCTCTGACCGCAAGTCTTACGTTTTAACGGAAGACATGACTTTATCAATTAAAATATTATTCTAAATTCTGATATCTCCACAGTTGACTTTTTGATTTTTTTATTATACTTGTTTTATATATTGATTTATTAATTATTATTTTTATTTGTTATATTGTGTAGATCTACAACAACAACAAAACTCATCGACAATATTCAACGAATGCGGGTGTACACTGCACTTAGCGAAGCGAAACGTTAATGAGCTCTCATGCGAAAAAATTTCCCAACAAACGTGCCAAAAAGTACTTCATACGGTTAAAAAACTAAACAACGTAAAATTCAACAACATGACATACAAAAACGTCAGCACACAGCTAATACTTACTTATTTATATACAAACATACATACATACCTTTTGCCAAACTAACTTACATACATATATATACACACAAATAGAGAACCAAAGAGAGTAAGTAAAAAAAAAGAACTGCTGCATATGCATGCTCTAGCCGTTAGTCCCTAACGAATAAGCAAGCATGAATGGCTGGCTACATAACATGTTTAAACATACATATTGAAAGAGTATAAAAAACAACCCATTTATATTTGTGTGTACCACTACACTATTGGAAATTTAAGTAAGATCAAGTCAACGAACCATGCTTAAGATACTAGCGATACTTTTACTTTAGTAATTTTGTATTCAGCAAAATTTGCATACAAAGTTCCTTGTATATACATACTTACATACATAAGTATCACTAGCATATTACCCACTACTTCGCTAGCGCAGTTCTTACTATTTTTTGAATACTTAAGTTATTTTTTTTTAGCTGCTTAATATTTTTTCGTTAACTGATTTATTTTATTTAGAAAAATAAGAAGTACTATTACAGCCCGCCTTTTATAAATATCTCTATAAATTATTCTATGGTTGAAAAATTTTGAATTTTTGTGGTAAAAATATGGAAAAACAAGTAAGAGTGCAATATTCGGCCGTGCCGAATCTTATATACCCTTCACAACGTGTAGTCATGCAATAACAATAGTTTGTATCACCATTCATCATATAAAAAACATACACACATATATAAAAACATCCCGTTGTAAAATTATAAATTTGCGTATGTAAAAAAATTAAAAAAAGTTATAAAAAAAATTTAAAAAAATATAAATAAAAAAACATTAAAAAAAAAAATATTTAAGAAAATATTAAAAGTATAATATAAAATAGAAAATAATTTTATTATTTTTATTTAGGCTCAGCTGGGGTTCGATGCCACGTTTACTCTAACTAGTATACCACGTCTGTATATGTGACAGCGCATACAGAAAAGGACGTAAGGGTAAAAACAGGGTTTGTTCAGGAGAGCCATTTTAAAGATTAAATGATTTTTCTATTTTTTTAAATTGTTCATAGGGAAAAATTTAATTTTTTTGTAGTTTCGTAAAATCAAGTTATTTTATTAATTTAGTAGGGGAAAAAAGGAAAATAAATAAATTTTACCGTTAGGTCTCTTTCTATTTGCGCTTAGAATCTTCGACTTAACTTTTATAAAACGCGCATATCTCTGGGAGGGAACACTTTGAGGCATGGGATCGATCTCATTCGATATTCAGATGTTGTCCACATCAAAAAAAACAAAAAGTGAAAATTGTTTTTTTTACCCTTAGGTCCTTTTCTCTATGCGCTGTCACATACAGACCTGGGGGGTCTCAATTACATTTTGTATTTAATTACACCTATAATTACACAATTACATGTAATTGTAATTGAATTTTTTCAATTACAATTACACGTAATTGTAATTGAAAAAGAAGTAAAAATCAATTACAATTACATGTAATTGTAAATGAAGTTTTCTTAAATTACAATTACATGTAATTGTAATTGTAATTGGAAAAAAATTTAATTTGAAAAAAAAATTTTTCATTAAGTAATTTAAAAAAAACAAGTAATCATTACTTTTTTAAGTATTTATTGTCAAAAAAGTATTCAATTACAAAAATTATCAATTACATATTATATAAGCCAGTCTTTACCATTTAATAATTTTCAGTTTAAAAATGTTACGAACACGTCCGAATTGAAATTTCAATAATGATCGAAATGAAATCGATCGTTTTTCATCACATACCTGATTGAAAAATAATTAAGACAAGGAACCAATTTAAAAAAAATTATTATTTGCTTTAAATAACACAATTTTTTTCATATAATTTAGAAAATCGTTTTAAGAATTTTAAGTTTTATTTTATGGTTTTAAAAATGTAATTGAATTTTGTTCAATTACAAGTAATTATTTGTTGATTAATTACAATTACTTGTAATTAGTAATTGAACATTTTCAATTACAATTACATGTAATGTGTATTTGATTTTTTTCAATTAACAATTACAAGTAAT
The DNA here is from genome assembly GCA_941918925.1 of Phyto melanocephala. Taxonomy (NCBI): domain Eukaryota; kingdom Metazoa; phylum Arthropoda; class Insecta; order Diptera; family Rhinophoridae; genus Phyto; species Phyto melanocephala. The sequence continues at coordinate 4,922,481 of OW799238.1, read as the reverse complement.
TGTAATTGACATTTTTCAATTACAATTACATTTTATTGTAATTGAGTTAAGTCCTTACTTTCAATTACAATTACCTGTAATTGTAATTTAGACTACCTCAATTACAAATTACATGTAATTGTAATTGAAATGTAAATGAGATCCCCCAGGTCTGGTCACATATATGTAAGTATGTTGTTGTTGTTTTTGTGTAAAAAAAACGCGGTGGCCTTGGGTCTTTCCCGAATATTTCCAAAACAGTGATTCCATACACAGATCCGAGGAACATATGGTTGCTTCTAAAAATTTATTTCAACCAACACACGGGCAGACGGTCATGGGTTAACCGACTCCTCTATTCGTAAGCTTTCAGAAAATATATACTTTATGGGGTAGGAAATTAAAATTGTAAAAATTACTGTAATGAATATGGGTTTAGTGTTATGAATTTAGGGTAAGAAACACCTAATGTAGTTTTGCCAGCGCTAATTAACGCCACTGGCCCTGTCTTAAGATTAGTTTCTGGCAGATTTATATGCCAAGGATTGATTACTAAGCAGTTGTATGCTTAAAGAAATAAAAAACCAATTTTAAGGGTAGATAAATACATATTGATAATTTATTTACAAATTTTTGTGTTTATATACAAAAATAACGGGATCCTTAAAACTATAATAATAATTGTAAATAATTTGTTTTTATAAAATTTCCAATTGAGTTATTATTGAGTGAAAACATTATTATTGAGTTACAATCTTAAATAGTAAAATTCAATAGGTGTATGGTGGTATTATAAATACCCTATACTTATACATACATATATTTTAGTTCAAGTTCAATATTACTGTACACCCTAACCCTTAAGAAAAAATTTTACCAATATTTTTTTTTTAATTTTACAAATTTTTTTATTTTTTGTTTGTTTTTTAATATTTTTTTAAATTATTATTGTGATATTCGTTTTGTGTTTTTCCTAAGACCAAGACAGAGTTTACTCCTTTGGTTTTTATTAATCTATATGGACCATTATATGGATGTTGAATTTTTCTTCTGTTAAAATTTCTTACTAGAACTAAGTCGTCCACTTTCATATTTAAAGGATTTATAAATGATGATTGTTCAATTCGTTTTCTTTTAACTACTTCCATTAGCTAAATTGATTTGAAAATCGGAGAGGACCTTCTGTGTCTATGGAGACAGTTTCAAAACTAGATCCTGGTGTATCCGTAATAATTAGCTTTTCTCTAGTATGCTTAGTTTGCTTATTCATTTTACACTCATCGCAATTAAAAATATATTCCTAGACCATTTTACTCATATTCTTCCATATATAACGTTGTTTAAGTTTTAAAGTTGTTTTCCTAACACCTTGGTGTCCTCCTAAAGCTGTATTCTGGTACTGAGTAATAAGATTTCTCTGTATACTCTTTTCAGTTACTCTTATCGGTTCCTTATATATTAAAATCTCTAAATTCTCCCCATTTGTTCTTCCTAACGTATTGAACAAATCTTTAAATTGTTCAATTGGCATCACCTTAAATATATTGTCATCCTCTTTTAAAGCTAGTTTTTCTATACCAAGAGATAGCATTTTCAAAAGAAGTTTCTCCATGGACATCTGTGTGTCTCTTGGATTATCACTATATTTGATTATTACCTCTTCATCATCAACTATAAGTTGTGGTTCTTTAAATTCAGATTCTATTTAAAATGGAAGTTTGCTCATGTTTTTTACATCTAAAATTGATGTACATTCCCATATAAAAAGTTGATGAGGCTTTTCGTTAGCAATGTCGTATTCCCGATTTTCATTATGTATATTCATATTCCTTCTCATATTACGTGTCATAACTAGAATTTCCTTCGATTTCTGTTCATTTCCAGTGGGAATCATTGATTGCAATATTTCATTATCAAAAACTATTCTCGATAATTCATCTGCATTCGTATTCATTTTCCCTTGCTTGTACGATATTTCGAAATCATAATCCCACAGGTCTAGTCTAATACGAGTCATATTACATGATGGATTCTTGTGTGAAAATAAGGACACTAATGGTCTGTGACTACGTAGAATTTTTTGACGAAAAAAATTTATTGCCCAGTGTATGGCTAAAAGTTATTTTTCTGTTGTTGGTTTATTTAAATCATGCTTAGATAATGTTTTGCTTGCATACGATATAGGTAAATCTAAGCCAATTTCACCTTGAGATAATACTGCCCCAAGTGCAAAATTGGATGCATCGGTCGTTAAAATAAAAGGTTTTTCAAAATTAGGGTATTGAAGTATTGGTGGACCAACCAATTTTGATTTGAGCATATCGAATGATTTTTGACAATCCCATATAAAAGGCTTTTTTTAACAACTAATTTAAATTTCTCGCTATTGATGCGAAATCTTTTACAAAACGACGGTAATAATTGCAGAAAGCTATAAATCGTCTGACTTCATCTGAATTTTTAGGGTCAGTGTATATTCCTTTATCAGTTATCAAATGACCTAAATATACGACTTCTGTCTTCATAAACTGACATTTGCTTGTATTTAGTTTTAAATTATATTCCCTCAACCTTTCAAAAACTTTCAATAAATTATCGTGATGATGTTTTATACTACAGCCAAACACTATATCATCCACATATAAAAATGCTTCTGAACTTAAACCACTTAAAGCTATTGTCATCATTCTCTGAAAACGATATTTGTAGACCAAATAGTAATCTAGTGTATTGCAAATGGCCATTTCTTGTTGAAAACGAGGTAAATGGTCTGGATTGTTTATCCAACTCAATTTGATGGAATGAACTTGTCATGTCTACCGTAGAAAAACATTTGACTCTACTTATTTTTTAAAGAACATCCCCAATCCTTGTCAAGGGGAATTTGTCGTTCACAATTTTCCCATTCAGTTTTCTAAAATCGACCACTAAACACCATTTCTTTGTATCATCAGAGGTTTTCTTCGGGATTACTAGTAACGGTTAATTGAAAGGACTTACGGATGGCTCAATAATTTTGTCTCTTAATAACTTACCAACCTGTTCATTTATCTCATTCAATTGAGTTTCAGGTAGTCTATACGGTTTAACATATAGGCCGACTTCCTAAACGCAAGTTGCAATGCATATTTACAATGCATACACTCCGTAAACGCATATGTAGACCATCTAGCAATGTCCAATGTTCCTAATCGTTTGGCAACTCATTTTACTAAGTATCAGCTGTCAAAATCGCGCATCATTTTTATTTTGTATGCAAACATTTGAGCTGCAGTGGCTGAGTTAATATTTTCTTTGTTTATTTTTAATAAATTACACTGTGCATGAAATTGACACTTTTTTTTCGTGACAAGCTGAGCACCTAGCGTTTTAACATAATTCGGGTACGCTAAATCCAGTGGTGCCCTCGGTTTTTTAAGATTGGCTCTGGTTTTCGAGATATACTGTTATTTCGAAAATGGAGGAGGTTGCACCACATATGTTCGCGTAACTCAAAAACGCTTTAGCTTATTCCAAAAACTTAAGAAATCGAAATTCCGCAATAAAATTTCCTTTACGAAAAGTAAAACCTCTTTCTAACATTCGCAGTCGTTTTAGAAAAATAATTTTTTTTTTGAAAAAAAAATTTATTTTTTTATAAAAATTTCGAAATTTTTATTTTTTTAAAATTCATAAAAAATTGAAAAATTCAGCTAGGCTTCTAATTTTTGCACATATATAAAAAACAAAGCTGCAAACAAAACAAGCCATAAACAATTAAAATATTTTTGCAACTTTTGATTTTATTCACAAAAGTCGACAAATTTTAATTAATCTAAGAATTTCATAAAACGCAACATTTGTATTGGGGCCCCCCTAAGGGATGGTGATAAAGGGAAAGTATAATTTAAGAAAATGTTAAGAACAAAAAACATTGGAGGTCGGTCATACATTTTATCCCCCTAGGAGTGAATCCTAGGCCTTAGAAACAAATGTTGGGAATGAAAAATAAAGTTGCGCTGGTCATACATTTGGCCCGTTTAGGGGTATCTCAGGCGCTGCAGGTGCAAAATTTAAGGCTAGGGTTCTACGCGTATAAAAAAATTTTAAATTAGTGACATGTAGCAAAACTGCTTTTAAGCTACTTTTGGAAGAATCAATAAATAAGCGCCAATCTCCAGGATTATATTCATTTTGCATTGTTAAAACCAATCCGCGGATGTCAGTACAATACGCAATAGAATTATTCTCAATAGATTTAAAAAAAGTCGTAAATCGTCTATGGCGATTGATAGCCCCGTATGTTTGTACACCTGGTGCTAAAATATTAGCTCGTTTTAAATCTTTTGTCAAGAGAATGCTCTGAATTTGAGATAATTTTAGACGCCGTACCATTATATCTAGACGATCTTGCGTGATTTCATTGTGACTGCATGGAACCGTGATGCATGACGGTTGATACATTAGAGTAGCTGGTCCACGCGCTTCAACAGAATGAAGTATTGAGGAAATATATTCTGTTGGTATATGGCTATCCGGAACAGGAATTTCATCAGAATGTATAAGATATATAAGTAATTTTTCTTCTGTTCATACCCGCTGTATAATTTATGCACGCATAACACTCATCTTCAACATGAACTATGGGATCTCTCGAAATCATTGGAACACCAAATGGCATGGTGTCTCCATTTTTTCCCTACTTATTTAAATGGTAAATGCAGTGTGTACACACTTTTGATGATGTCCAACTCTTACCATATATAACACTTAAAGAAAAATGTGATTCATACAAGGTACTTGTTTCAGTAGTGATTTTACGGCGACTTGGTATATTTTTATATTTCCCACACACATAACAAAAGTAATTAAACTTTTTACACGGCCCCATCTTAGATATTTCAATATAACTGTTTAGATACAAGACTGTCAGAGGCTTTAAAATTCACTAATCACTTTCGCAAGCACTTTCCATATGACAGTGAAGGGGTTGAGGAACTCTTATTTATACTGTAATTGTTTTAATCAAAGTACTAGTCGCATGTTTTGTAAAAAAAAAGCAAGGACGAATAATATTTCTACCGTTTCCAGGTGTAGATTTTATTGCCAATAACTTGAAATCACAGGTAATTCAAAAATACTATGTTTTAATTTTTAATTCCAAGAACCATGCCAAATACCGTTGTACAATGCAAAATGAATGTAATCCTGGAGATTGGCGCTTATTTATTGATTCTTCCAAAAGTAGCTTAAAAGCAGTTTTGCTACATGTCACTAATTTAAAATTTTTTTATACGCGTAGAACCCTAGCCTTAAATTTTGCACCTGCAGCGCCTGAGATACCCCTAAACGGGCCAAGTGTATGACCAGCGCAACTTTATTTTTCATTCCCAACATTTGTTTCTAAGGCCTAGGATTCACTCCTAGGGGGATAAAATGTATGACCGACCTCCAATGTTTTTTGTTCTTAACATTTTCTTAAATTATACTTTCCCTTTATCACCATCCCTTAGGGGGGCCCCAATACAAATGTTGCGTTTTATGAAATTCTTAGATTAATTAAAATTTGTCGACTTTTGTGAATAAAATCAAAAGTTGCTAACAGATTTTAATCATTTATAGCTTGTTTTGTTAGCAGCTTTGTTTTTTATATGTTTGCAAAAAATTAGAAGCCTAGCTGCATTTTTTAATTTTTTATGAATTTTTAAAGAACAAAAATTTCGAAATTTTGATAAAAAAATTTTTTATTTTTCTAAAACGACTACGGATATTAGAAAGAAGTTTTACTTTTCTTAAAGGAAATTTTATTGCGGAATTTCGATTTTTTAAGTTTTTGGAATAAGCTAAAGCGTTTTTGAGTTACGCGAACATATGTGGTGCAACCTCCTCCATTTTCGAAATAACGGTATATCTCGAAAACCAGAGCCAATCTTAAAAAACCGAGGGCACCACTGGATTTAGCGTACCCGAATTATGTTAAAACGCTAGGTGCCCGGCTTGTCTGTTTTTTCAACTAGCACAGTGTTATTTATAATTGATAGAGTTTATTTAAATCACAGACTAATAATTTAAATAATTAATCACTTTATATTGCAGAGACAAAAAGTGGGTCCATGAGCGTTTCTAAATGCCGATAGAATGCAAAAAAATCTCTGCAACGCAAGGTTGCACTTAAGACATGTTAAGCATTGCATACGCATTTTTTTAAATTATGAATTGCAACTTGCGTTTAGGAAGTCGGCCATACTGGTGTTGAGTCTGTTACCTGTATATTCTGAGTATAAAAGTTATTAACGGTTAATTTATCACCATCTATATGAAAAATATCACTGAACTTTGTAATTAAATCCTGCAATGATTTCCTAGCTACTGGATCTACCGATTCAATATTTAGATTCTCTGAAATTTTCTGTACACGTTTCTTTTCTGCTGTAATTGTATAAAAAGTGGTAGTAAATTCTTTTTTTCTAAATCCAAATCAGTTATCAGTTATTATATCTTTCTCAGTTGTATTTAATATTATTATGTGTTGTATCCCATTTGCTGATTTAATACTATTTCTTATTAAAACTGCTGGAACTATTTCCTTGCTCAAAATAATGCTTTTCTTTTTTGTACATAAATACATTAATAGATGTAATTTCCGAACGTGCCAGTACACAGATATTAGCTTCACAGGTGCAGCTAACTGTCATTGTCAAAATAAACTTCTCATTATCGACATTGAAAGATATTGTGAAAGTTTAAAATTCAATTTTACACCTATACCTTTCTAAAATATCTCTACCGATTATTCCATCAGTTGGGATTGGAAAATCATTCTCAACCATATTTATATATTATTTATATTTTTATTATTTTTTTTTTGTAATTTTTTGTTGTTTTTTTTTATATATATTTTTGTAATTTTTTTTAGAAACATACGTAAACTCAATTTATTATTTTGCAATGGGATGTTTTTTTTATATATGTATGTTTTTTTTATTTCATATGGGGTGAATGGTGATACAAATAATTGTTATTGCAGGACTACACGTTGCGAAGGGTATATAAGATTCGGCATGCCCGAATATAACACTGTTAATTATTTTTTTTTATTCTCTTAATTTTTTTTTTATTTATTATTTATATTTTTATTCTCTTTTATTTATTTTTTTTTAATTTTTTTAATATTTTCTTATATTTATTTTTATATGTTTTTTTTAAAATTTTTTTTTTATATTATTTAATTTTTTTAACATTCATACGTAAATTTATAATTTTACAATGGAATGTTTTTATAAATGTATGTTTTTTATATGTATGTACGTATTTCATGAGATGAATGGTGATACAAACTATTGTTACTGTATGCTTACACGTTTTGAAGGGTATATAAGATTTGGAACGGCCAAATATAGCACTCTTACTTGTTATATTATAAAAAATGTATTTAGGAAAGTTTCATAAAAGAAACTAAACTAACTAACACTAATATTATATTGTAATCAAAGTTATAATTATTGTTAGAAGTTATAATTATTATTAGAAGTTATAATTAAAGGGTCCGCCAAATAACTTTTTTTTTTAAAAGCTATAAAAAAAGTGTAGCTTCGGCTGTATGGCAAGTAGCTGCATCCTGTTGAAACAAATTTTTGTGAACAAAAATTCGTTCAGAATGGCCCGATAACGACGCTATTGACTCGGCCACTAGTTGCTGATTTTCGAAAAAAAAAATGGCCCAATTATGCCTCTGGACCAAAATCCGTACCAAACAGTGACTCGTTTTGGGTGTATCGGGGTTTCTCTTCCCAAATGCTACAATTTTACTTGTTTACATACTCGCCAAGATCAAAATGAGCTTCATCTGAAAATATGATTTTTTTTGGCAAAATCGGCCAAAGTAATGTCGCAATATTTCCCAGCGTTGTTCAAGCGTATAAACAACCATATTCGTTCAGCGCAGAGAAGAGGAGTATTTAACTTGAAAAGCTGGCCAGAAAGGCAAAACTGAATTTTAAGAAATCTTAAGAACTAAGTACGCAGCTCGACAGACAACAATATTTAACATTATATTGTAAATTTTGAAGACTCTTAGTTGCGATTTGTAGCTCTGAGACCCTGCTAAATTCAGGAAAGTGAAGAAAATTATATAAGATTTTTTTTTCGGTTTCTGGATGTTTTTATGATATATTTTTACGGTTAAACGAATAAAGGCTTAACAAGGGTTTTTTTCACTGAAAGGCTTGCTCAAAAGTTATTTAAAAAAGAAAAAAAAAATGTTGAAACCATTCGTTCATAAGCTAAAAAAATAAAATTATACACTTTTTTTTTGCAAAAAAAGAAAAAGAAGAGGTTTTTAAAAGTGAGGTTAGCATTTTTACGAATAATGTTTGATACCACAATAAAATTCGGAATCTCTAATTTTAGAAACAAAAAAAAGTGTGCGCAAGTTTGCGCCATCCTTTTTGACGATTTTTTTTTAATTTTCACATTTCTTCTATTTAGGGTCATCAGGCACTTTTTCTTATACATTTATATCGTCATAAACTTTTATGTATCTTGAAATATTGATTTCAACTGTTATTCACATCAGTTTTAACACTTCACGATGTTAATACCTGCCTATAATTAAAAATTTTAAAATTCCTTATCATACATAATGGTTATAAGGGAATGTCCCACACATCCTCATAAAAGATATTTTTATATACCTGCTCTACAAAACTTTATATCTTAAAAAATAAATATACGTAACTAATAAGAATAATAATTAAAAGCATTAATCACAAAAATAAGTTTACAAAAAATAAATACAGGTACATAAAAAATACATGGTCACCAAGGTATCAGGCTACCATCCAATTAACACATAAAAGCAATTAATTTTTTTCAAGAGTCAACATGAAACAAGTTTACACAAAATTACAGCTATTCCGAAAAAATCTAATGCTGGAACCATTGACGAGAAATTGGATTTTTTGTTCAGAAAATTGAGCGAAATTTCAAAACGTCATGGTGAAGGGGACATATTAGCACTGTAGCAGTGCTTAAAAAATTTCAAAAATTGTTTTAAAAGATATTGGCTTTCGGCACAACGAAAAGAGGACCGCCTTTTAAGCACAAACACTTAATGGCTGGAAGGAACTGTAACAATACCAGTATATGACAGGCGACCACGAAGAGAATTTAGTGAAGCTAGTGAAAGAACATGCTAAAAACATGCCCGATCAATCCGATAGGCGATCGAAACCCGAGCTTGGTACAGCGTGGTTCTTCGAAACCAGGTACCTCTAAGGCTCTAAGGTCCGGATGGGACTAGCTCCTGTTAAAACACCTGCTTCAGGTGCCGGTGAGGTGGCTAAGACTCAGTCTGCCACTAAACTTGGCTCCCTTGTGCCAAACATTGTGCAGAAGGTTCATGCGGAGAAAGATTCGATGATCCCTGTAGCACCACCCTCGACCTCCACGGCTCCCAAAATAGTTTCCCCAAGGCACAGAAAACAATCCAAAAGGGCCTTCACTACTAAGCGTTCCGCTTATAAAATAATAAGTCGGTTTGGTGAAAAACCTACTGACGAGCTCACGGATCAAGAGAAAAACTCTTTTCGGTGGGCGAAAACCCTCATTGAGGGGTTAAAATGTGATCCTCTTAATGCAGGTGTAGGCAGTCCTAAGCGGCAACGGTTAGAGGAGGACACTCTTCCAGCAACAAAACGTTACAAACACATGCCTCCACGGTCGCAACCAAGTTCGTACAAGGAGGTTGTAAGGGACCACCTTATTTGGGCGATCATTAACCGCAACTCCAGTGACGGCACCATTTCCTCCAGCAACTGGAAATTGGTTGTCATGGCTCTTAATGGGGTGTTCTTGAAAGTCGTTCGGGACAACCCGGGATCATCACCCCAATGCGAAGATGCTGGCTGGTACCAAGGCCACATCAAACTGATAGCCTGTACAGACGAGCATTTATTGCAGCTGTACAAAGCCGCCATAGAGTCCCTCGGGGAAGTATGGTCTGGCGCGAAGCTCGAGGCAATACCTCTCGCCGATGTTTCAAAAAGGCCGAAATCTATTGCCAAAATTCCCGCAATACCATCCAACCCAAAGGAGATTCTGGAGATTATGCAGGTCAGTAATCCTCAGCTACCCACAAAGGACTGGAAATTAGCCAAGGTTACTGAAGCTGCAGAAGGCTCCAGGAAGGCCACTGTTATTGTAAACAGTGACTCCCTGTCTCCACTTCGAAAGACTCAGGGAAAGATATACTATGGTTTTGGTACTATCTTTCTCCGGGTCTATAAGGGTGACGACAAGGAGTAGCCTCAAGCTCCGAAGAGTAAGGACTCTTCTAAGGATCTCTCCATGAGCTGTGGCGATAAGTCTGCTCTTTCATTGGATATTGATCACACCCAATCGTTCTCAGGACTAGTGGGGGAATTCTTTGGTAAGATGGATGTGGCAGAAGATGAAGACGCCCTTCTAGAATCTGACGACGATTCAGAGGACGCCAATGTCACAGTCGTCCACAGCGACCAGCTACATTGAAGGTTACTCAAATTAACCTTCGCCACTCAAAAGCGGCGTCAGCTGCCCTACTCCTCCGACTGTCTTCAGGCACGGAGGATCTTATATGTGCCCAAGAACCATTGTTGTACAAAGACAGGGTTTGCGAGCTAAACAAGGATGGCTACTACATTCTGTATGCAGCCGGACTAGGTAGGACCAGATCTTGCATTTTGGCCAAAAACAATCTTAAAGTTTTTGTTCTATCCGACTTCAGTGATAAGGAAACCTGTACTATAGCCATCGAGAACAAGAGGCGAATAGTCTGGCTAATGAGCTGTTACATGGTGCACGATCATGGCGGGGATCCACCTAGCTCGATCACTAGGAAGGGAATGTCTTTCGCGAAAGAAAGGATCATCCCTCTCATTATCTGCGCGGATGCCAACGCACACCATACTGTCTGGGGTAGCTCGGATACCAACCAAAGGGGTGAGTCACTCCTCGAATTTATAATTGAGAATAAACTAATAGTAGTTAATAGGGGTAATGAACCCACCTTTGTAGTTACTAACAGAAGGGAGGTTATGGATGTTACTCTTATTAGTGATAGGTATGTGAATTTGATAGGAAATTGGAGGGTGTCAAAGGACTGCTCTTTTTCCGATCACCTATATATTGACTTCGATTTATTTTTCGAAGTGGATTCTGAGAGTCATTTCTTGAATAGGAGAAGGAAAAATTGATCTGTTTATGCTGAGGTGCTGAATAGAAAGCTCTTTTCAAGTTCAGACTCCATTGACGATAAGTCCACTCTGAACTCCGTAGCTGAGTTCTTGAGTAATGTAATGGCTGAGGCAACCGATAACTCCTGTAGGAGAAATACTAGGAAAGATAAGGCCAAGCCCACTTGATGGAATGCTGAAATTGCGGGAAAGCGCAAAGAATGCAGGAAACTATTCAATGAGGCTAAAAGGAGTGGATATTGGGCCACATATAAATCCTCGCTAAATGGGTTTAAAAACCTTATTAGAAAACCCAAGAGGCAATCCTGGAGAAAATTCTTCAGTGATGTGGAAAATTCTTCGGAGACAACTCGGCTACGAAAGATTTTATTATCGAATCCAACAATACCATCATACATACAGAGGGCGGATGGTTTTTGGACCACCAGTAGTAAGGAAACGCTGGAGGTTCTCATGGAGACACATTTCCCAGGTTATCTAGAGCAGGACTCTCCTCCTGCTGTTGACCACACAGATGCATATGACATATCGAATCTACCGATCAGTGAGCATCGCATAAGATGGGCAGTTGGAAGTTTCCATCCCTTCAAGTCTACAGGTTCTGATGGCATAATTCCAGCGGATCTACAGGAGAACACCGATATTTTAATGCCATGGCTTCTGGTGATATTCAAGGCATGCTTGCATTTATCCCATGTCGCATCGAGGTGGACATCCATAAGATTATTTTCATACCCAAGGGAAGTAAGGCCTCGCATACAAGGGCCGGAGACTTCAGACCAATAAGTCCCTCCTCTTTCCTGCTTAAGACTCTGGAAAGGATTATTGATGTTTATATCAGATCGACTCTAAGACCAGATGCTCTATCGGGGGCACAGCATGCCTATACGAAGGGCGAATCTACATAAACGGCGCTACACGCGCTGGTTGGCCATATTTAAAAATCTCTGAAGTGACACCTTGGTCGCTTTCCTTGATATTGAGGGCGCCTTCAACAATGTCAAACCGGATTCGGTTTTGAACGCCTTGAGACAACTGGACATAGATCATGCGGCTACCGGTTTTGTAGGAAAACTCTGAAACATAGGCGCAGGTGGCGGTAAATGGCACACCGCAAGGTGGCGCACTATCTCCACTACTACGGAACATCAACAATAATATCCTGCTTAGGGCCATGGATAATACATCCTGCATTGCTGTTGCTTATGCGGATGATGTGACTGTAGCAGCTACGGGCAAAGATCCTGGCCTGCTCTCGGAGCTCTTGGAATCTGCGCTGACGGTAATACTTAGATGGTGCCAGGGATGTGGGTTGGGAGTCAATCCTGCCAAAACGGAACTGATACTGTTCACAAGGAGGTACAAATTACCGACCTTTGCTACGCCCAGGATAGATGGAGTGGCACTAGCGCTATCCGATAATGCCAAATATCTGGGTCTCGTATTGGACAGCAAACTAAACTGGAACCTGAACACAAAGTCTAGGACCACTACATGGGAACTGTATTATACTGCTGCAAGAGTGCAATCGGCCTCAATTGGGGGATTAACCCCAGGAACTTATACTGGCTATACGATTCTGTCGTCAGACCAATTCTTTATTACGGAGCGGCAGTCTGGTGGGTGGCGCTGGAGAAGAGAATCCACCAGGACAGATTCGAACGTATTATGAGAATGGCTGCGACCTCAGGAGAATGTCATCCAGATATTTACTGACGGATCTAAGTCACATGCTGGAACTGGATGTAATATCTTTTCGATCCAGTTGGGTTTGGAATTGTCCCTGAGGGTACCGGATTATTGTAGCGCGATACAGGCCGAATTAATGGCTACTAAGACAGCCGCGGAACAGATTCAGTTTAATGGAATATCTGGCAGGGATATTTATATATTTACTGACAGCAAGGCGGCTATTAGGTCCCTTGAGAGTGTGTACAGTACATCGAAAATTCCCAGGAATGCCGGGTGTCTCTTGAAGAGATAGCGAGATATTCGACGGTTACCCTTGTGTGGGTTCCAGGACATGGGGACACTGATGGTAATAATAGAGCTGATGCACTTACAAAAGTCGGTACTACCTTAGATTCGGTTGAATCCAGTTGTGCTTTGGGTATTCCCTTATCGAAGGGTAAGCAGCTAATCTCGCATCCATTCTATTTGGATGCCAAGGAAAGATGGGTGAGAGAACCCACTTGTTTGGATGGATGTGCATAGGACGCAATATGCAGTGAATATGCCCCGAATCCACCTTAGGAACCTCATAGCGGTCATTACCGGACACTGGCCTATAGGTACACATGCGAAAAGCCTGAACATCCCTTACAACGACTTCTGCAGAAGTTGCGATAACAAGGAAGAGGAGGAGACAACTGAACATCTTCTCTGCATTTGTCCTGCATTCGGGGACCTGAGACACCAGATTCTAGGTCAGCGAATACTTGTAAGTAAAACTTGTCTTTCCGCAGTTGATCTGGGAAAGATCCACACCTTTGTTAACAGGATAGGATGGCTAAGGAAAGATGGCCAGAGGACATAGACTAATGGGCGTTGGTGCCTACGGTATCACAACGGGACCCTCGGAGGACCTAAGTGAGCTATGCCTTCGGGCGGCTGCTGGACCTGACCTAACCTAACCTAGTGAAAGAACATTTTTGAATTAGACCGTAAATCATATGTATGCATGTACATACAGTCTGTCAAGTATGAGTTTTAACCTTTAAAATCAACATTTGTTAATTGAGTTTTACTATTTATACCGTCTTGTATTCCCTAGGAATATGGCTTTTAATAACTCCGAAATAGTAATAGATAGAAAAGAAATGTGTTCGGTTAGTTTAAGCAGAATTTTCAGGTGCATCCGCTGATTCTCCTGTTATTAAAATCGGAGAACCCGTTTTCAAGTTATGACAAAATATATTAGGCAACCTAACGATTTACGGGGTAAAATATGCCACACCTTTAAAACAAAATCCTTACGTGCTAGAGAAAAACGGAAAACAGATTTGAATTAAGGGCATCAAAATCCATATAATCCACATACTTTTATTTGTAGGGCAGACATAATTTTTTTTGTTGCGCAGTGTAATTTTTTCAAAATCTGCCACTAGACTTTTTATATCATACTACACCTAAAACTATCAAAAACATTAAACTTTTAATTAAAAAAACATGTTTAATAATTTTGGCCAGCTTTTCAGGCCAAATACTCCTCTGTGCAGCGGAAGGATAAAACTAATTATCTGTCAAATCAGACATAAGCTAAGTGTTACCATTCACGAAATAAGCACTATTTGAAAAAAAGTTAGATGGCAGACACTTTTTGAAGCCAAACTATTGAAAGCGGATCGTGCTTCACATTACAAATTTTTGAAAACGAAATCTGTGATGTACAATTAGAGAATTCGGAAGATCTGGATCTTTTTATACCTGCCACCAAAAAAATGGTTGCGGAATATTCATTTTGTCATTCCGTTCGTAACACATCAAAATATCCATTTTAGACCCCACAAAGTATTTATATTCTGAATCGGGGTTTGATTTTATGACGATCTAGCTATGTCCGTCCGTCTGTCCACCTGTTGAAAGCACGATAGAGGTCGCACCGAAAAAGCTAGGGTGCTCAAATTTTGCACAAGGTTTGTTTGGTATTAAAAATGGGCTAAATCGGAATTTTAGGAAGAGAGTTATAGCTCGTAAAGCAAGAGTAGGTCGAACAAACCGTGTCCTTCTATCATCGAATAAAATGGAATTTTGTCCAAACGCATTAACGTAGAGGCATGAAAATTCGAATATATATTTGCTGAGTAAAAAAAATATTTTTCTCCGAAAATTGCCTAAATCTAGGCATTAGGAAAGAAGTTATAGATCAAAATTTACGAAAATTTATACCGTGCAGTGTATTTTTCGGTATATTTAAAAACATAAACGTCATGAAAGCAACAAAATTAGATGTACTATTCTGAAATTTTGTAAACATGGCTTTTTGGTCAAATGCTTTGTTCTAACGGAAAATAAATGTGATACTCCCACTTTTACGCCAACCTCCCATATAACGTTTTACCTCAAATTCATATAATTTCTCTATGAATAAAAATTGTAGAATAATAAAGGACTATATTGAAACATCTAAGTTGCACTCATTGATAGAAATAATTTCGACACGCCTACTAAACCGCCCACTTAACACGTTTTTCACTGTTAATGAAATTTAAAAGCTCATAAAACCGACAAAATTAGAGCTATATGATAAAATTTGCTTCATATATCCTTCTAGTCAATGTCATTATTATGCCGGAAAATTTAGGTGACACGCCCACTTCAACGCCTTCCTCCTATATATCGGTTTATCCCAAATTCATATAATTTCTCTATGAATAAAGATTTTGGAATAATAAAGGACTTTATTGAAACATCTAAGTTCAATTCATTAGTGAAAACAACTTTAACACGCCTTCTTTAACGCCCACTTTCATTGAAACACTACAACAACTTCAAAACGCTTACTATTGCGACCACTTTCCTCGTTATCTACTGTTAGTGAAATTTAAAAGCTCATAAAACCGACAAAATTGAAGGTAAGTATGATGGTGAAATTTGCTACAGATATCCTTCTAGTCAATGTCATTGTTATGCAGGAAAATTTATGTGACACGCCCACTTTTACGCCCACCTGCCATATAACGTTTTATCTCAAAGTCTTATAATTTCTTTATAAATAAAGGTTTTCATATAAATTCATATAATTTACCTATGAATAAAGATTTTGGAATAATAAAGGACTTTATTGAAACATATAAGTTGCATATATTAGTAAAAACAACTTCAACACGCCTTCTTTAATGCCAACTTTCATTGAAAGACTAAATTTACAAAAACATTTTACTACCATACCGAAGTTATACAAAGAAAGTGATAGATATTTTAGTATAAAGAAATTATTGCATTGCGATTACTGTTTATAACAAACAAATACATTTTGTGCCATAAATTGGGTTATTTCCTGGTAATTTAAGTTATTTAATCTTCCCGATTTCCCGGGATTATTTTTCGGGATCTCGGGAAATAAAAAAGGTGGCTACGATTCGAAAGCAGATGTTTATATTGTTTATATTGAAATTGAATTCTAATGAATTTATTTTTGATCTCATAGCTGAAGTACCCGTATTTTTGTTTTTGTATTCTTATTTGATCTCGTATCAAGAGAATAATATTTAAAAAAAATATTTTTACTCAATTTATATTTTAAATTTAAGTTTCTTTATTTATTTTTATAGTTTTGAAGTGTTTCTTTTACATTATAAACTATTTTATGGTTTTTAATAAAAAGTTTTTTATTAATTAACAACTTTATATATGTTTTGAATCGGGATCCTGGGATACTAGAAAATAAATCTTGCATTCTCGGGAAACAAAAATTTTCGGGAAGAAAACCCTTGCTATAAAAGAATGGAAAACTGGTGGTGGGTATAAAAGATTCGGCACAGCCGAATATAGTTCTCTTGCTTGTTAATCTTGGAAAATAACAATTTCAACCTTCTGCCGAAAGCCAGGACGAGGAAAGTTTGAGAAAACTTTTAAAAGAATTCAATTTGGAATGCGTATTTAAAGGGTTAGTATTTTGTTAAAGATATGTATGTGATATGTAGGTTTTTTCCCGGGAATTTGAGTTATTTATCTTCCAGATTTCCCGTGATTATTTTTCGGTATCCCGGGAAATGAAAAAAGTAGCTACGATATTGTGACATTTTTTTTCACAAAAATATTTTCTTCAAGGTTTTTTTTTTCAACTTTATGTTTAAAAATATTTTTACAAATAATTTGATATACTTTTTGAGGTTATGTGTTAATTTTATAAACTTTTTTTTAGTTTTAAAAGAAACCCCCTTAGGGCTGCGCATTTAGTTGGGAAAAAAGCAGGTATGTCTAATGTATTTTCAATAGCTTGGAATAGATGACAAAAATTTTTCAATGCCATCAGAAGTAAAAGTAGAGGACTGGCTAAAAACTGTTCAATTTCTAAAAACCACTTCCTTAAACTCTTCATCTACAAAACTGTCAATGTGTGGAAAGTTGCTGAATAAAGTTTTAATTGTTATTCTAAATTAAACATCAAAAGGAAAAAATATCATCGAAGTTTACAAGCAAAAACAAAACTTGACAAATGAATACAGGAATAAATTAATTAACATCATAGTAAAGGAAGTTATGAGCAATAATGTCACTCTCCATGCAAAATATTTTTCGGTGTTAATTAATGAAATTGTGGGTATTATTCCGAATAAAAAAGTCGTTAAGGTAAGTCAAATCTTAATTTTGCGCACTAAATACATATGTGTATTGAAATACAATTCTTTTCTTTCCAAAAGTAGTACTATTTTATACCTGGACATGGACGCAAAGATTTAAGCGGTAAACTTTACGCTAAATACAAAAATAGAAGGTCAAAAAAACAAAAACTCAATGTTGCAGAATCAGAAAACAGTTATACCGATATAGATTCCTCTACAAAAACATTGCGTGTTAATGGTGAACTCATACATGAATACGACAAATCAACACTTTTGGCGTTTAAAACATATTTAAGCAGAGATAGCTCTGATTGGAGTAAAGTTTGCCATAAATGGAAATTAACTTTTAAGATGCTCAGCAGCATTTAAACGAAATGAGAAGCTTTGATTTTTTTAATTCCTGGCCTAAATTATCAGACGCTAGAGCACCAGGATTGGTAAATAATTGTTAAGTAGTCTTCGAATTTAATAACTTATAATTTGTTTTTAAATATGTTTTAGATCAAAATTGATTTTGATATATTATATCCATCAAAGGGACAATCATTGTTCTCAAAATGTCATTCCTCGACACGATTCAGGAACGACTTAGGAAAACTTAACATAAAGACAACTTTAGTAGACGCAGAAGAAAGTTTTGCCTTGAGACTGACGTCAATTAATAAGTACTAACGGCAAATCGACGAAATATTTACCAAATACTAATCAGCTAGATTGCCTGTACAACCCTTTATTTTGGCAGAAGGGTTATCGGATGTCGACATCAAAGGGTTTTATGTTTATTTTGATAAGACTTTATATAAATTTGATTCATATCACGAAAGTTTAGACGTGTGCTTTAAAATTTTCCAAGAGTTTAATTTGATATATCCTGATGCGTCCCAGTTGCCTTGGCTTTTTATACAACAAATTTTTTTTTTTGAAATTAAGACTTCATTTGACATTAAATCCGCAAAACAAAATCAATTTTAACTTTTACTAATTTTACGTACTTCCGAATACATTTGAAAAAACAGCATCCAATTAAAAAAAATGCTAATAATTTTAACGTTTTACTACGTTGTACACACTACAATTTGTTAATTGTTAAAACCAAACAGTACAATGAGGAATCCTCTACTCACAATAATAATTCTAATTCAGTTCCAAATGAATATAAATACAACTTTGCAAACCATTAATATTAAAAAAAAATACAAGCATTGCAATTGTCCTTAAATTTACATCATTACAATTTTATTGCAAGAATTAGAATTAGAAGAATTAGAAATTCAAAAATTGATTTGATCTTTACTGTCTTCCATATCCTTGGCAGCCTTTTAAAAAATAACGAAATTCGAAAAGATGTGATGCAAGATTAGAAACTTTATTGAATTTTTGTAGAGATCTTTTCCAAGAAATGAAATCGGAATACCTTTACTAAAAGTATTATCTGATTTAAACTAATACATATGAACATCCAAAGGCTTTTATAATAAGTAGCACAATTTCTAAAATAATTTCTCACAGCAATTCTACTTTAGGTCCTCAATTAGCAGATATTCAGATCATGCCTTCAAAATTTATGATAAAACCAATTTTTGAAGTACCAAAAAAAGTTTGCAAAGCAACTTTTTGAACAACTTCGCAAGTGGAGAAATATTCAAAATAGAAACCCAAAGAATAAAGCATACTTCAGTTATCCCTTATATTCTTTACTGCGACTATTTTCAAATAATTAATTTCCTTGGTAGTCACACATTTTCTATTTGTGGGTGTTATATAAGTTTTCCCACCATGCCACAACATTTGCTTTCTAAACTAGAGTATACGTTTAATGCAGCATTCATATCGTCAAAAAATTTGAAGACGTGTGGGAATATGAACGCTTTTTATCATTTAGTGCAAGAACTAAAGTTGCTTGAGGATGGTCTGAAAATCGTAGCAGAAAATAAAAAAAAAATTAAAGTTAGCTTTATTCTTGGGCTAATTGTGGGCGCTAACTAAGCTGTGAACAGTGTTTTGGTATTTGTAAAATCTTTTAATTCTATGAAAAATTGCCGCGCCTGTACAACAACGAAGGCAGAAATGCAGTGTAACGTTTTTGAAAACATCGATTACTTAAGAACTGAGAAAAACTACAGCGATGATTTGCCAACAAAATAACTTTCATGAAACAGGCTAAGACTAGTTGCATTTTTAATGAATTAAGTAGTTTTCATGTAATAGAAAATTTCTGTTTTGATTTAATGCACGATATATATGAAGGCGTTTGCATATACGACGTGTGCAATATACTAGTAGCATTAATTAATGAGCAACCCTAAACGAGATAAATGACAGACAAAAACTTTTTCAATTCGGTGAAACTAAAATCGGAAACATTTCCGTACCATTTACTCTTGAGATACTAAAGACATTTAACATAAGAATGACTAGTAGCGAAATTGGATGTTTTATTCATTTTTTGCCACTAATAACACTGCTCTACAAAAAATCATTTTTTGTCTTCCCGTTAATTAAAACTATGTGGACTATATGGATTTTGATGCGTTGAACTCAAATCCTTTGTCGGTTTTTTTTCCAACAGATCGGGATTTTTTTATGGGCGTGGCAAATTTTTCCTCCTAATTTATTCAGGTACGGAGACATATTTCACCCTAACTGGAGAACCAGTCATCCGATTTGTCGTTTTGGAATTATTCAAAAATTAATAGAAAAAAAAATTTTGTTCGTGCAAAATTTGTAATATTTGTCAATTTAAAAATGGAATTAAAAAAATATTCAACATTTTGCACTTTCTTCTAAGAGCTACTTATCCAAAAAAACCCATAAAAATCGGCTAAAAAATGTATATTTTATTGTCAATTTACCGCAGGTACCCAATATTATAATGCAACCAGCCTTGCATATGATACAGCATTTCGTTAGGTGAGCAGGTAATGGAACTAAAGTACAACGATATTTTGCATGGTTCTTGAAATTAAAAATTATAACATAGTATTTTTCAATTACCTGCGATTTCAAATTAAGAACATTAGGGTAGATTCTAGTATTTATTGTATGTATAGAAGCTTAGTCACTTTTTATTTGAATATCGTGCAGTTAAAATCGGCAACAGTAAATAGATTTTATAGTGTACTTTGTTATTGCGTAAAGAAATAAAACATATAAAGAATCCACAAACGCTTCCACATTACAAAATGTCAAGGATTTGTAAGAAATCTCCAAATTTATTTTGTTACGTAAGTGGCGGGAGACAATATCTTCAAAGACTAAAAATGCTTATCGCCGCTATTTTGGGTTTCCTATCGATGATAGAAAAAAAAAATTGGCTGCCATAAGTATGTTGTAGGAGCTGTGCAAGTTCTTTAAGAGGTTGTGTAATAGGAAGTCATAAGTCTTTGCCGTTTATAAAGCCAGCGATTTGGAGTGAACCACAAAATCATCAAAATGATTGCTACTTTTGCCATACTAAAACATGTGGGTTTACGAAAAAAAACCAAAAATG
Source organism: Phyto melanocephala (assembly GCA_941918925.1). NCBI lineage: Eukaryota > Metazoa > Arthropoda > Insecta > Diptera > Rhinophoridae > Phyto > Phyto melanocephala. The sequence goes on along the minus strand of OW799238.1, from coordinate 4,901,512 downwards.
AAGATACATATCCAAATACTTCATGCGTCAAACGACCAGCTTACCAGTTTACAAGTAAATTTTTACCTCCATTCTGCCTCCTACAGACGATGAAGAAGATGGGCTTTTTGCAGCAACTAAATCCACTTACGCCAGCATTGGTATTTCTTCGCATTCATTTGTGCAACGAGTAAACCTTTTTTTTCGAATTAAACTGATATGAATAACTTAGTTCGTGAATTATGGCTTTTAAAAAAACAAGTCTGAGCTTCTTGCATCCTAATTAAAAGAATGGAATTTGGTGCAAATGAAGATACATATCCAAATACTTCATGCGTCAAACGACCAGCTTACCAGTTTACAAGTAAATTTTTACCTCCATTCTGCCTCCTACAGACGATGAAGAAGATGGGCTTTTTGCAGCAACTAAATCCACTTACGCCAGCATTGGTATTTCTTTGCATTCATTTGTGCAACGAGTAAACCTTTTTTTTCGAATTAAACTGATATGAATAACTTAGTTCGTAAATTATGGCTTTTAAAAAAACAAGTCTGAGCTTCTTGCATCCCAATTAAAAGAATGGAATTTGGTGCAAATGGACATTAACGTCTCGTACTTTCGAAATAGAGAACAACCTTTTTTGAGTTATTTCAGCAGAGAAGAAGGTTTGGTATTTTGTGATAATGCTGATGGACTTTTGCGACAACTGTGTTTCAGTTATAAATTTGGGGATTGGCGGCTTTTTATTGATTCATCCAAGACAAGCTTGAAAGCCGTTTTACTTCACAATGGAAACAAATTTCCATCGGTCCCACTCGCGTATGCAATAAATATGAAAGAAAACTATTGTAGCATGAAGATGATACTACAAAAAATTAAATATTTACATGACTCATGGAATGTGCAGATTTGAAAGTCGTAGAAAGCTTAAATGGATTGCAAAGTGGATATACTAAGTTTTATTGCCTCTTATGTGAATGGGATAGCCGCGCAGAATAAAAAGACTACAATATTAAAATTTGGCCGAAAAGAGTTAATTTTATTCCAGGACAAAAAAAATGTAGCAGAAGATCCTTTAAATCAAAAAGAACAAACTCTTCTGCCTCGTCTTCATATAAAGCTAGGCCTTATAACAAATTTTGTCAAAGCAATGAACAAGGACGGTGAAGGCTTTATATACATTAAGAGCAAATTTCCTAGAATCAGAGATGCTAAGGTGAAAGAAGGCATATTTGTAGGTCCACAAATACGAAAGCTTATGAAGGACGAGGTCTTTAGAACGAAATTGAATGATGTGGAGGAAAGAGCATGGACAGCTTAAGCTACTTTTTTATTTTAACAATGTTTCCTAAATAAAAATTAATAATTATTAACAAAAGTTTTGTGTTGTTTTAAATAAAATAGGCTGTAAATATTTTAATTTTTTATTGTAATTTGATGCTATCTACGGGTGACGACAGGGTGGGTGCTTTATGCGAGGCGTTGCTACAAAATTACAATCTGGCAAATTTTTTTTCTTGTATTTGTTTTTGCTATACGAAAATAGACAGAAGTAAATAGTTGCCATTAATTGTTGCTACAAGGCGCTTTAGTGCGCCCACTCTGTCGTTGTTTGCTGCATTACACATATTTGGTCAATATTGGGCACCTGCGGTAAACTGACAATAAAATCTAAATTTTTTAACCGGTTTTATGGTTAATGGCTTTTTTTTATTTCTAAGATAAGGAACTCTCGGAAAAAGTTTAAAATGTTGAATATTTGCTTTATATTGTTTTATTATTTCGGCTTGAGGTCATTATATAAATAATAAATAAAATTCAAAACTTTAATTTTATTTTTATTTATTTATTTTTATATTTCTCCTATATTTCGGTCAAAATCTCTGACCATCATCAGGGGGATCTGGTGTTTTTAAAATATACAAAACAAAAATAGATAACATTAAAAAAACACAAAATATTTTACACAAACAAATTTAATATTTACATTTTAAATAAATAAATAACAAAAGTTAAAAAAACTCTGACAAATTTAACACCTCACTAATCAAGTTCTCTCTGATTTGTGTTTGTCTATTGCATGTTTATAAATTTTTGCACACTTTTCTGTGTCTTTCTTAAAATTTAATGTCTTTTCTGTCTCTTGATCAATTATATGCAGCATCTCAAGTGTAAATCTCTTCTTGTAGTTGTGTTCTCCCACCAATATATCCACATTATCAAAATTTGGTTTATGTCCAGTTACAGTACAGTGGGCTGCCAATGCAGTTTTTTGTTCTAATGGTTTATTAGTAGCCTTTTCATCTGAGTTATGTGCTGCAAGTCTAGTTTTTAATTTGTTTTTTGTCGTGCCAACATATACTTTTCCGCATGCGTCAGTTTTGTCTCCATTACAGTGTATTCTGTAAACTAAATGCGATTTTTCCTCCTTTTCAATCTTAGATTTCATATTGCTAAAAAGTTTTCTTGTAGTATTTTCAGTTTTAAAAGCTAATTTATATTTTTCCCGATTATAAATGTTGGAATGTTTAATTCTTTCGGAAAAGTCTTCTACATATGTCATAGTCTTATAAATTATTGGTGGTCGTTCCTCTTTAGTTGTTCCTTTTGCTATCGTAGTTTTTACTCTGTTAATTAGTTCATTAATGGTTTTATTTGGAAAATCATTTTTACTTAATATGTACCCTATTTTGCAGATATTTATTGGGTGGAAAACTTTGTCACTTATTTCCAGAACTCTCTTAATGAAGTTGGTCGCTGTATTTATAATTGTTCTTCTTGGATGCTTTGAGTAGAAATTTATTAATCTACCAGACGCCATCGGTTTTTGGTACCAGTCTAGCTTAAGTATGTCTCCGTGTCTAACTATAACCGAATCTAAATATGCAAGTTTGTTATCTGTTTCCTTTTCCAACGTAAATTGTATTTGTCTATTAAATTCGTTCAATGTATTCAGGGTTTCTTCAATACCATCTCTCTTAACGATTCCAAACAAATCATCCACATATTTAGTAAAAATCCTTGGCTTTCTCTTCATCTTCCCTATTGATACATTTAATAGTTCTTCCATAATTATGTCCGCAATGACTGGTGAAGCTGGAGATCCCATGGGCATTCCTTTATTTTGTTCATAGTATTTATCTTCATACTTAAAATATCTTGTTTCTTTAATACAAAACGTTAGTAGTTCTAAGAATAAAACTTTAGGTATTCGTGTGTGTTCTTTTAGTAAGTGCCATTTTCGTTCAATAGTTTTTAACGCCATGTTAACTGGAATACTTGGGAAGAGTGAAATTACGTCAAAGGAAACAAGTACTTCATCTTCATATATATAAGTATTATTTACTCTGTTTTTAAATTCTATTGAGTCTTTTACATTATATGTAGAGCCCATTGTCAAGTTTTTTAAAATTGTAGTCAAATATTTGCATAATTCGTAGGATGGTAAATTTATAGACGAACAAATAGGGCGTAGCGGCATTCCTGTCTTGTGGATCTTGGGTAGACCGTATATTCTTGGTGCAGTTGCTATGCTGGTTATCATCCTATTCCTGTCAAAAGTACTAATTAAATTCATATTAAAAAGTTTTTCAATTAACGTGTTGTTCTTATTTTGTAATACTGATGTTGGATCCTTTTTTAATCGTCTGTAGGTAATCATATCTGCTAAAATAGTTTTCATCTTCAAATCATAATCTTCTTTAGTCATAGCAACCGTTTTATTACCCTTATCCGAGTTCAATACTAAAATATCTCTATTTTCATTCAGAAAACGTTTTGATTGTCCCACTGTATCAAGAATGATTTTATCTCTATTATTAAGTTTTCTCTTACATAAATGGTCGTCTAGTAATGTTACAAGTTTGATTCTTAATGTCTCATGTTGTTCTCTGTTCTCAATTGTTTGGATGCACTCTTCACTATCAGCAATACATTTAAACAAAGGGAATGTTGTTTTTGTATTTGGTAATGCAAATTTTGGTTCAAGAGAAAGTAGCCACTGTGTCTCTGTTGGAATGTCAATATTCGTGTTGTTTATAAACCAATCACTATTATGTTTCATATTCATCTTTCGGTTGGTCTCTTTTCTCAATTTTCCCAGTTTACCTAAGTGTATTATCCTATTGTTGTTCTTAATATTATCATAAATAATATTTTCACTTTGTAAAAATAATTCTTTGTCTTGTTCGTCTAAAAGTTCTTCAAGTTTCTCTTTTGTCTTGTTCAAAATTTTTGTATTATTACTGAGTAGTTTGTGTTTTTGTTGTATGAGTAGTTTCAAAATTATAATATGAAAATTATATATGTGCTTTTGTAACACTTTCTCTAGATTTCGCGGTATTTTATTATATATTTTAAATGGATTGCATATATTCTTAGTTGCATCTTTTATGAAGTTTGGAATCATGCCTAACGTTCTGCATTTTATGAGGAATGTTGTTGATGATTTCATATTAGCAATTCGTTTGTTTTGTTTAGAATACTTCTTAACAATTATATTTGTAGGTTTATCGTATTTTTGCTTGATTTTGGAGTATAGATTCATAATGATTCTATGTTGCGGTGTGCCTACCGTGTAGTTATTTATTCTTGTGTATAGTTGACCTGTTGTTTATGTTGTTTTATTATTTCGGCTTGAGGTCATTATATAAATAATAAATAAAATTCAAAAACTTTAATTTTATTTTTATTTATTTATTTTTATATTTCTCCTATATTTCGGTCAAAATCTCTGACCATCATCAGGGGGATCTGGTGTTTTTAAAATATACAAAACAAAAATAGATAACATTAAAAAAACACAAAATATTTTACACAAACAAATTTAATATTTACATTTTAAATAAATAAATAACAAAAGTTAAAAAAAACTCTGACAAATTTAACACCTCACTAATCAAGTTCTCTCTGATTTGTGTTTGTCTATTGCATGTTTATAAATTTTTGCACACTTTTCTGTGTCTTTCTTAAAATTTAATGTCTTTTCTGTCTCTTGATCAATTATATGCAGCATCTCAAGTGTAAATCTCTTCTTGTAGTTGTGTTCTCCCACCAATATATCCACATTATCAAAATTTGGTTTATGTCCAGTTACAGTACAGTGGGCTGCCAATGCTGTGCTGCAAGTCTGGTTTTTAATTTGTTTTTTGTCGTGCCAACATATACTTTTCCGCATGCGTCAGTTTTGTCTCCATTACAGTGTATTCTGTAAACTAAATGCGATTTTTCCTCCTTTTCAATCTTAGATTTCATATTGCTAAAAAGTTTTCTTGTAGTATTTTCAGTTTTAAAAGCTAATTTATATTTTTCCCGATTATAAATGTTGGAATGTTTAATTCTTTCGGAAAAGTCTTCTACATATGTCATAGTCTTATAAATTAGTCTTATAAATTATAAACATGCAATAGACAAACACAAATCAGAGAGAACTTGATTAGTGAGGTGTTAAATTTGTCAGAGTTTTTTTAACTTTTGTTATTTATTTATTTAAAATGTAAATATTAAATTTGTTTGTGTAAAATATTTTGTGTTTTTTTAATGTTATCTATTTTTGTTTTGTATATTTTAAAAACACCAGATCCCCCTGATGATGGTCAGAGATTTTGACCGAAATATAGGAGAAATATAAAAATAAATAAATAAAAATAAAATTAAAGTTTTTGAATTTTATTTATTATTTATATAATGACCTCAAGCCGAAATAATAAAACAACATAAACAACAGGTCAACTATACACAAGAATAAATTTGCTTTATATTTTTTATAATTCCATTTAAAAATTTAAAAATATTACAAACTTGGCACGAAAAAAATTTTTTTCTCCATTAATTTTTGAATAATTCCAAAACGATAAGAGATAGAGAAAAAATTCTGTACTAAAATAAATACAATTTTGTTACACATCTTCTGGTGTTTTTTTCTTCTAGAAATTCGGATGACTGGTTCTCGAGTTAGGATGAAATATGTTTTCGTACCTGGCTAATTTAGAGGAAACAAGTAAGAGCACTATATTCGGCTGTGCCGAATCTTTTATACCCACCACCAATTTTCCATTCTTTCATTTTTTTTATTAGGGTTTTTTTTCCCGAAAATTGTTCTTTCCCGGGAATGCGAGATTTATTTTTTAATATCCCGGGATTCCGCAGCAAAACAAATAAAAAGTAAATTTGTTTTTGATTAAAAAAAAACTTTTTATTAAAAAGCATAAAATATTTTATAATGTTAAAGAAACACTTCAAAACTATAAAAATAATAAAGAAACTTGAATTGTGTAAAAATATTTTTTATTGAAAAAAATATTATTCTCTAGATACGAGATCAAATATGAGCACAAAAAACCAAAATACAGTTACTTCAGCTATGAAATCAAAAACAAAATCATAAAAATTGAATTAGAATGTAGCCACCTTTTTTATTTCCCGGGATCCCGAAAAATAATCCCGGGAAGTGGGAAAGATTAAAAAACTCAAATTCGCGGAAAATAATCCAATTTATAGCACAAAATATATTTGTTTGTTACTAACAGTAATCGCTATGCAATAATCTCTTTATACTAAAATATGTATCACTTTGTTCGATATGCTAGTAAAATGTTTTCGTAAATTTAGTCTTTCAATGAAAGTGGGCGTTAAAGTAGGCGTGTTCAAATTGTTTCTACTAACGAATGCAACTTAGATGTTTTAATATAATCCTGTATTAATTCAAAATCTTTATTCATAGAGAAATCATATGAGTTCGAGATAAACCGTTATATGGGAGGTAACTTAGATGTTTTAATATAATCCTGTATTATTCCAAAATCTTTATTCATAGAGAAATTATATGAGTTTGAGATAAAACGTTATATGGGAGGTAGGCGTTAAAGTGGACGTTTCACCTAAATTTTCCGGCATAACAATGACATTGAATAGAAAGATATATGTAGCAAATTTGATCATCATACCTCCAATTTTGTCGCTTTTATTTGCTTTTAAATTTCATTAACAGTGGATATCGTGAAAAGTGGGCGTTGAAGTAGGCCTAGCGAAATTATTTCTACTAATGAATGTAATTTAGATGTTTTAATATAGTCCTTTATTATTCTAAAATCTTTATTTGTAGAGAAATTATATGAATTTGAGGTAAGACGTTATATGGGAGGTGGGCGTGTCACATTTATTTTCTGGTAGAACAAACCATTTGACCAAAAAGCCATGCGTGCAAAATTTCAGAATCATACATCCAATTTTGTTGCTTTTATGACGTTTTTGTTTTTAAATATACCGAAAAATACACTGTGCGGTATAAATTTTCGTACATTTTGATCTATAACTCCTTTCCTAATGTATAGATTTAGGTAATTTTCGCGAAAAAATATTGTTTTTACTCAGGTAATATATATTTGAAGTTTCATGACTCTACGTTAATGCGTTTGGAACAATTCCATTTTATTCGATGTTCAAAGGACACAGTTTTTTCGAATTACTCTTGCTTTACGAGCTATAACTCTCTTTCTAATATTCCGATTTAGCCCATTTTCAATAAAAAACAAGGAAGATTCTAACAAAATTTGAGCCCCCTAGCTTTGTCGTTGCGACCTCTATCGTGCTTTCAACAGACGGACGGACATAGCTGGATCGTCATAAAATCAAACCCCGATTCAGAATATATTTATATACTTTATGGGGTCTAAAATGGATATTTATATGTGTTACAAACGGAATGACAACATTTTTTTGATGGCGGGTATAAAATTTACCACGCCCATAAAAAAGACAACGTATTCAAGTTTTATTTAATGGGAGATTTTGCTGCTGAGCAGTGTAATAGCCGACCTTATTCCTATTGGTAACAAAAATTGGGAACTTTCTTTAATCTTATTGGAAATTGTCAATTTTTTGCTTAGACCATCATATCACTATGAAGAATTAAATTGTTTTCAACACTTACTTAAAAAACATCACTCGAACTATAAGAAACTTAATGGGCCACTCAAGCCAAAACATCATTTTCTCGTTGATAAGAAAAACCCAAGGAATTCATCTTTATACCAGCGGTTCAAAGATTGATTACCAAACAAATACTTCCGTCTACCAGATCACAATACTATATTTCAGACTGAGATTATAGTGATCACGGAAGGAATTAAATGGATAAAGGAAACGAAGAGCGAAGCCCCAATACGTATCTTTACAGATAGCCAGTCAGTAATTTGGACATTAGGAAATGAGAAAAATGAACCTCAGAACGTTCTGCAATGCAAGGGCAAGATAAACTCACATGCAAATTGCGAACATCTGGAATAATATAGATACCAAGGTAAAGTGTCCCAAATCTTGGAAATCAATGGATATTCTGAGACTGAGTAGATCAACACTTAGAAGACAAACCGCTGCAATAATAGGTCATACGGAGTTAAAAACTCATCTAGCTCGGAAATAAAATGTAGAGCATGCGAGGAAGATGATAAGACCTTGGTACACTACCTCTGTCATTATCCTGGGTTTGGGCGTATTAGACGCGAAAATTTTACAGTAGATACTTTACCGAACTTGGATAACTGGGGAATTCGAACTGGAGATACATAAGGAATTACATTGAGGGGACTAGTCCGAAACTTATGGGAAGTTATGATTATGTTTTTTTTTGGGAATTCCGTTTTCCATATGGAGCGCACAACATGCCAGTTTCACATAAGTGTATACCTGACGTGGGTTTGGGTTTAGTGCCACCCCCCTTTTCAACCTAACGTAAGCTAACCTGCAGAGTAACGAGCTGTATACGGTTTTATTGTTATTGGCTCAGTATAATATACTCCACTATGCTAAAAGTGTTATAAAAGAACGCTTGGCGAATTTCCCATCATCTCATGTTGTATATTGTCATAGTACCTTTTTAACAATGGTTTTTCCATACAGAATCCAATACTTTCGAGAAACGTTTGACTGCATTTGGTTCAGACAACGCACAGAGGAGTATTTGGCCTGAAAAGCTGGCCAAAGTTATTAAACGTGTTTTTTAAATTAAAAGTTTAAGTTTTTTGATAGTTTTAGGTGTAGTATGATATAAAAAGTCTAGTGGCAGATTTTGAAAAAATTGCACTGCGCAACAAAAAAAAATTTTTGTCTACCCTAGAAATAAAAGTATGTGGACTATATGGATTTTTATGCCCTTAATTCAAATCTGTTTTCCGTTTTTCTCTAGTACGTAAGGATTTTCTTTTAAAGGCGAGGCATATTTTCCCCCTAAAATATTTTATCATAACTTGAAAACGGGTTCTCCGATTTCAATAGCAGGAGGATCAAAAGATGCGCCGGTAAATTCTGCTTAATCTAAATGAACAGATTTCTTTTCTATTTATTACTAGAAAAGCCCGGCGCGCGTTGCTACGCCCCTAAATGAATAAAAATGCATCCTGAATTTAAATTGAATATCAAGTGCAAAAAACAAAAATTTTAAAATTTTTTTTAATGGGCGTGGCACTGTCCACTTTTCTAATCAAGAAATTTTATAGTCATGACAACTCAATATGTGTGCAAAGTTTCAGAATAATCAGTCCAGTGCAAGTACCTCAAAATTATAACTTTTTTATGGGCGTGGCCCCGCCCACTTTTCTTATCACGAAATTATAAAGTCACGACAGCTCAATATGTGTACAAAGTTTCAGAAAAATCGGTCACGTTCAAGTACCCAAAAATGATAACTAATTTCTTATGGGCATGGTCCCGCCCACTTTTTTCCACCCACCAACACTCCCCGGTATGTGTACAACAACTTACCAAAGTTTGAACCCGATCGGTTTTACAGTTTCGGAGTCTATAGCTAACACACACACACACCCACAGAGTTTCACTTTTATATACATGGATAAGGAGATTATTCCATATCGATTACAGTTAATAACAAAAATGGTGGGGGTATATTCATTTTGTCATTCCGTTTGTAACTCATCGAAATATCCATTTTAGGCCCCATAAAGTATATATATTCTGAATCAGGGTTTGATTTGATGACGATCTAGCTATGTCCGTCCGTCTGTCTGCCTGTTGAAAGCACGATAGAGGTCGCACCATAAAAGCTAGGGGGCTCAAGGATTTGTAAGAAATCTCCAAATTTATTTTGTTACGTAAGTGGCGGGAGACAATATCTTCAAAGACTAAAAATGCTTATCGCCGCTATTTTGGGTTTCCTATCGATGATAGAAAAAAAATTGGCTGCCATAAGTATGTTGTAGTAGCTCTGCAAGTTCTTTAAGAGGTTGTGTAATAGGAAGTCATAAGTCTTTGCCGTTTATGAAGCCAGCGATTTGGAGTGAACCACAAAATCATCAAAATGATTGCTACTTTTGCCATACTAAAACATGTGGGTTTACGAAAAAAAAACCAAAAATAAAGATACATATCCAAATACTTCATGCGTCAAACGACTAGCTTACCAGTTTACAAGTAAATTTTTACCTCCATTCTGCCTCCTACAGACGATGAAGAAGATGGGCTTTTTGCAGCAACTAAATCCACTTACGCCAGCATTGGTATTTCTTCGCATTCATTTGTGCAACGAGTAAACCTTTTTTTTCGAATTAAACTGATATGAATAACTTAGTTCGTAAATTATGGCTTTTAAAAAAACAAGTCTGAGCTTCTTGCATCCCAATTAAAAGAATGGAATTTGGTGCAAATGGACATTAACGTCTCGTACTTTCGAAATAGAGAACAACCTTTTTTGAGTTATTTCAGCAGAGAAGAAGGTTTGGTATTTTGTGATAATGCTGATGGACTTTTGCGACAACTGTGTTTCAGTTATAAATTTGGGGATTGGCGGCTTTTTATTGATTCATCCAAGACAAGCTTGAAAGCCGTTTTACTTCACAATGGCAACAAATTTCCATCGGTCCCACTCGCGTATGCAAGAAATATGAAAGAAAACTATTGTAGCATGAAGATGATACTACAAAAAATTAAATATTTACATGACTCATGGAATGTGCAGATTTGAAAGTCGTAGAAAGGTTAAATGGATTGCAAAGTGGATATGCTAAGTTTTATTACTTCTTATGTGAATGGGATAGCCGCGCAGAATAAAAAGACTACAATATTAAAATTTGGCCGAAAAGAGTCAAGACAAAAAAAAATGTAGCAGAAGATCCTCTAAATCAAAAAGAACAAACTCTTCTGCCTCGTCTTCATATAAAGCTAGGCCTTATAACAAATTTTGTCAAAGCAATGAACAAGGACGGTGAAGGCTTTATATACATTAAGAGCAAATTTCCTAGTATCAGAGATGCTAAGGTGAAAGAAGGCATATTTGTAGGTCCACAAATACGAAAGCTTATGAAGGACGAGGTCTTTAGAACGAAATTGAATGATGTGGAAGAAAGAGCATGGACAGCTTAAGCTACTTTTTATACCCTTCACGTGTGGTGCACAAGGGTATATATAGCTTTGTCATTCCGTTTGTAATTTCTACAATTTTCATTTCCGACCCCATAAAGTATATATTTTCTGAAAGCTTATGAATAGAGGAGTCGATTAAGCCCTGACCGTCTGTCCGTCTGTCCGTGTGTTGGTTGAAATCAACTTTTAGAAGCAACTATATGTTCCTCAGATCTGTATATGGTATCAATCTCTTGGAAATATCCAGGAATGAATTGAAATTCAGCACAATCGCCCCATAACTTTCTGAGATATGAGCAAAAAACCACGACCACCTCGTTTTTTTCACAATTACAACAACAACATACATACATACATACATGTAAAAAACATACCAAACAAAAAAAAATACAAAAAAAAAAATATTAAAAATAAGAAAAAAATAATAAAAAAAACTACAAAAAAAAAATTTTAAAAAAATTTTAAAAAAAATTTAAAAAAATTTTTAAAAAAAATTTTTTAACAATTTTTCTAAAAAAATTTAAAAAAAAATAATAAAATATAAATAATATATTAAATAAAATAAAATTTTTTTGGCTCAGCTGGGATTCGATGCCACATTTATTCTAACGTGTACGTATGCACGTATTTTATATGGGATGAATGGTGATACAAACAGTTGTTATTGCATGACTACACGTTGTGAAGGGTATATAAGATTCGGCACGGCCGAATATAGCACTGTTACTTGTTTATTTTAACAATGTTTCCTAAATAAAAATTAATAATTATTAACAAAAGTTTTGTGTTGTTTTGAATAAAATAGGCTGTAAATATTTTAATTTTTTATTGTAATTTGAAGCTATCTACGGGTGACGACAGGGTGGGTGCTTTATGCGAGGCGTTGCTACAAAATTACAATCTGGCAAATTTTTTTTCTTGTATTTGTTTTTGCTATACGAAAATAGACAGAAGTAAATAGTTGCCATTAATTGTTGCTACAAGGCGCTTTAGTGCGCCCACTCTGTCGTTGTTTGCTGCATTACACATATTTGGTCAATATTGGGTACCTGCGGTAAACTGACAATAAAATCTAAATTTTTTAACCGGTTTTATGGTTAATGGTTTTTTTTTATTTCTAAGATAAGGAACTCTCAGAAAAAGTTTAAAATGTTGAATATTTGCTTTATATTTTTTATAATTCCATTTTAAAATTTAAAAATATTACGAACTTGGCACGAAAAAAATTTTTTTCTCCATTAATTTTTGAATAATTCCAAAACGATAAGAGATAGAGAAAAAATTCTGTACTAAAATAAATACAATTTTGTTACACATCTTCTGGTGTTTTTTTCTTCTAGAAAATCGGATGACTGGTTCTCGAGTTAGGATGAAATATGTTTTCGTACCTGACTAATTTAGAGGAAACAAGTAAGAGCACTATATTCGGCTGTGCCGAATCTTTTATACCCACCACCAATTTTCCATTCTTTTATTTTTTTTATTAGGGTTTTTTTCCCGAAAATTGTTCTTTCCCGGGAATGCGAGATTTATTTTTTAATATCCCGGGATCCTGCAGCAAAACAAATAAAAAGTAAATTTGTTTTTAATTAAAAAAAACTTTTTATTAAAAAGCATAAAATATTTTATAATGTTAAAGAAACACTTCAAAACTATAAAAATAATAAAGAAACTTGAATTTAAAATATAAATTGTGTAAAAATATTTTTTATTGAAAAAAATATTATTCTCTAGATACGAGATCAAATATGAGCACAAAAAACCAAAATACAGTTACTTCAGCTATGAAATCAAAAACAAAATCATAAAAATTGAATTAGAATGTAGCCACCTTTTTTATTTCCCGGGATCCCGAAAAATAATCCCGGGAAGTGGGGAAGATTAAAAAACTCAAATTCGCGGAAAATAATCCAATTTATAGCACAAAATGTATTTGTTTGTTATTAACAGTAATCGCTATGCAATAATCTCTTTATACTAAAATATGTATCACTTTGTTCGATATGCCAGTAAAATGTTTTCGTAAATTTAGTCTTTCAATGAAAGTGGGCGTTAAAGTAGGCGTGTTCAAATTGTTTCTACTAACGAATGCAACTTAGATGTTTTAATATAATCCTGTATTATTCCAAAATCTTTATTCATAGAGAAATCATATGAGTTCGAGATAAACCGTTATATGGGAGGTAACTTAGATGTTTTAATATAATCCTGTATTATTCCAAAATCTTTATTCATAGAGAAATTATATGAGTTTGAGATAAAACGTTATATGGGAGGTAGGCGTTAAAGTGGACGTTTCACCTAAATTTTCCGGCATAACAATGACATTGAATAGAAAGATATTTGTAGCAAATTTGATCATCATACCTCCAATTTTGTCGCTTTTATTTGCTTTTAAATTTCATTAACAGTGGATATCGTGAAAAGTGGGCGTTGAAGTAGGCCTAGCGAAATTATTTCTACTAATGAATGTAATTTACATGTTTTAATATAGTCCTTTATTATTCTAAAATCTTTATTTGTAGAGAAATTATATGAATTTGAGGTAAGACGTTATATGGGAGGTGGGCGTGTCACATTTATTTTCTGGTAGAACAAACCATTTGACCAAAAAGCCATGCGTGCAAAATTTCAGAATCATACATCCAATTTTGTTGCTTTTATGACGTTTTTGTTTTTAAATATACCGAAAAATACACTGTGCGGTATAAATTTTCGTACATTTTGATCTATAACTCCTTTCCTAATGTATAGATTTAGGTAATTTTCGCGAAAAAATATTGTTTTTACTCAGGTAATATATATTTGAAGTTTCATGACTCTACGTTAATGCGTTTGGAACAATTCCATTTTATTCGATGTTCAAAGGACACAGTTTTTGTCGAATTACTCTTGCTTTACGAGCTATAACTCTCTTCCTTATATTCCGATTTAGCCCATTTTCAATAAAAACAAGGAAGATTCTAACAAAATTTGAGCCCCCTAGCTTTGTCGTTGCGACCTCTATCGTGCTTTCAACAGACGGACGGACATAGCTGGATCGTCATAAAATCAAACCCCGATTCAGAATATATTTATATACTTTATGGGGTCTAAAATGGATATTTATATGTGTTACAAACAGAATGACAAAATTTTTTTGATGGCGGGTATAAAATTTACCACGCCCATAAAAAAGACAACGGATTCAAGTTTTATTTAATGGGAGATTTTGCTGCTGAGCAGTGTAATAGCCGACCTTATTCCTATTGGTAACAAAAATTAGGAACTTTCTTTAATCTTATTGGAAATTGTCAATTTTTTGCTTAGACCATCATATCACTATGAAGAATTAAATTGTTTTCAACACTTACTTAAAAAACATCACTCGAACTATAAGAAACTTAATGGGCCACTCAAGCCAAAACACCATTTTCTCGTTGATAAGAAAAACCCAAGGAATTCATCTTTATACCAGCGGTTCAAAGATTGATTACCAAACAAATACTTCCGTCTACCAGATCACAATACTATATTTCAGACTGAGATTATAGTGATCACGGAAGGAATTAAATGGATAAAGGAAACGAAGAGCGAAGCCCCAATACGTATCTTTACAGATAGCCAGTCAGTAATTTGGACATTAGGAAATGAGAAAAATGAACCTCGGAACGTTCTGCAATGCAAGGGCAAGATAAACTCACATGCAAATTGCGAACATCTGGAATAATATAGATACCAAGGTAAAGTGTCCCAAATCTTGGAAATCAATGGATATTCTGAGTCTGAGTAGATCAATACTTAGAAGACAAACCGCTGCAATAATAGGTCATACGGAGTTAAAAACTCATCTAGCTCGGAAATAAAATGTAGAGCATGCGAGGAAGATGATAAGACCTTGGTACACTACCTCTGTCATTATCCTGGGTTTGGGCGTATTAGACGCGAAAATTTTACAGTAGATACTTTACCGAACTTGGAATACCTGGGGAATTCGAACTGGAGATACATAAGGAATTACATTGAGGGGACTAGTCCGATACTTATGGGAAGTTATGATTATGTTTTTTTTTGGGAATTCCGTTTTCCATATGGAGCGCACAACATGCCAGTTTCACATAAGTGTATACCTGACGTGGGTTTGGGTTTAGTGCCACCCCCCTTTTCAACCTAACGTCAGCTAACCTGCAGAGTAACGAGCTGTATACGGTTTTATTGTTATTGGCTCAGTATAATATACTCCACTATGCTAAAAGGGTTATAAAAGAACGCTTGGCGAATTTCCCATCATCTCATGTTGTATATTGTCATAGTACCTTTTTAACAAGGGTTTTTCCATACAGAATCCAATACTTTCGAGAAACGTTTGACTGCATTTGGTTCAGACAACGCACAGAGGAGTATTTATTTATTTATTTATTTATTTATTTATTTTTATTTCTTTTCGATGTCCCATACACAAGACTTTAAGTCTTATATTGCAGTATGGAACTGAGCATATGCAAATAATGACAAAATAGGTGTAATTTTTAACATAAATTGTAAGTAATATTAAATAAAAAATTAAGAAAAGCAAAATATAGAAATTAACCAAATTTAATAACAAAGTGTTAATAAAATTTAATAAAATAAGATAAAATAAAATAAGACAAAACAATAATAAAATAAGTTTAAACAATATACAAGCAAAATATATATATGTATGTATTTTAACGTGAGAAATGACCAAAAATAAATTTTCTGAATTGTCGTGCGTTACTAATGGTTTGTGATCTATAGGGGATTCCGTTCCAGAGACTGATAGCATTAATAAAGAAATGGTATTTAGAAATCAGCGTTCGATGACTAAATGCTAGAATTCTTTTGCCTCTATCAAGTGTTGAAAAATTTAAACGTTCATGGAGATGTTCAGGCTGATGTGTATATATAATTTTATGCATAAACAGTAAACAACGCACTCTTAAATAATCATCAAAACTAATACCGTAAAGCAAGGTTACGTAGGGGGAGATATGGTCATATCTTTTTAGACCATATACGTACCGAATTATGTTATTAAATGCCACATTAAGTTTTCTTTTACTTTCACTATCGCAACTGGCAAATAGTTCACAACCATACAATAAGATAGGTATTAAATAAGTTTTGGCAAGAAGTATTCTAATTTTAGTTGGAGTACAATATTGAGTTTGCCATAGATTTCTTAGCATTGAGAACATTCTACCACATGCAACGTTAACGTGATTAGACCAAGTAAGGTTGTTATTAAAATATATACCAAGATTTTTGGCAGAGCTTACAATATCTATGGACTGGTTATTTAAAGTTAAAATGGGGTTGCAGTCAAGTTTAAAAAGCCTCTTTTTAATAATCAAACACTTCGATTTAGAAGGATTAATTGCCAGCCCATTAGCGGTGGCCCACTCGTTAACAAGACCTAACTCCTGATTTAAGGTCCTCACACATTCATCAACCGCGGTGTTGCTGCAACTGATATAAAGCTGTACATCATCTGCATACAGCCTTACCCTGCAGTGTTCGAGTTTGCCCTGCAGATCATTCACGTATAACGAAAACAGTAGAGGGCCTAAGATCGAACCTTGTGGAACACCTCGACTTAATGGCAATGATCCTGAAACTGAAGTAGAAGTTTCTACGTATTGATATCTATCAATTAGATATGAATGTATGAGATCTGTGGCACTTGATGCAAATCTAAACATATGTTTAAGTTTAAGACACAAAATATTGTAGTCAACCGTATCAAACGCTCTAGAATGATCCAAGAGAACTAAAAAGGTAACATTACCGTTGTCTATCTGTTGTCTTATATCCTCAGCAACATCTACGAGGGCAGTTATACAGCTGTGATTTTTACGAAAACCAGATTGACGATCAGTGAGCATATTGTTAGTTTCAAGATACTTTGAAACTTGGTTATGAATTAATCTTTCAAAGACTTTAGATAAGAATGGCAAGATTGCTATCGGTCTGTAATCAGAACTAGATTTTGGAATGGGAATAATCTTAGCAAGTTTCCAAATCTTAGGATATCGTTTGGTAGTACAAATTTTATTGAAAACGAATGTTATGAAAGGAAGAAGTTTTGGAATAAGAATTTTTAAAAACCTAGGATCTAACCCATCCACACCAACTGCATTGGATTTTATCGATAGTAGGCTGGATAATACGTATTTGGCCTGAAAAGCTGGCCAAAGTTATTAAACGTGTTTTTTAAATTAAAAGTTTAAGTTTTTTGATAGTTTTAGGTGTAGTATGATATAAAAAGTCTAGTGGCAGATTTTGAAAAAAATGCACTGCGCAACAAAAAAAATTTTTGTCTACCCTAGAAATAAAAGTATGTGGACTATATGGATTTTGATGCCCTTAATTCAAATCTGTTTTCCGTTTTTCTCTAGTACGTAAGGATTTTCTTTTAAAGGCGAGGCATATTTTCCCCCTAAAATATTTTATCATAACTTGAAAACGGGTTCTCCGATTTCAATAGCAGGAGGATCAAAAGATGCGCCGGTAAATTCTGCTTAATCTAAATGAACACATTTCTTTTCTATTTATTATTAGAAAAGCCCGGCGCGCGTTGCTACGCCCCTAAATGAATAAAAATGCATCCTGAATTTAAATTGAATATAAAGTGCAAAAAACAAAAATTAAAAAATTTTTTTTAATGGGCGTGGCACTGCCCACTTTTCTAATCAAGAAATTTTATAGTCATGACAACTCAATATGTGTGCATAGTCTCAGAATAATCAGTCCAGTGCAAGTACCTCAAAATTATAACTTTTTTATGGGCGTGGCCCCGCCCACTTTTCTTATCACGAAATTATAAAGTCACGACAGCTCAATATGTGTGCAAAATTTCAGAAAAATCGGTCACGTTCAAGTACCCAAAAATGATAACTAATTTCTTATGGGCATGGTCCCGCCCACTTTTTTCCACCCACCAACACTCCCCGGTATGTGTACAACAACTTATTAAAGTTTGAACCCGATCGGTTTTACAGTTTCGGAGTCTATAGCTAACACACACACACACCCACAGAGTTTCACTTTTATATATATGGATAAGGAGATTATTCCATATCGATTACAGTTAATAACAAAAATGGTGGGGGTATATTCATTTTGTCATTCCGTTTGTAACGCATCGAAATATCCATTTTAGACACCATAAAGTATATATATTCTGAATCAGGGTTTGATTTGATGACGATCTAGCTATGTCCGTCCGTCTGTCTGCCTGTTGAAAGCACGATAGAGGTCGCACCGAAAAAGCTAGGGGGCTCAAGGATTTGTAAGAAATCTCCAAATTTATTTTGTTACGTAAGTGGCGGGAGACAATATCTTCAAAGACTAAAAACGCTTATCGCCGCTATTTTGGGTTTCCTATCGATGATAGAAAAAAAATTGGCTGCCATAAGTATGTTGTAGTAGCTGTGCAAGTTCTTTAAGAGGTTGTGTAATCGGAAGTCATAAGTCTTTGCCGTTTATGAAGCCAGAAATTTGGAGTAAACCACAAAATCATCAAAATGATTGCTACTTTTGCCATACTAAAACATGTGGGTTTACGAAAAAAAAAACCAAAAATAAAGATACATATTCAAATACTTCATGCGTCAAACGACCAGCTTACCAGTTTACAAGTACATTTTTACCTCCATTCTGCCTCCTACAGACGATGAAGAAGATGGGCTTTTTGCAGCAACTAAATCCACTTACGCCAGCATTGGTATTTCTTCGCATTCATTTGTGCAACGAGTAAACCTTTTTTTTCGAATTAAACTGATATGAATAACTTAGTTCGTAAATTATGGCTTTTAAAAAAACAAGTCTGAGCTTCTTGCATCCCAATTAAAAGAATGGAATTTGGTGCAAATGGACATTAACGTCTCGTACTTTCGAAATAGAGAACAACCTTTTTTGAGTTATTTCAGCAGAGGTGAAGGTTTGGTATTTTGTGATAATGCTGATGGACTTTTGCGACAACTGTGTTTCAGTTATAAATTTGGGGATTGGCGGCTTTTTATTGATTCATCCAAGACAAGCTTGAAAGCCGTTTTACTTCACAATGGCAACAAATTTCCATCGGTCCCACTCGCGTATGCAAGAAATATGAAAGAAAACTATTGTAGCATGAAGATGATACTACAAAAAATTAAATATTTACATGACTCATGGAATGTGCAGATTTGAAAGTCGTAGAAAGGTTAAATGGATTGCAAAGTGGATATACTAAGTTTTATTACTTCTTATGTGAATGGGATAGCCGCGCAGAATAAAAAGACTACAATATTAAAATTTGGCCGAAAAGATTTAATTTTATTCCAGGACAAAAAAAATGTAGCAGAAGATCCTTTAAATCACAAAGAACAAACTCTTCTGCCTCGTCTTCATATAAAGCTAGGCCTTATAACAAATTTTGTCAAAGCAATGAACAAGGACGGTGAAGGCTTTATTTACATTAAGAGCAAATTTCCTAGAATCAGAGATGCTAAGGTGAAAGAAGGCATATTTGTAGGTCCACAAATACGAAAGCTTATGAAGGACGAGGTCTTTAGAACGAAATTGAATGATGTGGAAGAAAGAGCATGGACAGCTTAAGCTACTTTTTATACCCTTCACGTGTGGTGCACAAGGGTATATATAGCTTTGTCATTCCGTTTGTAATTTCTACAATTTTCATTTCCGACCCCATAAAGTATATATTTTCTGAAAGCTTATGAATAGAGGAGTCGATTAAGCCCTGACCGTCTGTCCGTCTGTCCGTGTGTTGGTTGAAATCAACTTTTAGAAGCAACTATATGTTCCTCAGATCTGTATATGGTATCAATCTCTTGGAAATATCCAGGAATGAATTGAAATTCAGCACAATCGCCCCATAACTTTCTGAGATATGAGCAAAAAACCACGACCACCTCGTTTTTTTCACAATTACAACAACAACATACATACATACATGTAAAAAACATACCAAACAAAAAAAAATACAAAAAAAAATATATTAAAAATAAGAAAAAAATAATAAAAAAAACTACAAAAAAAAAATTTTAAAAAAATTAAAAAAAAAATTTAAAAAAATTTTTTAACAATTTTTCTAAAAAAATTTTTTAAAAACATTTAAAAGAAATAATAAAATATAAATAATATATTAAATAAAATAAAATTTTTTTGGCTCAGCTGGGATTCGATGCCACATTTATTCTAACGTGTACGTATGCACGTATTTTATATGGGATGAATGGTGATACAAACAGTTGTTATTGCATGACTACACGTTGTGAAGGGTATATAAGATTCGGCACGGCCGAATATAGCACTGTTACTTGTTTATTTTAACAATGTTTCCTAAATAAAAATTAATAATTATTAACAAAAGTTTTGTGTTGTTTTGAATAAAATAGGCTGTAAATATTTTAATTTTTTATTGTAATTTGAAGCTATCTACGGGTGACGACAGGGTGGGTGCTTTATGCGAGGCGTTGCTACAAAATTACAATCTGGCAAATTTTTTTTCTTGTATTTGTTTTTGCTATACGAAAATAGACAGAAGTAAATAGTTGCCATTAATTGTTGCTACAAGGCGCTTTAGTGCGCCCACTCTGTCGTTGTTTGCTGCATTACACATATTTGGTCAATATTGGGTACCTGCGGTAAACTGACAATAAAATCTAAATTTTTTAACCGGTTTTATGGTTAATGGCTTTTTTTTATTTCTAAGATAAGGAGAGAAAAAGTTTAAAATGTTGAATATTTGCTTTATATTTTTTATAATTCCATTTTAAAATTTAAAAATATTACGAACTTGGCACGAAAAAAATTTTTTTCTCCATTAATTTTTGAATAATTCCAAAACGATAAGAGATAGAGAAAAAATTCTGTACTAAAATAAATACAATTTTGTTACACATCTTCTGGTGTTTTTTTCTTCTAGAAAATCGGATGACTGGTTCTCGAGTTAGGATGAAATATGTTTTCGTACCTGACTAATTTAGAGGAAACAAGTAAGAGCACTATATTCGGCTGTGCCGAATCTTTTATACACACCACCAATTTTCCATTCTTTTATTTTTTTTATTAGGGTTTTTTTCCCGAAAATTGTTCTTTCCCGGGAATGCGAGATTTATTTTTTAATATCCCGGGATCGCGCAGCAAAACAAATAAAAAGTAAATTTGTTTTTGATTAAAAAAAAACTTTTTATTAAAAAGCATAAAATATTTAATAATGTTAAAGAAACACTTCAAAACTATAAAAATAACAAGTAAGAGTGCTATATTCGGCCATGCCGAATCTTATATACCCTTCACAACGTGTAGTCATGCAATAACAGTTGCTTGTATCACCATTCATCCCATATGAAATACGTACACGTATGTATGTTAAAACAAGTAAGAGCGCTA
Source organism: Phyto melanocephala (assembly GCA_941918925.1). Lineage (NCBI taxonomy): Eukaryota > Metazoa > Arthropoda > Insecta > Diptera > Rhinophoridae > Phyto > Phyto melanocephala. The sequence continues at coordinate 4,879,764 of OW799238.1, read as the reverse complement.
TATTCGGCCGTGCCGAATCTTATATACCCTTCACAACGTGAATTCATGCAATAACAGTGGTTTGTGTCACCATTCATCCCATATGAAATACGTACATACATATAAAAACATACATATATAAAAACGTCCCATTGTAAAATTATAAATTCACGTATGAATGTTAAAAAAAACAAAAAAAAAAAAAAAATTTAAAAAAAAAATTTAAAAAAAAAAATTAAAAAAAAAAAAAATTTAAAAAAAAAAATTTTTTTAAAAATTATTATGTATATAATATATACAAAACAAAAAAAAATTAAAAAAAAAAATTAAAAAAAAAATAATAATAAAAATATAAATAATATATTAAATAAAAAATAAAAAAAAAATAAAAAAAAAATTAAAAAAAAAATTTTAAAAAAATTAAAAAAAAATTTTTTTTTGCTTAGTTGGGATTCGATGCCACGTTTTCTCTAACCAGTATACACGTTTGTATGTATGGATGTTGTTGTTGTAATGTTGTTTTTGTGAAAAAAAAATCGAGGTGGTCGTGGGTTTTTGCTCATATCTCAGTTGTTTATGTACCGATGTTTCTGATTTTCAATACCGATCTACCCCCGAATATTCCTAATATTTTAATACCTTACCCGGGTCCAACCTATGCAAGGGGGCTTCAAAAAGTTGATTTCAACATACACACGGACAGACGGATAGACTGACAGGGCTTAATCGACTCCCCTATTCATAAGCTTTCAGAAAATATATACTTTATGGGGTCGGAAATGAAAATTGTAGAAATTTCACACGGAATGACAAACCTATATATACCCTTTTTCACTGTGTGAAGGGTATAATAAAGAAACTTGAATTTAAAATATAAATTGTGTAAAAATATTTTTTATTGAAAAAAATATTATTCTCTAGATACGAGATCAAATATGAGCACAAAAAACCAAAATACAGTTACTTCAGCTATGAAATCAAAAACAAAATCATAAAAATTGAATTAGAATGTAGCCACCTTTTTTATTTCCCGGGATCCCGAAAAATAATCCCGGGAAGTGGGGAAGATTAAAAAACTCAAATTCGCGGAAAATAATCCAATTTATAGCACAAAATGTATTTGTTTGTTATTAACAGTAATCGCTATGCAATAATCTCTTTATACTAAAATATGTATCACTTTGTTCGATATGCTAGTAAAATGTTTTCGTAAATTTAGTCTTTCAATGAAAGTGGGCGTTAAAGTAGGCGTGTTCAAATTGTTTCTACTAACGAATGCAACTTAGATGTTTTAATATAATCCTGTATTATTCCAAAATCTTTATTCATAGAGAAATCATATGAGTTCGAGATAAACCGTTATATGGGAGGTAACTTAGATGTTTTAATATAATCCTGTATCATTCCAAAATCTTTATTCATAGAGAAATTATATGAGTTTGAGATAAAACGTTATATGGGAGGTAGGCGTTAAAGTGGACGTTTCACCTAAATTTTCCGGCATAACAATGACATTGAATAGAAAGATATTTGTAGCAAATTTGATCATCATACCTCCAATTTTGTCGCTTTTATTTGCTTTTAAATTTCATTAACAGTGGATATCGTGAAAAGTGGGCGTTGAAGTAGGCCTAGCGAAATTATTTCTACTAATGAATGTAATTTAGATGTTTTAATATAGTCCTTTATTATTCTAAAATCTTTATTTGTAGAGAAATTATATGAATTTGAGGTAAGACGTTATATGGGAGGTGGGCGTGTCACATTTATTTTCTGGTAGAACAAACCATTTGACCAAAAAGCCATGCGTGCAAAATTTCAGAATCATACATCCAATTTTGTTGCTTTTATGACGTTTTTGTTTTTAAATATACCGAAAAATACACTGTGCGGTATAAATTTTCGTACATTTTGATCTATAACTCCTTTCCTAATGTATAGATTTAGGTAATTTTCGCGAAAAAATATTGTTTTTACTCAGGTAATATATATTTGAAGTTTCATGACTCTACGTTAATGCGTTTGGAACAATTCCATTTTATTCGATGTTCAAAGGACACAGTTTTTTCGAATTACTCTTGCTTTACGAGCTATAACTCTCTTCCTAATATTCCGATTTAGCCCATTTTCAATAAAAAACAAGGAAGATTCTAACAAAATTTGAGCGCCCTAGCTTTGTCGTTGCGACCTCTATCGTGCTTTCAACAGACGGACGGACATAGCTGGATCGTCATAAAATCAAACCCCGATTCAGAATATATTTATATACTTTATGGGGTCTAAAATGGATATTTATATGTGTTACAAACGGAATGACAACATTTTTTTGATGGCGGGAATTCATCTTTATACCAGCGGTTCAAAGATTGATTACCAAACAAATACTTCCGTCTACCAGATCACAATACTATATTTCAGACTGAGATTATAGTGATCACGGAAGGAATTAAATGGATAAAGGAAACGAAGAGCGAAGCCCCAATACGTATCTTTACAGATAGCCAGTCAGTAATTTGGACATTAGGAAATGAGAAAAATGAACCTCGGAACGTTCTGCAATGCAAGGGCAAGATAAACTCACATGCAAATTGCGAGCATCTGGAATAATATAGATACCAAGGTAAAGTGTCCCAAATCTTGGAAATCAATGGATATTTTGAGACTGAGTAGATCAACACTTAGAAGACAAACCGCTGCAATAATAGGTCATACGGAGTTAAAAACTCATCTAGCTCGGAAATAAAATGTAGAGCATGCGAGGAAGATGATAAGACCTTGGTACACTACCTCTGTCATTATCCTGGGTTTGGGCGTATTAGACGCGAAAATTTTACAGTAGATACTTTACCGAACTTGTAATACCTGGGGAATTCGAACTGGAGATACATAAGGAATTACATTGAGGGGACTAGTCCGATATTTATGGGAAGTTATGATTATGTTTTTTTTTGGGAATTCCGTTTTCCATATGGAGCGCACAACATGCCAGTTTCACATAAGTGTATACCTGACGTGGGTTTGGGTTTAGTGCCACCCCCCTTTTCAACCTAACGTAAGCTAACCTGCAGAGTAACGAGCTGTATACGGTTTTATTGTTATTGGCTCAGTATAATATACTCCACTATGCTAAAAGGGTTATAAAAGAACGCTTGGCGAATTTCCCATCATCTCATGTTGTATATTGTCATAGTACCTTTTTAACAATGGTTTTTCCATACAGAATCCAATACTTTCGAGAAACGTTTGACTGCATTTGGTTCAGACAACGCACAGAGAAGTATTTGGCCTGAAAAGCTGGCCAAAGTTATTAAACGTGTTTTTTAAATTAAAAGTTTAAGTTTTTTGATAGTTTTAGGTGTAGTATGATATAAAAAGTCTAGTGGCAGATTTTGAAAAAATTGCACTGCGCAACAAAAAAAAATTTTTGTCTACCCTAGAAATAAAAGTATGTGGACTATATGGATTTTTATGCCCTTAATTCAAATCTGTTTTCCGTTTTTCTCTAGTACGTAAGGATTTTCTTTTAAAGGCGAGGCATATTTTCCCCCTAAAATATTTTATCATAACTTGAAAACGGGTTCTCCGATTTCAATAGCAGGAGGATCAAAAGATGCGCCGGTAAATTCTGCTTAATCTAAATGAACACATTTCTTTTCTATTTATTACTAGAAAAGCCCGGCGCGCGTTGCTACGCCTCTAAATGAATAAAAATGCATCCTGAATTTAAATTGAATATCAAGTGCAAAAAACAAAAATTTTAAAATTTTTTTTAATGGGCGTGGCACTGTCCACTTTTCTAATCAAGAAATTTTATAGTCATGACAACTCAATATGTGTGCAAAGTTTCAGAATAATCAGTCCAGTGCAAGTACCTCAAAATTATAACTTTTTTATGGGCGTGGCCCCGCCCACTTTTCTTATCACGAAATTATAAAGTCACGACAGCTCAATATGTGTGCAAAGTTTCAGAAAAATCGGTCACGTTCAAGTACCCAAAAATGATAACTAATTTCTTATGGGCATGGTCCCGCCCACTTTTTTCCACCCACCAACACTCCCCGGTATGTGTACAACAACTTACCGAAGTTTGAACCCGATCGGTTTTACAGTTTCGGAGTCTATAGCTAACACACACACATACCCACAGAGTTTCACTTTTATATACATGGATAAGGAGATTATTCCATATCGATTACAGTTAATAACAAAAATGGTGGGGGTATATTCATTTTGTCATTCCGTTTGTAACGCATCGAAATATCCATTTTAGACCCCATAAAGTATATATATTTTGAATCAGGGTTTGATTTGATGACGATCTAGCTATGTCCGTCCGTCTGTCTGCCTGTTGAAAGCACGATAGAGGTCGCACCGAAAAAGCTAGGGGGCTCAAATTTTGCCAGAATCTTTCTTATATACAAGGTTTGTTTGGTATTGAAAATGGGCTAAACCGGAATATTAGGAAGAGAGTTATAGCTCGTAAAGCAAGAGTAGGTCGAAAAAACCGTGTCCTTCGAACATCGAATAAAATAGAATTTTGTCCAAACGCATTAACGTAGAGCCATGAAACTTCGAATATAGATTTCCTGAGTAAAAACAATATTCTGTTTCGAAATCTATGCATTAGCAAAGGAGTTATAGATATAAATGAACGAAAATTTATACCGCGCAGTGTATTTTTCAGTATATTTTAAATTTAAAACCTAATAAAACGGACAAAATTAGATGTACGGTTCTGAAATTTTGGACACTTTGCTTTTAGGTAAGAGGCTTTGCTGTAACGGAAAATCAATTTGCCACGCCCTCTTTTACGCCCACCTCCCATATAACAATTTAATTAAAATTCATATAATTTCTCTATTAATAAAGATTTTGGAATAATAAAGGACTATATTGCAATATCTAAGTTTAAGTCATTAGCAAAAATAGCTCTGGCACGCCTACTATAACGCCCACTTTTCACGTTATCTACCGTTAATGAAATTTAAAAGCTCATAAAACCGACAAAATTAGAGGTATGATGATGAAATTTGCTACTTATATCCTTCTAATCAATGTTATTGTTGTGCCAAAAAGTTTAGGTGACACGCCCACTTTAACGCCTACCTCTCGTATAACGGTTTACCTTAAATTCATGAAATTTCTCTATTGACAAAGTTTTTGGGAAAATAAAGGATTATATTGTAATATCTAAGTTGTATTTATTAGCAGAAACTTTATTGACACGCTTACTTTAACGCCCACTTTCACTTAAAGACTGAATTTAGGAAAACATTTTACTATCATATCGAAGTTATTAAGGGTGGTTAAATTTTAAGTGCCGATGTTGATTTTAAATAAAACACAAATTATTTAAGATATTATTATCATTTCTTTTTATAATGATAATATTTGTATGGTTCAATTATGTATTTAACAAAATATCAGCCAAATTACCCCCCCCCCCATCCTTGCCGCCACTCTTCTATCTGATGGTCCAAATTTTTAATAACAGTGTTGATGCTAAATTGTTGGGCACGATGATGAGTCGAGGTTGACTGGTCTGTTTCCAGACTATCGCAAAAAACAGCAATGGTTCCCATTCAACGAACTAAGAAGGCATTTAAAGATGTTGTCACATTTTATACAGACCTGTATATACAGAAATTAAAATAATTTTTACAATTCTCCCGATTGTGGACGAACTTGAACGATTATCTTCACCACACGAATCACGAAGTGCACAAAATGCATTTTGATTTGAACGCCTTGAAAAACTTTAACGCGTTGCTCATTTGCGTATCTTTCCACTGTTTAAATTGAGTTAATCTGAGATTGAGAAATGACAAATGAAATAAAACACAAATTATTTAAGATATTATTATCATTTCTTTTTATAATGATAATATTTGTATGGTTCAATTATGTATTTAACAAAATATCAGCCAAATTACCCCCCCCCCCCCCATCCTTGCCGCCACTCTTCTATCTGATGGTCCAAATTTTTAATAACAGTGTTGATGCTAAATTGTTGGGCACGATGATGAGTCGAGGTTGACTGGTCTGTTTCCAGACTATCGCAAAAAACAGCAATGGTTCCCATTCAACGAACTAAGAAGGCATTTAAAGATGTTGTCACATTTTATACAGACCTGTATATACAGAAATTAAAATAATTTTTACAATTCTCCCGATTGTGGACGAACTTGAACGATTATCTTCACCACACGAATCACGAAGTGCACAAAATGCATTTTGATTTGAACGCCTTGAAAAACTTTAACGCGTTGCTCATTTGCGTATCTTTCCACTGTTTAAATTGAGTTAATCTGAGATTGAGAAATGACAAATGAAATGCAAACAAAATTTTTGTTTGAGTGGTTAACCTTCAACATGGGCCCTTAGAATTTAACCACCCTCTACAAGGAAAGTGATACATACTTTATTATAAAGAGATTATTCCATAGCGAATAACAAAATAATAAATATTGTGCTTCAAATGTACACAGCCGAATATAGTGCTCTTACTTGTTTTTTATTATTCCGTTCTCTTTGCGTACTGCAGCTTATAAAAGGGTCACTGATTCAAGCAGGGACCGAAAATAACAGTTATTATGGAATTTTAAAGCAAAAAAAGCATTTAGAAGTAAATGTCGTAAAACGGATTTAAGTATACCATATTGATCCTTATGCATTAGTCTATCATAAAATATGTTGATTTTTAAAATTTTGATTTTTATTTTTTTGAGCAAAAATAATAGTTATTTTTTGATTTTTATTTTTTTGAGCAAAAATAAAAGTTATTTTTTGATTTTTATTTTTTTCAGCAAAAATAAAAGTTATTTATTGATTTTTATTTTTTCGAGCAAAAATAAAAGTTATTTTTTGATTTTTATTTTTTCGAGCAAAAATAAAAGTTACTTTTTGATTTTTATTTTTTTGAGCAAAAATAAGTTATTTTTAGATTTTTATTTTTTCGAGCAAAAATAAAAGTTACTTTTTGATTTTTATTTTTTTCAGCAAAAATAAAAGTTATTTTTTGATTATTATTTTTTCGAGCAAAAATAAAAGTTATTTTTTGATTTTTATTTTCTCGAGCAAAAATAAAAGTTACTTTTTGATTTTTATTTTTTCGAGCAAAAATAAAAGTTACTTTTTGATTTTTATTTTTTCGAGCAAAAATAAAAGTTATTTTTTGATTTTTATTTTTTAGATCAAAAATAAAAGTTATTTTTTGATTTTTATTTTTTCGAGCAAAAATAAAAGTTACTTTTTGATTTTTATTTTTTCGAGCAAAAATAAAAGTTACTTTTTGATTTTTATTTTTACGAGCAAACATAAAATTATTTTTTTTGATTTTTATTTTTTCAATATTAAATATTATTTAAATCTAACGGTAAAGACGAGCTTTTAACAATGATAGAAATAATAATAACACTGTACTCGAATTTGTGATTTTTCATATTTATTGTCAGTGATTGTTTAATATCGTTACATACTACTCTAAAAGCTCCTAATAACTCCTCTCATTTTTATCAATTCGTTTTGCTTAGTATTTACAAATTATCAACTATTTCTTTTTCAAACTTTGTTATCAACTAAATATTGTCTTTAATTATTAATTATAATGTGATTTTAATTTTTATGTATGTTATTTTTCAGGTTGTTTTAAAAACTTTCAGCAATCATGTAGGATGATTTACTAAATACCTGAACAACTTCGTAACTCGGGCAAACCAGCGCCCACCATTGATATAGAATACATAGTATACAAAAATGTGAGAAATCACAAAAAATGTGATCATCATGGGAATTTTTTAGGAACATTAAAATAAATATTTAGTATTAACTTAATTATTGTAACACGTACATTTCGTTAGAAAATAAATTTTTTTTTTTGCTCAAAAAAATAAAAATCAAAAAATAACTTTTATTTTTGCTCAAAAAATAAAAATCAAAAAATAACTTTTATTTTTGCTCGAAAAAATAAAAATCAAAAAATAACTTTCATTTTTGCTCAAAAAAATAAAAATCAAAAAATAACTTTTATTTTTGCTCGAAAAAATAAATATCAAAAAATAACTTTTATTTTTGCTCGAATAAATAAAAATCAAAAAATAACTTTTATTTTTGCTCGAAAAAATAAAAATCAAAAAATAACTTTTATTTTTGCTCGAAAAAATAAATATCAAAAAATAACTTTTATTTTTGCTCGAAAAAATAAAAATCAAAAAATAACTTTCATTTTTGCTCAAAAAAATAAAAATCAAAAAATAACTTTTATTTTTGCTCGAAAAAATAAATATCAAAAAATAACTTTTATTTTTGCTCGAATAAATAAAAATCAAAAAATAACTTTTATTTTTGCTCGAAAAAATAAATATCAAAAAATAAATTTTATTTTTGCTCGAAAAAATAAAAATCAAAAAATAACTTTTATTTTTGCTCGAAAAAATAAAAATCAAAAAATAACTTTTATTTTTGCTCAAAAAAATAAAAATCAAAAAGTAACTTTTATTTTTGCTCAAAAAAATAAAAATCATAAAATAACTTTTATTTTTGATCGAAAAAATAAAAATCAAAAAATAACTGTTATCATCTGACTTTTATGAAAAAAGGAATAATTATTACGGTCCCTGGATTCAAGACATCTCGATTTGTATCGCTTCTGCTGAATTTCCTCGTATAATTCGTACGATATAATTGTAAGGACTTATTTCTGGCCTCGGCAGCTTCTTCTGACAATTGGATGGTAGCCTGATACCTGGGTGCCCATGTATTTTTTATGTACCTGTATTTATTTTTTGTAAACTTATTTTTGTGATTAATGCTTTTAATTATTATTCTTATTAGGTACATATATTTATTTTTTTAACATACATATAATGTTTTGTAGAGCAGAAATATAAAAATATCTTTATGATATGCGCACAATTTTTTTTTTTATTTCTGAAATTAGAGATTCCAAATTTTATTGGGGTATCAAACATTATTCGTAGAGATGCTAATCTCACTTTTAAAAACCTCTTCTTTTTCTTTTTTTGCAAAAAAAAAGTGTATATTTTTTTTCGTTTTTAGCATTTGAACGAATTGTTTCAGCATGAATATATATAAAATTTTTTTCTTGTTTAAGTAAATAACTCTTTATCAAACCTTTCAGCGAAAAACCTTTATTCGTTTAGCCGCTAAAAATATCACATAAACATCCAGAAACCGGAAAAAACATTTAAATCTCATATAATTTTCTTCACTTTTCTGACTTTAGCAGGGTCTCAGAGCTACAAATCGTAACTAAAAGTCTTCAAAATTTACAATATAATGTAAAATATTGTCGTCTGTTGAGCTGCGTACTTAAAATTCAGTTTTGCCTTTTTGGCCAGCTTTTTAGGTCCAATACTCCTCTGTGCAACGGTGAAGTGTTTTTGTGTCCTTTTAAAAATATAAGATATGATAATGGATTTTCCTTTTTTAATAACAGGTTGTTAAGAGCCAAAGTTTAGTTCAGAATTTTGAATTCTACCTCAAACTCTTAATATATTGACGAATCCAAAAAAGGGAAGTAATTGCTAGAATGTATTGACGAAATATAGCTTTGTTTTTTAAGCTCATGAATTTCACTAGAAAAATCTATCTGTTGGGATAGTCGTATGAGATCAAGCTGCGTTAAATTTGTTGGTGGTAAGAAATCCCGTCATCTTGCTGAAGTACCTGTCTATGAATTAATATTAATATTTTTTAATTGAAATTGGGTGCCCAGATGGACTAGTCAGTAGTTTGGGGGTTCCAGGTTCGATTCCCGCCAGAGACTCTGGACTGGTCTGCTTCTCTTTCTCTTCAATTCTAACTATTTCTATTCTTCTCTCTATTAAGGCGTCAAAATGGACCGTAATGGTCTTCGGGTGAAGGTGTAAGGGTAGCTTTACTTACCTACCTACCTTTTAATGAAATTACTTTTCAGACGAATTATGTAAGCAGCAATACAGACGAGTTTGTTTAACAACTCACAACATATGTATATCCGGTTGCTTTGGCCAATTCGATGGTGTGAATTTCAACCATTTTGGCTCATTCCACCACAAATAATTAGCAACTTGTTCTTTAGACGAAATACCTCTTAACGCGCAGTTACCAGTATTACCGTGAGTATATACATATTTCCATTGAGATATTGAAGGCTTACGCTGAATTTCAGCCACCCTATTTCCGACGAACAAGGGCCACCTAGAGGATTGACCACGAATCCAGGAAAGAACCGCTGTGCTACATTCTTGTAATATACTGCAGAAATATCACAATCAATTCAAGATGTTATAGTATTAATCAAATAAACCTATAAACTAGCAGCACATAACTCCACTTTAGGTATTGGTAAGCGTTTTAATTGACTAACCCTAGTTTTTGCTTGAATAATATTATTTTCAATAGACCCTTCGTTAGAGATAATTTTTGCATAGACCACTGCTGCGTAAACCAATTTTGAAGAATCGCTAAAACCGTGTTTTTTAATTTTAGAGTTTCGACTTAAGCCAATCCATCTAGGTATTTCGATTCTTATAATTTATTTAAAATGTGTACGATATTCCAACTACTTATATATAAAGGCTTCGGGAAGATTATTATCCCAGTCAAGACCAAACAACCATAAGTTTTGAAATTCAATGTTTGCTAATATAGTGGTAGGGGCTTACCATCCTAAACAATCGTAAAGCTTCACTGCATCTGACGAAAAACTACGCTTTGCAACCTTGGTGTCGTCATTTTTAAAGTTTATTCTAAATAAAAAACTGTCATTAACAATATTTCATTCCAAACCTGAAGCCTTAACTGAAGTTGTCTAATTTAGTTTAAAAACATTCGAATTTTCTCGGCACTCTTCAGGTATACGTGCCAAAAGTTCTTAAGAATTAGTGGTCCATTTTCTTAAATTAAATTTTCCTTTACTGAGCATTTGGCATAATTTTGTATGTAAGTAGAAGGCATCAACTAAGTTACCAGTGCTAAAAATAACGTCATCTACGTAAGTATTCGTATTTAGCACCTTAGAAGCCAATGGATATTTCTCACTTTCGTCAGATGATAATTGTTGAAGAACTCTAATGGAAAGAAACGAAACAGGTTTTGTGCCATATGTAACTGAGGATAATTTATAAATAAATAATTTTTCAGAATTTTGTTTTCTCCATAAGATTTGTTGATATTTTTTTTTGCTTGTCGACTACCTTTATCTCACGAAACATTTTCCTGATATCTGCATGGAAACATATTGTAAAACGTCGCCACCTAGTAATTATTGTTGCTAAGTCGTTTGTAGTGAACGCGAGTTCTTCATTTAATGAAGGTTGATTTCCTTGCTTGCAACTACCATCAAAAACCAATCGCAGTTTTGTTATAGAACTACTCCTCCATAAATTCTTCGTACCGCCTTCCAGAAGCAGGTTTGGAAATAATTTTGAATCCACTCCCTTTAAACGTAAAAGAGCAGTACAGTCTGTATAACGAAAAGTAGGCAAAGCTTCACTATTCAATAACGATTTAAAAGGTAGCGAAACACTATAGCGGCTACTCGAATTACGAGTTTATGATTATATTTTTCTGTTAAGACATATATCGAGTAGGACCAGAAACTATCCATCCAAAATGAAAAATCGCATAAAAATACCGTTTTTAAGCCTTTGTTGTTTTGGCTAAGTGATATTTCCATAAACACCAAGTAAAATATCAATTTGACCAGTTTTTTAAAAAAAAAATAGGATCTGCCAGCTGATAATTATTTAAGTTAGGCAATGTACTTTCATCAAGGAACAATGGTTTAAAATTTTATATTTTGACAATACATAAGCTTTGCATTTGATTTTCAAATAACGTTCTACTTTTGAAGCAAGTGTAAATTTAACAAATCTTTTTGATATATACGGTGTATTATTCCAAAGACCACTTATTTGCGCATAGGTTTTGAACATTAGAAGTTTTAAAGCTTCAGCTGCATTTTGAGTTATTAACGTCGCTTAATCACATTGATTGAAAAGTGCCGTCAGATGCCTTCAAAACAATTTGAATAGTGACTAAAGGAACTTGAGCAACATTTGGAGTCGTTAATGTGCCACAATTACAAGTAACACTAGAAAAATTATTATCAGAAGTTTGATCAGAAGTTGAGTGGTCCAAATTATTTTTTGATGGGTTAAACGGAGCAGAACTAGCTTGGATATCATAGTAGTGTCATTTACTTTTAAAAAAGTTTTACGAAGGATTGCGTGGTGATTTTGTTGACAAATTTGACAGCGGAACAACGAGAGACAATGATAGCTAAAATATCCAATATTTAAACAAATGCGGCAAATTTTAATTGAATTTATGAAATCAATTTTAGCAATAGGTCATGGCGATAAATTTAAAACATTTTAATAAAAAATGACGTTCGTTGCAACACAAACAGTTAAGCTCTGTACAGACGGTTGTCAGATTTTACTTAATTGCTACACCTAAACATATGCTAACAATGGAATGACAATGAAGAATTGCTTCCATAAGGTAAATTGTCAGTTCTGACGGTTGTAAGACTTTTGTCAGAAAAGCTGACAATTTCATTGGCAGATGTTGTTCTGACAATAACATTATCTGACGATGTTGTCCGACAAAAAATTGTAAGTTTAGACGGTTGTCAGATGACGGTATAAAAAAAATTGGCAGATCTGTTGTCAGAAATTGCTTTGGTCATGTTTTTTTTACAATCCGATAGCGTCTGGGGATCTAGAAAAGCTTTCACAAATTTAAAAATGGAATACTCTGTACCGTCCTCTTCATATTTACAATAATTTTTATTATTTTCATTTTGTTCTCCACTTATTGACACAAATCTAAACTGAAACAAGAAACACGCAAGAAAATTAACAATTTTTTTTTGCACAACAGCTGTTGCATTGAAAGAGCGTTTTGCAGTGATGCCATATGAAGATACATACTTAAAATTCCCACGTTTTTAAAAAAATCTCCTAAATTTTTCCTAGTATACAATTTATGTAAAAAAATTATGAAAAAGGTTCAAATTCAAGATGGCCGTCATGACAGAATGGCGAACAAATTTGTATAATCAGTGAATTTTAGTTATTAAAAATTTATCTAATATACCCCCTGCAATATTGGGATCAAATTAAAAGAATTGACAAGTAGAATACAGAATATCATGTATAATATCATGTATATAAAAATATCGAACAAATTTGTATACATAAGATGATTTTTGTAATTAAAAACTTACCGCCATCAATAGTGGTATCAAATTAAAGGGCTTGACCTGTAAAATACAGTAGGCTTAACAAAAATTCTTTATTTAAGATAGCGTCCAACACAAAAGGGCGAATTACATATTTGTAATTCAATATGGGTATTAAATAAAAGGGCTTGAATAGTAAAATAGATTACGCTATAAATCAATAAATATAATTATATTTTGATAATTAAAATTTTACTCTCTACAATATATATAGTAGATTAGTCATGGTCGAATATAACGTTCTTAATTGTTTTTATGTATAAATATAATAGAAAGTACAAGAAAATTCCTAAAAACAACGTTCTATTCAACAATACTAAAAGCAACATTTTATACATCTGACATCACTAACTTGTATGACAATGACGCCATTGTCATATGCACAAAACTTGTACATCTGCCAATATAAAATTATCTGACAACATGTTTCAATGGTCTGACAATAACGATGAAAGTTGTTCAGACGATTGCAATATATCTGACAATATTGTTGTCAGGTTGCCGTCTATCAATGGTATGACAATGACTTTTCTGCCAACATTGTTATGCAAACATTGCCAGTTCACACGGTTGTAAGGTATTTCCTACCAATTTTTCACACAATATTGTACGATCTGACAACCGTGTGTACTAAGCTTTAGAATCATTTGTATCTGTGTAAGAAGTTGTCAAAATAAATTTCGTTGAGAAATATTTCTTGCCCTATTTGGTAAATAATCTCTTGAAGAAGCCATATTATCAATTTGCTCAGATTCACCAATATATTCTAAATTACGGAATATAGTTTGCAAAGAAAAAAATAAATAATTCTTCTATAGCTAGAATTTCTGTAGATCATTTCAGCGATTGTTCCCATTTTTTACGACTTTGTTTATCTACCTTGCTAACTGTTTGAGAAATAAGTATCGAGTCCCAGTTTTTTGTAGAAATGTTAAGGGCATTTAAAAGTGCAAGACAATTACGAGTCGTATCCAATATATGTATATAGGGTTACCATCTGTCCTCTTTTCCCGGGACATCGCCCTCTTCTTTAGGGCATCCGGGACAGTCCTACTTCTTTTTTAACAATTAGTTTTGAAACAGTACAATTTAAAAACTTCTCTTTGTACAAAATTAGTTTTATTATCCTTAATTGTCGTTTTTTTAGTGGCCTATTTCAACTTGTCTTTTATTTTAAAAAAGTTCAGCAAAGGGGTTTTTGATATGATTTTGATATTGGCTCGAATTGGAACTGTTGAAAAATATATGTAAAATTTTTAAAAGTGTACATTCCCGATAATGAATGCAATGAATTTTTGTTGTTTTTTTTTGGTTTTTTTTTTATTTTTAACCATTAAATCAGAATGATATGTTCATTTTGTATTTTTGTAAAAAAAGTTTTTTCGTAAAAACAAATTTTGTTTTTGTATTTAAAATGGCGTCGTAAATTTTATCAAATTTAATTTTTTTTAAATGTGTCCTGTTTTTTTCCAAGCCAGAATATAATTTTCATCTGAAGCTGGATACTTGTTTATGGGAGCATTAGGATTTAAAAAGTAATATTTGTGAACATCTGTAAGTGCTTGATTATTATGCTTCATTATTATAACATATCTCGGTACGAGATCCATGAGAGGTAATCCCCAGAAAAAATAGGATTGTCAATTTTTGGTAATCGAGCCTCGACAGGTAAAGTATCATTTCGAGTATGCGATGGACCAGGAAAAGTTGAATGAAAACCTGTTGACTGTGTGTTCGCAAATCCATTTATAGAGTCATACAGTTGGCCTTTGAAACTTATTGATATATCTTGAAATTAGAAGAATTGTTCATCTGTAAAATACGGAATATTATTAATATATAGTGTATCATCGCGAACAATACCTTCCAACACATCGTAAATCTCTTTAAACTTTTCAGAAATCTATATATATAAAAGAGTAATGTGACTGACTGACTGATTCATCATCGCACAGCCGAAACGCAAAGAGGTAGAGACATGAAATTTGGACAATCGGTTCCTCTTTCAATGTATAGATTTTTGGAAATTCGTACTTTAAGGGGGTAAAAAAGGGTAAAATCGGTATTCCTATATCTGCTAAACTAAAAATGATACAAATTAAATTCAAAAAATATTGTAATTTGCACAAAAAATAAGCTGACAGGTGTCTGGCCCTTTTTTGAATTTTCAACCTCTAAGGGGAAAAAGCGGGTAAAAACTATAATTTGGTACTTGTTTGGTACCCTGCGTAACTTCCAAAGACATAAAGCTAGGAAAAAAGCTTAAACTGTTTTAAGTAATGCGCGAAAAAATATTAATAAGAATTCGGCACTTTTTCCAAATTCACATGTATAAGGGCTAAAAATTTTCCATAATTTTGGTACTTTTTTTAAAAGAAACTTTTCTTATCTTATTCAATGGGACAGAATTTTATTATTACATTATGCTAGTCGAAAAAACAGACAAGCCGGACACCTGGCGTTTTAACATAACTCGGGTATGCTGAATCCAGCGGTGCCCGCGGTTTTTTAAGATTGGCTCTGGTTTTCGAGATATACCGTTATTTGGAAAATGGAGGAGGTTGCACAACATATGTTCGCGTAACTCAAAAACGCATTAGCTTATTGAAAATAACTCCGCAATAAAATTTCCTTTAAGAAAAGTAAAATTTCTTTCTAATCTCCGCAGTCGTTTTAGAAACATAATTTTTTATACCCTTCACCTGTGGTGCACGAAAATCAATTTTTTTCTGCTCCTAGACAACCGAGAGAGTCAATATTGGTACCATCTAAAAGGACTTGTCTAGAACAATAAAAGCACCATAAAAAACTTTAAATTTATGTTGGCCGCCACTACAAAATTGCGGACAATAAATTTATATATGACCTAAATCTGGTATTTTAAAATGTAACTTCTTGAACGCCCTCAATATTGGTATCAAATTAAAGGGCTTGACCAGTAGAATATAGTAAAATATTCTAAAATGTAAAATCAACGATGGCGTCTAAAACAAAATGGCGGATAAAATTTGTTTAACCCCATCAGTATGGGTGTCAAATTAAAGGGCTTGACAAGTTGAATACACTTAACTACCTCAAAAAACATAGTGTCGGAAAT
This sequence comes from Phyto melanocephala, assembly GCA_941918925.1. Lineage (NCBI taxonomy): Eukaryota > Metazoa > Arthropoda > Insecta > Diptera > Rhinophoridae > Phyto > Phyto melanocephala. The sequence goes on along the minus strand of OW799238.1, from coordinate 4,863,436 downwards.
AATAAAGAAAAAAGGGGAAAAACATAAAATATAGGCTAAGCTGCGATGTGAGATTATACCTATGTACATGAATATAACGAATATAACACTCAAACGTGTTTTTTTTAAATTAATTTTTTTATCAAAATTTCGAAATTTTTGTTTTTTTAAAATGCATAAAAAATTAAAAAATGCAGCTAGGCTTCCAATTTTTGCAGACATGTAAAAAACAAAGCTGCAAACAAAACAAGCCATAAATAACACTGCTCGACAAAAAATCATTTTTTGTCATCCCGTAGTCCGTAGTCGTTTAATTCCATCAGTGCAAAATGTTGAATATCTGCTTTATATTTTTTTTAAATCTAAATAACGGTATATCTCGAAAACCAGAGCAAATCTTAAAAAACCGCGGGCATCACTGGATTTAGCGTACCCGAATTATGTTAAAACGCCAGGTGCCCAGCTTGTCGCGAAAAAAAGTATCAATTTCTTGCACAGTGTTATTATTGCCTAATAGAATATGGACAATTATTTAGGTGAAATTTTTGGAAACTTTTTTGGGGACAAAAAAGGTACCAAAAAGGGGAAAATTCCGGAAAGTGTATGTAATTCCTAATTGGACGGCCAATTTTCACAAAATTTTTAACTGGGATTTCACCAGACATAAAAAATTATGTAATTTAGTAAACAATTAAACACATTCATAACAGGGTAGAAAGGAGGAAAATCTGGAAAAGAGTTTGGTACTTTTTAGAACATAATTACTTTTTTGCAAAAAAGAGTAGATTTACTGACTTTAAACCATGTCTATTAAAATATTTTGTTACATAGATATTTGAACTTGGAATTTGAAACTTGGAGCAAAAATGTACTTTTTCGCTTTTCTATGGTACTTTTTGTATTTTCTACGTTTATAAAGGTAGTATTGTAAAATAAAGGACTATTGGTTTCAGATGAGACTATAAATGTTATGGGCGACAAAAAAGGTAATTTTTTAAATTTTTATGGTACTTTTTGTATTTTCAACGTTTGCGAAGCTAGAATTTTGAAATTAGTGACTATTGATACAAGGTGAGACTGAAAATGTTATGTGCGACCAAAAAGGAACTTTTTTTGAATTTTTATGGTACTCTTTGAATTTTCAACGTTTGCGAAGCTAGAATTTTGAAATTAGTGACTATTGATACAAGGTGAGAATAAAAGTGTTATGGGCGACCAAACAGGTACTTTTTGAGTTTTTACGGTACTTTTTGTATATTATACGATTACGAAGAAGAATTGTACAATCAAGAACTTTTGATTCCAGGTGAGACTAAAAATGTTATCAGCGACAAAAAAGGTACTTTTTTGAATTTTTATGGTACTTTTGGTATTTTCAACGTTTGCGAAGCTAGAATTTTGAAATTAGTGACTATTGATACAAGGTGAGACTGAAAATGTTATAGGCGACCAAAAAGGTACTTTTTTGAATTTTTATGGTATTTTTTGTATATTCTACGTTTATGAAGAAAGGATTGTATAATCAAGGTGAGACTAAAAATGTTATGGGCGACAAAAAAGGTACTTTTTTAATTTTTATGGTACTTTTGGTATTTTCAACGTTTGCGAAGCTAGAATTTTGAAATTAGTGACTATTGATACAAGGTGAGAATAAAAATGTTATGGGCGACCAAAAAGGTACTTTTTTGAGTTTTTATGGTACTTTTTGTATATTATACGATTATGAAGGAGGATTGTACAATCAAGAACTTTTGATTCCAGGTGAGACTTAAAATGTTATGGGCGACCAAAAAGGTACTTTTTTAAATTTTTATGGTACTTTTTGTATTTTTAACGTTTGCGAAGCTAGAATTTTGAAATTAGTGACTGTTGATGAAGGTGAGAATAAAAATGTTATGGGCAACCAAACAGGTACTTTTTTGAGTTTTTATGGTACTTTTTGTATTTTATACGATTATAAAGGAGGATTGTACAATCAAGAACTTTTACTTATTATTTTTTTTTTATTATTTTTAGGGTCATTGTGGCAAATTATGAATCTTAATTTTTGAAACTCAGTAGCATTAATCTTGCTTTTAGTTAGGAAATATATGCCCGATATATCTTTACTCTACTTTTTATTTTTCTAAGTAAATTGATACAAATTTTCACAAATTTTACCAAAAATATTTAATAATTATAAACAGAACTGAGTATTCAATAAATAGTAAGAACTGCGCTATCGAAGTAGCAGGTTGAATGCTAGTTAATTTTATTTCCTTAAACACTATTTGGGCATACCCGACCGTTTTGTCTGCTTTAGCTTCGTAACTTTGAACAATTCGTTTCTCTTTCAATTCAATTCTCTTCAATAATGTCCAACATTTCCACCATTTTGTGATATGGAATTCAATTTTAATTAATACGTACGGATTGGATAGGAGGTACAGCAACGCAAAATTCCATAAACCACATTTTTTCATCTTAATTAAACATTAAGATGCTCCACAAGCCAGCAGAAAATCCACAAGAAGCTTTGTAAATAGTTATTTCCAAAGAACTTAAACTCAAATTCAGAACACACCACACACCATTTTTGAAGTATTTATTTTAATATAAATATTAAAATTAATTTGAATTATTTTTATATTTTCCCGGGTCTCGGCACCAATGTTTACTGTACGAGCTTTTAATTATCAAATATAATTATTTAAGTAAAAAAAACAGTGGCCAAGCAAATTATGTCATGCAAAACAGTATTGGTTGTTTCTTTATTTAATGACAAAAATAATAATAACAAGTAAGAGTACCATATTCGGCCGTGCCGAATCTTATATACCCTTCACAACGTGTAGTCATGCAATACCAGTAGTTTGTATCACCATTCATCTCATATGAAATTACGTACATACATATATAAAAAACACACATATATAAAAACATCCCATTAAAAATTTACGTATGTATATTAAAAAAAAAAATTAAAAAAAAACAAGTAAGAGCACTATATTCGGCTGTGCCGAATCTTTTATATCCACCACCAATTTTGTGTACATTTAAAGCACAATATTTATTATTTTGTTAATCGCTATAGAATAATCTCTTTATAATAAAAAATGTATCACTTTCTTTGTAGAGGGTGGTTAAATTTTAAGGGCCCATGTTGAAGGTGAACTACACCAAGTCTTTAAATTTGTCTTCTGCATTTCACTTGACATTTCTCAATTTCAATTTTCTCAATTTTCATTTACTCAATTTGATCCGTGGAAAGATACGCAAATGAGCAACGCTTTAAAGTTATTCAGGTTTTTTATAAAAATGGGCGTTCAAATCAAAATGCATTTTGTGCACTTCGTAATTCTTTTGATCAACATAATCGTTTAAATTCGATCGGGAGAATTGTAAAAAATATTTAAATTTCTGCAAAACAGGTCTATATAAAATGTTAGAAAATCTGTGAATGCCTTCTTAGCTCGTTGAATGGGAACCACTGCTGTTTTTTGCAGTCAACCTCGACTCATCATCATGCCCAACAATTGAGCACCAACATTGTCATTGAAAATTTGGACCATCAGATAGAGGAGTGTCGCCAAGGATGGGGGAGCCATTTGGCCGATATTTTGTTAAATACATAATTGAACCATACAAATATTATCATTATAAAAAGAAATGATAATAATTTCTTAAATAATTTGTGTTTTATTTGAAATCAACATCGGCCCTTAAAATTTAACCCCTAAATAACTTCGATATGATAGTAAAATGTTTTCGTAAGTTTAGTTTTTTAGTGAAAGTGGGCGTTAAAGTAGGCGTATCAATAAAGTTTCTGCTAATAAATACAACTTAGATATTTCAATATAGTCCTTTATTTTCCCAAAAACTTTGTGAATAGAGAAATTACTTGAATTTAAGATAAACCGTTATATGGGAGGTAGGCGTTAAAGTGGGCATGTCACCTAAACCTTTTGGCACAACAATAACATTGATTAGAAGGACACACGCAGCAAATTTGATCATCATACCTCTAACTTTGGCGGTTTTATGAGCTTTTAAATTTCATTAACGGTAGATAACGTGAAAAGTGGGCGTTATAGTAGGCGTGTAAAAGTTATTTTTGCGAATGAGTACAACTTAGGTGTTTCAACATAGCCCTTTACAATTCCAAAATCTTTATAAATAGAGAAATTATATGAATTTTGAGTAAAACGTTATATGGGAGGTGGGCGTAATAGTGGGCGTGGTACATTGATTTTCCGTTACAAGAAAGCGTGTCACCAAAAAGCAAAGTGTTCAAAATTTCAGAGTCGTACATCCAATTTTGTTGCTTTTATGACGTTTTTGTTTTTAAATATACCGAAAAATACACTGTGCAGTATAAATTTTCGTACATTTTGATCGATAACTCCTCTCCTAATGCATAGATTTAGACAATTTTCGGGGAAAAATATTGTCTTTACCCAGAAAATATATATTCGAAGTTTCATGAGTCTACGTTAAGACGTTTGGACACAATTCCATTTTATTCGATGTTCGAAGGACACGGTTTTTTCGACCTACTCTTGCTTTTCGAGCTGTAACTCTCTTCCTAATATTCCGATTTAGCCCATTTTCTGGCAAAATTTGAGCCCCCTAGCTTTTTCGGTGCGACCTCTATCGTGCTTTCAACGGACGGACAGACGGACGAACATAGCTAGATCGTCATCAAATCAAACCCTGATTCAGAATATATATACTTTATGGGGTCTAAAATGGATATTTCGATGTGTTACAAACGGAATGACAAAATGAATATATCCCCACCATTTTTTTGGTGGCGGGTATAAAAATTAAAAAACAACAATTAAGAGTGCTATATACCCTTCACAACGTGTAGTCATGCAATAACAATAGTTTGTATCATCTCATATGAAATACGTACATACTTAAAAAAAAGACATACATATATAAAAACATTCCATTGTAAAATAATAAATTTACGTATGTAGTTTAATTAAAAAATACTAGGTACTTAATGGGAAAAATACATAAAAATAGTTATTTATTTAGTTTATGCCCCGATTATCGTTAACAACACTAAATATTTTGGTGTTGTATTTTTATACCCTTCACCTGTGGTGCACAAGAGTATATATAGCGTTGTCATTCCGTTTGTAATTTCTATAATTTTCATTTCCGACCCCATAAAGTATATATTTTCTGAAAGCTTATGAATAGAGGGGTCGATTAAGCCCTGACCGTCTGTCCGTGTGTTGGTTAAAATCAACTTTTAGAAGCAACTATATGTTCCTCAGATCTGTATATGGTATCAATCTCTTGGATATATCCAAGAATGAATCGCGGTTGAAATACAGCACAATCGCCCCATAACTTTCTGAGATATGAGCAAAAAACCACGACCACCTCGTTTTTTTACACAATTACAACAACAACATACATATATACATACATGCAAAAAACATGAAAAAAAAAAATTACAAAAAAAAAATATATTAAAAATAAAAAAAAAATAATAAAAAAATTTTTAAAAATTTTTTAAAAATATTTGTAAAAAAAGTTTTTAAAAAAATTTAAAAAAATATATAAATAATATCTTAAATAAAATAAGATTAAATTTTTTTGGCTCAGCTGGGATTCGATGCCACATTTAGTCTAACCAGTATATACATATGTACGTATTTTATATGAGATGAATGGTGATACAAACAATTGTTATTGCATGACTACACGTTGTGAAGGGTATATAAGATTCGGCACGGCCGAATATAGCACTGTTACTTGTTTAAACTGCGATTATGGGCCTGTTCGTAAATGCATCACAGCTGTGCATATTATGCGCACAATGTTCGTAAATGCAAACGTTGGCAACACTGCAGCTGTCATCTGTTCGTAAATGCACATTAAAGTCTATTATGCGCAAATAAATACAAAAAACTAATCACAAAAATGGCTGATGCAATAGATGTGTGAGAATAAAGAATGTGGTTTTTTATGATTTATTTTTGATTATTTTACTTTTTGAACATTTTTAGCCTCGAATGTGAAATATATGTCAGATATTGTATTATCAAATTCACAAATAAAATTTATAATAATTTTTTCCATTTTTCCGCAGTGTTCGCTCGTTCGTAAATGCAGCAATAAAATAAGCAAAAAGAAGCATCAGCAACATATGACTTGCAGTGGCAGCGCAAAGTAATCATATTGTGCAGCGCAGTGATGCGTTTACGAACAGGCCCTATGACTTACAACACCTATCGGAAGTGTTGTAAATTTTGTTGTCTATGTAAATTTATTGCGATTATCGTTTACAACATTTGTTTTTATGTGTTGTCAGTACTGTCAAAAACTTACAACTGCTCATTAGCTGTCGTCTTATTGTCGTTACAAGTTGAAAATTAAAATGTAGAAAAATTTGTAAGTATGCATACAAGATTTTTTTGCGAAACGTTAAAAAATGTAATTTAAAATATATCTTAAAAAAATTACAACCAAAAAGCAGATGGAAAAGCTGATGGAGGTTATGAAACTGAATCCTGATATTGGCCGTGGCAAGCTGCCATTTGGATTTAGTAAAATTCAGCTCAAAGACAAATGGGAAAAATTTTCAATGCAATTAAATGGATTGGGAGCGCCAATTACACGCAAAGAAAAAACGATGGTTACGGCATGATCACGACGGTCATATTATTTTTTCTAAAATAATATTTGGTTGTCGAAAACAAGTAATAGTTATTTTTGTTTCATTTCATCATATATTTTGTCACGATAATCAAGCATTTGTTTAAACTGTATCATTTAATGATTATTTTTGTTAAAAATTTCAAAATGGTTATTATTTAAAAATGGTATGATATAAAAAAATTATGACGACAAAAATAACATTATATTCAAAAGCATTATAAATTAAAAATAATCATTAAATAATAAGTGAGACAAAAGTATAATTACAAATTAATCAAGCTATGATTTTTTTTAACAAGAATTTGATTTAAACTGTTTTTCTTCTTGCTGAATAAATTTTTATTATTTTAAAAGTTTGAGATGTCAAAAAAATTAACAAAAATTTTGAGAAATTAAAGAAAATTTAAAAATAAACAAGAAAATGTACAAAATATTGGTAAAAAATTGCAATTAAATTGGTAAGTACAATCAATATGTGTATGTTACAGCAAAAGACAATAATTTGCCGTAAAAAGCAAAGATTGCCGATATCAATTGTAGTCATATATATGATTATTAAATGATACTTAAATCAAACATAATAATGATAACTGGTAACCATTATTATTTTTAACCATAATCATACAATTCAATCATAGTATGTTGCTCTTCGATTATGGTTACCACAACCATATTTTTTCTTTGCGTGTAGAAGCACAAAAGAATGGCAAACAGTTCGTAGTAAATGAATTAAAAGATGTATACAATATTTCAAATAGTTTTCATTTTATTATAAGTATAGACTCACCATAAAGCCAACTCAAAAAGAAAATTGGCGTCAAACAAACAAAACTTTCAAGCCACTGGTGGTCCGTCCACAGAAATAAGTTTAAGACCATTAGAACAGAGCACTGCAGAAATTGTGTCAATGCAATGGGCTTGGAAAGGCAAGAAGATTCCGATGCAGCGGAATCAACACTGAGGCCCGAGGAGCATTCACGAATTGCTGCATGTGGCAAACAACCAGAGAGACGAAGACGATCAAAAAGTAAGTTGAAGGACGATCGTTTAGAAATATTAAAAACTCAATCACAAAATCAGGAGGAGATAATGAGGATATTAAAGCAAATGGAAAATAATTCATACAAAAACTATGAAGTCAATAAAAAAATGTATGAATTAAAAAAGAAAAAGGCTGATTTACAAATGAAATTAATAAAAGCCAAACTCGAATTGACAAATAAGAGAATACAAGAGATGTGATGTTATACATATATTAAAATATTTTGTTTTAAGTTAAGTCAAGTTCATTATGTAATAACACATGAATTTTTTGTGATATTTTTACCATGTAAATAAGTTTTTAAGTTTTCCTTTTTTTGTAATTTGTTGTTATTTTTTTATTGTTTTATGTAATCACACATGAATTTTTTGTGATATTTTTACCATTTAAATAAGGTTTTAAGTTTTCCTTTTTTTGTTATCTTTTTTATTTTTATTAGTTTTTTATTGTTTTATTAATGTATTTTTGAAATTAATTAAACATTATGAACATGATTAAAAAAGTACAAAATATTTATTCATTTAAAATTTCAAGCATCAAATTATTTCTAACTTGTTCCGCAGACTCTTCAATGTTGGTTTCCGTAGCTTCTCCAACTTCAAATTCTATATCTAATGGGAAAGGAATTTCTACATTATGTTCCGTCTTAAAGTATTGGCTTAAATTGTGCAATGCGCAACACAAATTAGTAATTTGAGCTGCTTTTTCGGGAGCATAGTGCAAACCTCTTGCAGAAAGCAAGCATCGAAATCTGCTTTTAAGAACCCCGATTGTTCTTTCAATTGTTTTTCTTGCTTTAGCATGAATTGTGTTAAAACGTCTTTCTCGTGATCCTTCTGCAGCACTCCGAAATGGCGTTAATAAAAACTGTTCCAATGGATACCCAGCATCACCTTAAATTGTGCAAATATAGCATGTCATATTGAGTTTTAAAAAGATAAAAGGAACAAGCGAATTTTTTACCTAAAATCCAAGTATTTTCCTCTACATTATGCTGCAAATATTGTTTAAGCTCACTCATATTCCACACGAAGGAGTCATGGTTTGAGCCAGGATATCGAGCATCTACATAACGGATGTTCCTTTCAAAGTCGCACAACTATAGAATGACATTTATTTATATTTTTATAAATTCAATTAAAAACCACCATTCTCACAATCAAAACATTCAAGCTGTAATATCCTTTCCTGTTCAAATACAAATGTTGTAATTCCTTTCGAGGCGCTACAATTCGTACGTGTGTTCCATCTATACAGCCAATTACTCCTGGGAATCCTGTTTTTGTGAAAAACGACGTCTTGTTAACATTATTTTCCTCTTCGGTCATCCGAGCGTTTATCCACTTTTTACAAATTTTTTGCTCAAAGAATGTTATTATTTCGCTTAAAATGCAGCAAACAGTTTACCTAACGTGTTATATGTTTTGTGGGACATCATATATTTTTATACCGCCACCAAAAAAATGGTGGGGGTATATTTATTTTGTCATTCCGTTTGTAACACATCGAAATATCCATTTTAGACCCCATAAAGTATATATATTCTGAATCAGGGTTTGATTTGATGACGATCTGTCCGTCCGTCTGTCCACCTGTCCGTCTGTTGAAAGCACGATAGAGGTCGCACCGAAAAAGCTAGGGAGCTCAAATTTTGCCAGAATCTTTCTTATAGACAAGGTTTGTTTGGTATTGAAAATGGGCTAAATCGGAATATCAGGAAGAGAGTTATAGCTCGAAAAGCAAGAGTAGGTCGAAAAAACCGTGTCCTTCGAACATCGAATAAAATGGAATTGTGTCCAAACGCATTAACGTAGACTCATGAAACTCCGAATATATATTTCCTGAGCAAAAATACTATTTTGCCCCGAAAATTATCTAAATCTATGCATTAGGAAAGGAGTTATCGATCAAAATGTACGAAAATTTATACCGCACAGTGTATTTTTCGGTATATTTAAAAACAAAAACGTCATAAAAGGAACAAAATTGGATGTACGACTCTGAAATTTTGCACACGTGACTTTTTGGTCAAATGCTTTTCTCTAACGGAAAACCAATGTGCCACGCCCACTTTTACGCCCACCTCCCATATAACGTTTTACCCAAAATTCATATAATTTCTCTATTAATATAGATTTTGGAATAATAAAGGACTATATTGAAACATATAGGTTGAACTCATTAACAAAAACAACTTTGACACGCCTACTATAACGCCCACTTTTCACGTTACCTACCGTTAACGAAATTTAAAAGCTCATAAAACCGCCAAAATTAGAGGTATGATGGTAAAATTTGCTACGTATATCCTTCTAGTCAATATCGTTACTGTGCCAGGAAATTAAGGTGCCACGCCCACTTTTACGCCCACCTCCCATAAAACGTTTTACCTAAAATTCATATAATTTCTCTATTAATATAGATTTTGGAATATTAAAAGACTATATTGATATACCTTAGTTGTACTCATTAGCAAAAACAACTTTGACACGCCTACTATAACGCCCACTTTTCACGCTATCTACCGTTAGTGAAATTTAAATGCTCATAAAAATTAGCGGTATGTTGATGAAATTTGCTACATATATCTTTCAGATCAGTGTAATTGTTGTGCCAAAAAGTTTAGGTGACCCGCCTTCTTTAACGCCTACCTCCCATATATCAGTTTATCTTAAATTCATGTAATTTCTCTATTGACAGAGTTTTTGGAAAAATAAAGGCCTATATTTATATATCTTAGTTGTATTTATTAGCAGAAACTTTATTGACATGCCTACTCTAACGCCCACTTTCACTAATAGACTAAATTTACGAAAACATTTTACTGTCATATCGAAGTTAGTAACGGTGGTTTAATTTTAAGGGCCGATGTTGATTTTAAATAAAACACAAATTATTTAAGAAATTATTATCATTTCATTTTAAAATGATAATATTTGTATGGTTCACTTATGTATTTAACAAAATATCGGCCAAATGGCCCCCCCATTCTTGGCGCCACTCACCTATCTTATGGTCCAAATTTTCAATGACAATGTTGATGCTCAATTGGGCATGATGATGACTCTCTTTTGCCACACTTTCGCAAAAAACAGCAATGGCTCCCATTCAACAAACTAAGAAGGCATTCACAGATTTTCTAACATTTTATACACACCTGTTTTGCAGAAATTTAAATATTTTTTACAATTCTCCCGATTGTGGACGAATTTGAACGATTATGTTGACCAAAAGAATCACGAAGTACACAAATTTGCTTTGAACGCCCATTTTTATAAAAAACCTGAATAACTTTAAAGCGTTGCTCATTTGCGTATCTTTCCACGGATCAAATTGAGTAAGTTTGAGATTGAGAAATGTCAAATGAAATGCAGAAAACAAATTAAAAGTCTAGGTGTAATTCACCTTCAACATGGTCCCTTAAAATTAAACCACCCTCTACAAAGAAAGTGATACATATTTTATTATAAAGAGATTATTCTATAGCGATTAACAAAATAATAAATGTTGTGCTTTAAATGTACACAAAATTGGTGGTGGGTATAAAAGATTCGGCACAGCCGAATATAGTGCTCTTACTTGTTTATAGTCGTACATTTTCGAGTTTTTCAATCTTTCAGATAAAAGAAGGACATAAGTTAATGATTTATAAATTTTGGGTCCAGTTGTCAGTCTTGTTCTACTATTTTTCTTATTTTTATATTGTCCTATCAATCTACAAATTATCCGGATTGGAAAATTATTTTCATCTAAAATATTTTTGATTTTTTCTATATTCTTTCTATGAAATTTTGTATCACTAGAAAAAATCAAAAATATTTTAGATGAAAATAATTATCCAATCCAGATAATTTGTAGATTGATAGGACAATATAAAAATAAGAAAAATAGTAGAACAAGACTGAACACTGAACCCAAAATTTATAAATCATTAACTTATGTCCCTCTTTTATCTGAAAGATTGAAAAACTCGAAAATTTACGACTATAACAAATATATAATGTCCCACAAAACATATAACATGTTAGGTAAACTGTTTAGTAAAACAAAAGATAAGATAGATAAACTTGAAATGTCTAATTTAGTGTATAGAATACCATGTAATGGTAATGAAACTGAAAATTGTGGCAAGGTTTATGTAGGAACAACAAAGAATAAATTAAAAACTAGGATCGCTGGACATAGGTCTGATCAGAAATACAGGAACACTACACTGACACAAAAAACAGCATTATCATTACATTGCGCTAGTTTTAATCATTCAATAAAACATTAATTTTGAACAAGGAAAACAATTACAGACGTAGAAATATGTTAGAAATGTTACAAATTATTAAAGTACCACCTACACAGAGAAATAATTGTAAGACTGATACTGCAAATGTTGCCCAAAATTATAAATTATTAGTTAATAAGATCTGAAAACGGTAGTCTAATAGTATTATTTAGTTATTTTGTAAATTATTACTACAAATATGTGAATGAATTATTTTTGTTTGTTTGTTTGTATATTTCAAAAATTGTTTATATTGAAATTGTTTTTTGTTTTTTATAAAATTTGTATACATATTACCCTGAAGAAACTACCCATTGTTTGGTAGCGAAATATTGGTTAATAATAAATAATTTTTTATAAAAAAACTAAAAAAGAAAAAAACATATATAATCAATAAAAAAGATCAAGAAATTTAGACGATATATTTAATATATTAAATTAATATTCATTTGATGTATATGCATAATACATTAAATTTTTTTTAAAAGAAAATTAATTTTTATACCCGCCACCAAAAAAATGGTGGGGATATATTTATTTTGTCATTCTGTTTGTAACACATCTAAATATCCATTTTAGACCCCATAAAGTATATATATTCTGAATCAGGGTTTGATTTGATGACGATCTAGCTATGTCCGTCCGTCTGTCCGTCTGTCCGTCCGTTGAAAGCACGATAGAGCTCGCACCGAAAAAGCTAGGGGGCTCAAATTTTGCCAGAATCTTTCTTATAGACAAGGTTTGTTTGGTATTGAAAATGGGCTAAATCGGAATATTAGGAAGAGAGTTATAGCTCGAAAAACAAGAGTAGGTCGAAAAAACCGTGTCCTTCGAACATCGAATAAAATGGAATTGTGTCCAAACGCCTTAACATAGACTCATGAAACTTCGAATATATATTTCCTGGGTAAAGACAATATTTTTCCCCGAAAATTGTCTAAATCTATGAATTAGGAGAGGAGTTATCGATCAAAATGTACGAAAATTTATACGGCACAGTGATTTTTTTTGGTATATTTAAAAACAAAAACCTCATAAAAGCAACAAAATTGGATGTACGACTCTGAAATTTTGCACACTCTGCTTTTTGGTGAGTGGCTTTTTTGTAACGGAAAATCAATGTGCTACGCCCACATTTACGCCCACCTCCCATATAACGTTTTAACTAAAATTCATATAATTTCTCTATTAATAAAGATTTTGAAATAATAAAGGGCTATATTGAAACACCTAAGTTGTACTCATTCAAAAAAATAACTTTGACACGCCTACTATAACGCCCACTTTTTAAGTTATTTAGCGTTAATAAAATTTAAAAGCTCACAAAACCGCCAAAATTAGAGGTATGATGATAAACTTTGCTACGTATATCCCCCTAGGCAATATCATTACTGTGCCAGAAAATTAAGGTGCCACGCCCACTTTTACGCCCTCCTCCCATATAAAGTTTTACCTAAAATTCATATAATTTCTCTCTTAATAAAGATTTTGGAATAATAAAGGGCTATATTGAAATACCTCAGTTGTACTCATTCAAAAAAATAACTTTTAGACGCCTACTTTAACGCCCACTTTTCACGTTATCTACCGTTAATGAAATTTAAAAGCTCATAAAAATAAAACATAACAAGATTTTTTTGGCTCAGCTGGGATTCGATGCCACGTTTACTCTAACCAGTATACACGTTTGTATGTATGTATGTTGTTGTTGTAATGTTGTTTTTATGAAAAATAAATTAGGTGGTCGTGGGTTCTTGCTCATATCTCAGTTGTTTATATACCGATGTTTCTGATGTTTCCAATACCGATCTACTCCCGAATATTTCTGATATTTTAATACCTCACACGGGTCCAAGCGATTTCGGCGGGCTTCAAGAAGTTGATTTCAACATACACACGAACAGACGGATAGACTGACAGAGCTTAATCGACTCCCCTATTCATAAGCTTTCAGAAAATTGTAGAAATTTCACACGGAATGACAAACCTATATATATATATACCCTTTTTCACTGTGTGAAGAGTATCATAATTTTCTACATATAAAAGCATGTGCAAAGAGTTGAGTAAAACAATTGCCAAATTCTTGATTAGTATAAATACATAGTCATACATAGGAAAATAATCGCCGGCACTCGGCTATTTGAAGGAATTTTTTTGTTGAATATTTGACATTTCTTTTCATTCGGTGTTTCGCTTCTTGGTGTGAAAGTAATTTAAAATTTGAATTAAAAACGTCACAAATAAAACGTTTAAAATATTTAAAAATATAAAAACACAAAAAAAATATTTTAGTGAAAATAATTTAATTGAAAGCGTCAATAAAAATCAATTATAATATATATAAAAATAGTGGGGGTATATTCATTTTGTCATTCCGTTTGTAACACGTCGAATTATCCATTTTAGACCCCATAAAGTATATATATTCTGAATCGCCAAAATTAGAGGTATGGTGATAAAATTTGCTACGTATATCCCCCTAGGCAATATCATTACTGTGCCAGAAAATTAAGGTGCCACGCCCACTTTTACGCCCTCCTCCCATATAACGTTTTACCTAAAATTCATATAATTTCTCTATTAATAAAGATTTTGGAATAATAAAGGGCTATATTGAAACACCTAAGTTGTACTCATTCGCTAAAACATTTTTGACACGCCTACTATATCGCCCACTTTTCACGTTATCTACCGTTAATGAAATTTAAAATCTCATAAAACCGCCAAAATTAGAGGTATGATGATGAAGTTTGCTACATATAAAGCCTTCTAATCAATGTAATTGTTGTGCCGAAAAGTTTAGGTGACACGCCCACGTTAACGCCTACCTCTCTTATAACGGTTTATCTTAAATTCATGTAATTTCTCTATTGACAAAGTTTTTGGGATAATAAAGTACTATATTGAAATATCCAAGTTGTATTTATTAGCAGAAACTTTATTGACACTCCTACTTTAACGCCCACTTTTACTAAAAGACTACATTTACAAAAGCATTTTAGTAGCATATCGAAGTTATAAAAGGTGGTTAAATTTTAAGAACCGATGTTGAATTTAAATAAAACACAAATTATTTAGGAAACTATTATCATTTCTTTTTGTAATGATAATATTTGTACGGTTCAATTATGTATTTAACAAAATATCGGCCAAATGGCCCCCCCATCCTTGGCGCCACTCCTCTATCTGATGGTCCAAATTTTCAATGACAATGTTGATGCTCAATTGTTGGGCATGATGATGAGTAGAGGTTGACTGCTCTTTTGCCACACTATCACAAAAACCACCAGTGGTTCCTATTCAACGCACTAAGAAGGCATTCACAGATTTTCTAACATTTTTTACAGACCTGTTTTGCAGAAATTTAAATATTTGTTACAATTCTCCCGATTGTGGACGAAATTGAATGATTATGTTGATCAAAAGAATTACGAAGTGCACAAAATGCATTTTGATTTGAAAGCCAATTTTTATAGTCCAGCTTTAAGCATTTGAACAACATACAAATTATATGGTTGTTATAACATTTCGCAATTAAACGATGTGTACACCTCGATATTATTTTTATAAATGAACAAAAATATAACTTTTTGATATTTACTAAAGAATACGCAAAAATTGTCCCGTTGTACTTAAGAAAAAGCAGTGTTTAATCTATATATATAAAAGAGTAACGTGACTGACTGACTGATTCATCATCGCACAGCCCAAACGCTAAGAGCTAGAGACATGAAATTTAAACAATCGGTTCCTCTTTCGATGTATAGCTCCACTAAGAAGGGATTTTTGGAAATTCGTACTTTAAAAGGGTAAAATCGGTAATCTTATATCTGCTAAACTAAAAATGACACAAATTAAATTGAAAAAGTATTGTAATTTGCACAAAAAATAAGCTGACAGGTGTCTGGCCTTTTTTGGAATTTTCAACCCCTAAGGGGAAAAAATGGGTAAAAACTATAATTTGGTACTTTTTTGGTACCCTATGTAACTTCAAAACGCATAAAGCTAGGAAAAAAATTTAAACTGTATTAAGTAATCCGCGAAAAAATATTTATAAGAATTTGGCCCTTTTTTCAAATTTATATGTATAAGGGGTAAAAATTGTCCCTTTTTTTGGTACTTTTTTTAAAATAAACTTATCTTATATTATTCAATGGGACAAAATTTGAAAATTATTATTTCCTAATAGAATATGGACAACTATTTAGGTGAAATTTTTGGAAACTTTTCGGGGGACAAAAAAGGTACCCAAAAGGGGAAAATTCCGGAAAATGTATGTAATTCCTAACTAGACGGCAAATTTTCACAAAATTTTTAATTGGTATTTCACTAGACATAAAAAATTATGTAATTTAGTAAAAATTGAAACACATTCATAACAGGGTAGAAAAGGGAAAAATTGAGAAGAGTTTGGTACTTTTTACAACATAATTTCTTTTATGAAAAAAAAGTAGATTTACTGACTTTAAATCATGTCTATTAAAATATTTTGTTACATAGATATTTGAACATTTTAAACTTGGAATTTGGAACTTGGACCAAAAATGTACTTTTTCGCTTTTCTATGGTACTTTTTGTATTTTATACGTTTATAAAGGTAGAATTGCAAAATAAAGGACTATTGATTCCAGGTAAGACTAAAAATGTTATATATATATATGTTCCCGTCGTTCCTATAAGCAGCATAGGGCCTCAAAAAATGTTATGGGTGACCAAAAAGGTACTTTTTTGAATTTTTATGGTACTTTTTATATATTCTACGTTGAAATTAGTGACTATTGATACAAGGTGAGACTAAAAATGGTATGGGCGATCAAAAAGGTACTTTTTGAATTTGTATGGTACTTTTTGTATTTCCTACGTTTATAAAGCTTAAATAGTGAAATAAAGGATTGTTGATTCAATTTGAAAATTAAAATGATATTGGGGACACAAAAAAGCCTTTTCGTATTTTTATTGTACTCTTTATATTTTTACGTTTGTAAACATAGATTCTTAAAATTAGTGTTTTTTGATCCGAGGCCTAAATCTAATATAATGGACGACCAAAATTACTTTATCCCATATTTTATATTTTGTATATATAGAATTCTGAATAAAGGTAATAATAAACCAAGTGGAAGTTTTAGTGAAGGAGAAAATGTTACTTTTATTATTTTTAGAGTAATTTTTGCAAAATATGAATCTTAATTTTTGAAACTCAGCAGCATTGATCATGCTTTTAGTTAGGAAATATATGCCCGATATATCCTTACTCTACTTTTTATTTTTCTAAGTAAATTGAATTGATTGAAGAGATACAAATTTTCATAAATTAAACCAAATATATTTAGTAATTATAAATAGAACTTGAGTATTCAATAAATAGTAAGAACTGCGCTAACGAAGTAGCGGGTTAAATGCTAGTTATCTATAATGATCACAAAATGCAAAACATAAGCATATTTCAAACACCCGCATGATCTGTTTTCGATCAATCGGTTTTAAATCTTCCAGGTGTGTAAAATATAATAATAAATAACGGATAAAACACACACATTTTAAACGCCTGGTTGATCGATTTGCGATTGCAATACAATTTGTTATTGTATTTTACATCAAACTCTTTTTAATCAATAACGCGAATCATTTTCGAGTCCTTTTTTAATCGTGTAAGTGAAAAGTGTAAGTTTTTGATCACCGAAAGTACTCAAAAATTACTCAGCGTAGTGATTTTTTAAAAAATAATCATCTAAATGCTAGCTGGGTAGGTATTTTACACACACGCACACTACGTTGTCAGCGAAAGCCGCGGTGACATTTTATTTTCTTGAAATAAGTGCGTACGTACATACATACTATATGTTTCATTATTCTTTATAATGATTTTATCCGCTCAAAAACGTACCATTGTAAAATTATAAATTGAGTTTATGTATGTATGTATTAAAAAAAATAAAAACCAGTAAAATTTAAATAAAAAAAAAATAAGATTTAAATAAAAAAAAAAAAAATTGTTTGCCTCAACTGGGATTCGAACCTACGTTCATCCGGTGTGTGTTGTTGTAAAAAAAAAAAACTAGGTGGTCGTGGTTTTTTGCTCATATCTCAGTTGTTTATGCACAGATTTTTCCGATTTTCAATACCGATCTGCTCCCGAATATTTCTGATATTTTAATACCTCACGCGGGTCTTGGTGATGTCGGGGGCCTTCAAGAAGTTGATTTTAACATACACACGGACAGACGGGCAGACTGACAGAGCTTAATCGACTCCCCTATTCATAAGCTTTCAGAAAATATATACTTTATGGGGCCGAAAATGAAAATTGTAGAAATTTCACACGGAATGACAAACCTATATATACCCTTTTTCACTGTGTGAAGGGTATAATAACACTGTGCTAGTTGAAAAAACAGACAAGCCGGGCACCTAGCGTTTCAACATAATTCGGGTACGCTGAATCCAGTGGTGCCCACGGTTTTTTAAGATTGGCTCTGGTTTTCGAGATATACCGTTATTTCGCAAATGGAGAAGGTTGCACAACATATGTTCGCGTAACTCAAAAACGCTTTAGCTTATTGAAAAAACTTAAAAAACCGAAATATTTTTCTTCGAAAATTATCTAAATCTATGCATCAGGAGAGAAGTTATCGATGAAAATGTACGAAAATTTATACCGCACAGTGTATTTTTCGGTATATTTAAAAACAAAAACGTCATAAAAGCAACAAAATTGGATGTACGACTCTGAAATTTTGCACACTCTGCTTTTTGGTGAGTGGCTTTTTTGTAACGGAAAATGTGCCACGCCCACATTTACGCCCACCTCCCATATAACGTTTTAACTAAAATTCATATAATTTCTCTATTAATAAAGATTTTGAAATAATAAAGGGCTATATTGAAACACCTAAGTTGTACTCATTCAAAAAAATAACTTTGACACGCCTACCATAACGCCCACTTTTCAAGTTATCTAGCGTTAATGAAATTTAAAAGCTCATAAAACCGCCAAAATTAGAGGTATGGTGATAAAATTTGCTACGTATATCCCCCTAGGCAATATCATTACTGTGATAGAAAATTAAGGTGCCACGCCCACTTTTACGCCCTCCTCCCATATAACGTTTTACCTAAAATTCATATAATTTCTCTATTAATAAAGATTTTGGAATAATAAGGGGCTATATTGAAACACCTAAGTTGTACTCATTCGCAAAAATAACTTTGACACGCCTACTATAACGCCCACTTTTCACGTTATCTACCGTTAATGAAATTTAAAAGCTCATAAAACCGCCAAAATTAGAGGTATGATGATAAAATTTGCTACGTATATCCCCCTAGACAATATCATTACTGTTCCAAAAAATTAAGGTGCCACGCCCACTTTTACGCCCTCCTCCCATATAACGTTTTACCTAAAATTCATATAATTTCTCTATTAATAAAGATTTTGGAATAATAAAGGGCTATATTGAAACACCTAAAAGGTTAAGAGCAATTACTTTTATTTATTTATTTGAATTATTGTATGTTAAATTATATTATTAGTAAAATAAGGCTCGCCACATTCCGCGTACAACGTTCATCACTGCGTTCACAAAATAGACTGCCTCTCCATCATCTCATCTCGTTTCATCTGTACGCTTATAGTCGGCCATCCTGTCATTACAATCGACCACGATTGATAGTTGGGGTATCATCATCAGTATCAGCATCGCTTATACATTCGATTTCTTCCGCTGGTAAAATACACCAAGGTTTAATCTTATCCGCGGCGTGTATAGATCTATAATGTCGTTGTGTTCGGCTAGAACCTGGTAAGTCCTCGACATTATACCTATCTTTGTCAAGAACTTTCGTGATGATAAACGGGCCTTTATATCGTGGCTCTAATTTCTTAGAAGAACCTGTTGCTGCTGGTTCGTTCTCCGTCAATACTAAATTACCTTCTTGATATTGTTTGGGTTGTAAGTGTTGGTTGTCATAACGTTGTTTGGCGTTTTCCCGATGAAAATCAATTTTACCGGCTGTCTCATCACGTAATTTTCGCAATTCTTCGGCTTCCAATAAGTCGTTATTATTAAGAGCAAGCACGAGTTTGTTCTGCAAAATATCTCGAGGCTTAAATCCAAATAGAAGTTGTTGCGCAGTTTGTTTTGTTGTATTATTAGTCATACTATTAATTGACCACTGTATTTGTCGCAGCTTTTCATCCCAATGTTTGTCGTCCTTCGCTGATGTACGAAGCATGCTTAAGATTGTTCGGTTGGTTCGTTCGGCATGACCATTGGCTCGCGGTGTTCGAACAGCATTTAATACGTGTTTTATGTCGTTGGCTTTACAATACCGCTCGAATTCATGCGACGTAAATGCAGTTCCACGGTCGGTAATTATTCTTGTCGGCACGCCAACATATTCGCTCACTTCGTTGAGGATGGCCAAAACGTGTTCGGTTGCAGTACTTTTGACTGCCTTTACAACACTAAATTTTGTGAAAGCATCAACAATAACAAGTATATGTTCATTTCGTTTGGTAGTTTTCGGGAATGGTCCCAGATGATCCATTTGAATCGTGTGAAATGGAATGGGGTTGATCTTATCGTAATGGTACTCCCCCTCATGTCTTCCACCTGGAATTTTATTATACGCACAATCCACGCACAATTTTATGTAAGACTTTACGGCGTTTCTCATTCGTGGGAACCAGAAATGTTTTCGCAGACTGGACAACGTTTTCTCATTTCCAAGATGTCCTGCGTTGTCGTGTTGTCCTTGTATTACTCGCCATCGCAATGCTTTAGGAACTACCCATAGACAATCATTATCGGAACAGTCTGTCGTCCTTTATTAGATAGTCCTTACATATTTCTCTATCACCAGTCTTTACAATGTCACGTATTTGCTCATCTAGTAATTGCATTGAAAATAAGAAGTCGTTATCGTTTACAGACGTTCTTAAAATTTGTAACGAAGCCGTATCCACGTCGCGAGCTTTTTCGTATGGTGCTCGACTTAATGCGTCCACATGAGGCATTCTATCGCCTGATCGGTGTTCTATTTTGACGTCGAAATCTTGGATTCGCAGCCACCACCTGGCTATTCGCGGTATTAAATTTTTTTTTAACATCGTTGTTTTAATTGCGTTACAATCAGTAATTACGGTTACACTCTTACCATATACGTAATACCGAAAACGTTCGAGCGTTTCGACGACCGCTAAGGCTTCCAACTCATAGCTATGATAATTGCGTTCGTTTGTGTTGGTTGATCTACTGAAAAATGCGACCGGTTTCCCTTCATCAATTTCCTTCTGTAATAGGACACCTGCAAGTCCTATTGAACTTGCATCTGTATGTACCTGATGATCTGATGTCGTTTTATAACCAACTATAACGGGACTATTTACAAGGCGCGATTTAAGAGTTTGAAAAGCTTCTTTCTGCTCTTCTTTCCACTGGAAACTCGCATCTTTTTTTAGCAGACTACGTAGTGGTTCGGTTATCAATGCATATCCGGGAACGAATTTACGGAAATATCCGCTCAAGCCTGCAAATTGTCTCACGCCTCTTATGTTCGTCGGTGTTGGGAATTCTGATATTGCATTCGTCTTCGCTGCACCGGGACTCATTCCTTCACCGTGTATTTGATGACCAAGGAACTCGACGTTTTGTTTCAAAAATTCACATTTTCTTATGTTTATTGTTAAATTTAATTCGTTTAATACTTTAAAGACACGTCGTAATTTTTGAAACATTTCCGTGATATCGTTGGCTCCGACTACAATATCATCCATGTAATGAATGACGTCACCGTCTTGAGTTTTTTCGCGTAGTAGTGCCATTAAGCGTTGAAATACCGCCGGCGCGTTTTTAAGCCCAAATGGCATACGTTTAAATTCATACATGCCATCGGGTGTAACAAATGCCGTATACTTTCGACTGTTTTCCTCTATCGGTATCTGATAATAGCCACTGTTTAAATCCAAGACGCTAAAATACGAAAACTGCATAACTTCTTGCAAACGTTCTTCGATATTAGGGGTAGGGAAGATTTCTTTAATCATTAGTTGATTTAAACGTCGATAATCAATGCACAAACGATCGTTACCATTTTTCTTCTTTACAAGTACGATAGGGCTCGCATATTCTGACTTTGACTTTGTGATAATATCGTTTGTAAGTAACTCGTCTATCATTTTCCACACCGATTCTTTCTTCATTTCTGGTAATCGATATGGTTTACTTACGATAGGGGACTCACGGTGAGCGTTATCTCCATTTTTACTGCGTTTGTCAGCCCAATTTCACTTAACTCATTACCGATAACATCCCTATATTCATTTACTAATTCGTATAAATTTGATCGTGTCGTTTCATTAATATTTCCGTGTTTAATATCTTTCAATTCAATGCAGGATTTTCGACAAATTTCAGTTTCCAAAACGTTCAAATTTTCAAAACGTTGGTTGGTATTATTACATATGAGCCGTACATTATTGTTAGCGAATATGTCGTTACCGATTATAACATCGGCCGAAAATATATCATCGTCGGCTATATACAAGTCGACGCAAAGTTTGATGTCATCTATGATAAGTTTTACGTTAACTAACTCGTTCAAAACTCGAGTACCTCCACAAACACCACTTATGCGCACGCTACATGGTTTTCTGTCACAAGGAATCTTATTCGCCTTTGACTTCTTTATCATACTACATTCGCTACCAGTGTCGATTAATGCAAACATTTCTACGTTGTTGATCAATATTAGTTTATCAGGAGAATGTTTTCTCACGTTATATGAATTTCTTACATTTGTCTTGCCGCAATTTTCGGGCGAACCCCTTGGATAAACACGTTGACAATCGGTACACCGTTTTCGTCGTGGTGGCTTTGGACATGCACTCGATATGTGACCTGTTTCTGAACAGTTAAAACACACAATCGGTTTTCGTTCTTTCGTTGCCTTAGATGCATAATCACGAGTTTCGATGACATTTTTGTTTATGTTATCATTACGTTTAAACGTTCCAGTAGATTTGGTGTTGTTTGAACAACTAGCTATATTTTCAAAATATTCCTTCAAACTATCACGCATTTCCTTCATTGTCTCAAAGCGGAGTGTAGCAATCGCAACTTGCAATTCTCGGTGTCTTAGCCCTTCACGTGTATATTTAATTATAGCCGAATCACTCAAATGATGACGTCTACCCAAAGCGTTTATTCTGAAACAATACTCGGTAATAGACTCACCATTTTCACGTTTTGCGTTAGACATTTTAAAGTGTATATCCGCTTCGTCCGGTATAACTTCAAACTCATTTTTCAGTGCATTTGCAAGTTCGGACCACGTCACGTATAGATCTGCGGCTGCATCAAGCCATAACTTGGCTGGACCCTTCAATTTCGTATAAATCGCCAACATCACACATTTTTCATCCCAGTCGTAAGCTTCAAAGGATTTTTGTACCCTCTCGATGAACTGATTAACACTGAATAGGGAATCTTTCGTTGGATCGTATTCCGGTAAGGTATCGGCAATTTCTTTTACACTGTACGAATTACGCGGACGAGGCTCTCGATTTCGTGCCGATGACGATTCGCGTTGACGCTCAAAAATATGATTTTGCACTGAATTTTGCAATTGTGTGCTGTCACTCACTTGTCTTTGCACTATAGTCATTACATTCTCGATCATACCGCGTAAGTCATTAATTTGTTCCCGTAAATTTTCGTTTGATCGAGTATCTTCTATTTCAATTTCGTCAGAACCTACCGCTTCCGTAAGACGGTTTATTAATTCGGCCTTACTGCCAACCGTAATTAAATCTCTCTCGCGTAGCTGATCTTTAAGATCAGCAAGTTTTAAAGACGATATCAATGGCATATTTTCCACAAAATTCTTTGCACCAAAATTTACGTTACGTTTTCTTTTTTTTCTTTTTACCGTTTCCGTTTCTTTCTTCTTAAAACCCGTTTCAACGTTTTTTTTTCGATTATGCTTATTTATTTTTATATGCGTATTTATATTTACATGCTCATCTATATTCACATGCGCCTTTATATCAATATGTGCGTATGTACATATATAAACATTTTTTTTCTTTTTACCGTTTCTGTTTTTTTCCTCTTAAAATCCGTTTCAACGTTTTTTTTAATGCTTATTTCTTTTTATATGCGTATTTATATATCAATATGTACTTATGTGTATAAAAATTTTTTTCTTTTTACCGTTTCTGTTTTTTCTCTTAAAATCCGTTTCAACGTTTTTTTTTCGTTAATGCTTATTTATTTTTATATACGTATTTATATATCAATATGTACTTATGTATATAAACATTTTTTTTCTCTCTACCACACCAATTTTGCTCACTTGTGCATTATTTTATTCTCTTGTTTTTATATTCGGACACTTGTGCCCGTTTTCGTTTCGTTCTACAAATAATCGTTTACCCTACGTTGCCACAGGCAAGTATTTACTTGCAAGTAGTGTATACGTATTACTAACGAAAATCAGGAGAAATGCCAAAAAAAACACAAAAATTTTTTGAGTGGCTACACAGCACAGTGCAAGTTCATTTTTAAAATGTCGTCAACAAATAAACTTCAAACAAATTTAAAACAAATGGCGCTGCTTCAATTGGTAGTTAAGTGTTGTCAATAGCCACTATTGAACGTTACCTTTAGATATGTAACTTTTTAATATAATTTTTTTTTATTAAATTTTGATATTTATATTAAAACTTACATTTTAAATGAATATTTATATTTTTTCTCAATATTCTTCATATACATATATACATATTTATTAAAAAAATTAGCTGAATTATTTACCACAATTGTATGATATATTATTGAGTTAACAAAAAACTCAGTATTAGACAACACTGTTTTTCGGCTTGTCACTTTACTTGCCGTAACTGTAAAAATTTTACTTGCTTAAAAATTTCTTCGCAAGCTGAGTCGCAGGTTGCCAAAGTGTAGTTGTGTTAGTAAAAAAGTGTTAGTGTATTGGTTTTTTTTCACTTGCACTTGCATGTGGCAACGGTAGGTTAACTTCGTTCTTTTTTTTTTTCTATCGTCCTGCACAAGCAAACACTATTATTGTGCATTAAATGATCGTTAACTCCACTATGGAGTCGTTACACACACAAACAAACATAGCATGAGAGTATTCATTCCATCGTTACGCACAAGCAAACTTAATTATCGTTTACTGGATAATAGTTATTATCTTTCGTTTTACACACACTTAAACCTTTTCACAATTTTTCCTAATACCAAATATTTTATACGTATGACATGGGATCATCTCACTTCTGAACTAAAAGGTTAAGAGCAATTACTTTTATTTATTTATTTGAATTATTGTATGTTAAATTATATTATTAGTAAAATAAGGCTCGCCACATTCCGCGTACAACGTTCATCACTGCGTTCACAAAATAGACTGCCTCTCCATCATCTCATCTCGTTTCATCTGTACGCTTATACACCTAAGTTGTACTCATTCGCAAAAATATTTTTGACACGCCTACTATATCGCCCACTTTTCACGTTATCTACCGTTAATGAAATTTAAAATCTCATAAAACCGCCAAAATTAGAGGTCAAGGATGATCAAGTTTGCTACATATATCCTTCTAATCAATGTAATTGTTGTGCCGAAAAGTTTAGGTGACACGCCCACGTTAACGCCTACCTCTCTTATAACGGTTTATCTTAAATTCATGTAATTTCTCTATTGACAAAGTTTTTGGGATAATAAAGTACTATATTGAAATATCCAAGTTGTATTTATTAGCAGAAACTTTATTGACACTCCTACTTTAACGCCCACTTTTACTAAAAGACTACATTTACAAAAGCATTTTAGTAGCATATCGAAGTTATAAAAGGTGGTTAAATTTTAAGAACCGATGTTGAATTTAAATAAAACACAAATTATTTAGGAAACTATTATCATTTCTTTTTGTAATGATAATATTTGTACGGTTCAATTATGTATTTAACAAAATATCGGCCAAATGGCCCCCCCATCCTTGGCGCCACTCCTCTATCTGATGGTCCAAATTTTCAATGACAATGTTGATGCTCAATTGTTGGGCATGATGATGAGTAGAGGTTGACTGCTCTTTTGCCACACTATCACAAAAACCACCAGTGGTTCCTATTCAACGCACTAAGAAGGCATTCACAGATTTTCTAACATTTTTTACAGACCTGTTTTGCAGAAATTTAAATATTTGTTACAATTCTCCCGATTGTGGACGAAATTGAATGATTATATTGATCAAAAGAATTACGAAGTGCACAAAATGCATTTTGATTTGAAAGCCAATTTTTATAGTCCAGCTTTAAGCATTTGAACAACATACAAATTATATGGTTGTTATAACATTTCGCAATTAAACGATGTGTACACCTCGATATTATTTTTATAAATGAACAAAAATATAACTTTTTGATATTTACTAAAGAATACGCAAAAATTGTCCCGTTGTACTTAAGAAAAAGCAGTGTTTAATCTATATATATAAAAGAGTAACGTGACTGACTGACTGATTCATCATCGCACAGCCCAAACGCTAAGAGCTAGAGACATGAAATTTAAACAATCGGTTCCTCTTTCGATGTATAGCTCCACTAAGAAGGGATTTTTGGAAATTCGTACTTTAAAAGGGTAAAATCGGTAATCTTATATCTGCTAAACTAAAAATGACACAAATTAAATTGAAAAAGTATTGTAATTTGCACAAAAAATAAGCTGACAGGTGTCTGGCCTTTTTTGGAATTTTCAACCCCTAAGGGGAAAAAATGGGTAAAAACTATAATTTGGTACTTTTTTGGTACCCTATGTAACTTCAAAACGCATAAAGCTAGGAAAAAAATTTAAACTGTATTAAGTAATCCGCGAAAAAATATTTATAAGAATTTGGCCCTTTTTTCAAATTTATATGTATAAGGGGTAAAAATTGTCCCTTTTTTTGGTACTTTTTTTAAAATAAACTTATCTTATATTATTCAATGGGACAAAATTTGAAAATTATTATTTCCTAATAGAATATGGACAACTATTTAGGTGAAATTTTTGGAAACTTTTCGGGGGACAAAAAAGGTACCCAAAAGGGGAAAATTCCGGAAAATGTATGTAATTCCTAACTAGACGGCAAATTTTCACAAAATTTTTAATTGGTATTTCACTAGACATAAAAAATTATGTAATTTAGTAAAAATTGAAACACATTCATAACAGGGTAGAAAAGGGAAAAATTGAGAAGAGTTTGGTACTTTTTACAACATAATTTCTTTTATGAAAAAAAAGTAGATTTACTGACTTTAAATCATGTCTATTAAAATATTTTGTTACATAGATATTTGAACATTTTAAACTTGGAATTTGGAACTTGGACCAAAAATGTACTTTTTCGCTTTTCTATGGTAGTTTTTGTATTTTATACGTTTATAAAGGTAGAATTGCAAAATAAAGGACTATTGATTCCAGGTAAGACTAAAAATGTTATATATATATATGTTCCCGTCGTTCCTATAAGCAGCATAGGGCCTCAAAAAATGTTATGGGTGACCAAAAAGGTACTTTTTTGAATTTTTATGGTACTTTTTATATATTCTACGTTGAAATTAGTGACTATTGATACAAGGTGAGACTAAAAATGGTATGGGCGATCAAAAAGGTACTTTTTGAATTTGTATGGTACTTTTTGTATTTCCTACGTTTATAGCTTAAAGCTTAAGCTTAAATAGTGAAATAAAGGATTGTTGATTCAATTTGAAAATTAAAATGATATTGGGGACACAAAAAAGCCTTTTCGTATTTTTATTGTACTCTTTATATTTTTACGTTTGTAAACATAGATTCTTAAAATTAGTGTTTTTTGATCCGAGGCCTAAATCTAATATAATGGACGACCAAAATTACTTTATCCCATATTTTATATTTTGTATATATAGAATTCTGAATAAAGGTAATAATAAACCAAGTGGAAGTTTTAGTGAAGGAGAAAATGTTACTTTTATTATTTTTAGAGTAATTTTTGCAAAATATGAATCTTAATTTTTGAAACTCAGTAGCATTGATGATGGTTTTAGTTAGGAAATATATGCCCGATATATCCTTACTCTACTTTTTATTTTTCTAAGTAAATTGAATTGATTGAAGAGATACAAATTTTCATAAATTGAACCAAATATATTTAGTAATTATAAATAGAACTTGAGTATTCAATAAATAGTAAGAACTGCGCTAACGAAGTAGCGGGTTAAATGCTAGTTATCTATAATGATCACAAAATGCAAAACATAAGCATATTTCAAACACCCGCATGATCTGTTTTCGATCAATCGGTTTTAAATCTTCCAGGTGTGCAAAATATAATAATAAATAACGGATAAAACACTCACATTTTAAACGCCTGGTTGATCGATTTGCGATTGCAATACAATTTGTTATTGTATTTTACATCAAACTCTTTTTAATCAATAACGCGAATCATTTTCGAGTCCTTTTTTAATCGTGTAAGTGACTAAATAGTTTTTGATCACCGAAAGTACTCAAAAATTACTCAGCGTGGTGATTTTTTAAAAAATAATCATCTAAATGCTAGCTGGGTAGGTATTTTACACACACGCACACTACGTTGTCAGCGAAAGCCGCGGTGACATTTTAATTTCTTGAAATAAGTGCGTACGTACATACATACTATATGTTTCATTATTCTTTATAATGATTTTATCCGCTCAAAAACGTACCATTGTAAAATTATAAATTGAGTTTATGTATGTATGTATTAAAAAAAATAAAAACCAGTAAAATTTAAATAAAAAAAAAATAAGATTTAAATAAAAAAAAAAAAATTGTTTGCCTCAACTGGGATTCGAACCTACGTTCATCCGGTGTGTGTTGTTGTAAAAAAAAAAAACTAGGTGGTCGTGGTTTTTTGCTCATATCTCAGTTGTTTATGCACAGATTTTTCCGATTTTCAATACCGATCTGCTCCCGAATATTTCTGATATTTTAATACCTCACGCGGGTCTTGGTGATGTCGGGGGCCTTCAAGAAGTTGATTTTAACATACACACGGACAGACGGGCTGACTGACAGAGCTTAATCGACTCCCCTATTCATAAGCTTTCAGAAAATATATACTTTATGGGACCGAAAATGAAAATTGTAGAAATTTCACACGGAATGACAAACCTATATATACCCTTTTTCACTGTGTGAAGGGTATAATAACACTGTGCTAGTTGAAAAAACAGACAAGCCGGGCACCTAGCGTTTTAACATAATTCGGGTACTCAAAAACGCTTTAGCTTATTGAAAAAACTTAAAAAACCGAAATTCCGCAATAAAATTTCCTTTAAGAAAAGTAAAACTTCTTTCTAATATTCGCAGTCGTTTTAGAAAAATAATTTTTTTTTTGAAAAAAAAATTAATTTTTTTATAAAAATTTCGAAATTTTTATTTTTTCTAATTTTTTGCAGACATATAAAAAACAAAGCTGCAAACAAAACAAGCCATAAATAACACTGCTCGACAAAAAATAATTTTTTTTCTTCCCGTTAATTAAAACTATGTGGTCTATGTGGATTTTGATGCGCTGAACTCAAATCCGTAATCGGTTTTTTTCCATCAGATCGGTATTTTTTTTATGGGCGTGCCAAATTTTTTCCCCTAAATTAGGTTTCGGTTTTCAAAAGTAAAACACCAGAAGATGTGTTTTCTCTATCTCTTATCGTTTTGGAATTATATAAAAATTAATGGAGATAAAAAAAATTTTTCGTGCCAAATTCGTAATATTTTTCAATTTAAAAATATAATTTAAAAAAATATAAAGCAAATATTCAACATTTTGCACTTTTTTCTGAGAACTACTTATCTTAAAAATAAAAAAAGCCGCAAGCCATAAAAATCGGTTAAAAAATGTAGATTTTATTGTCAATTTACCGCAGGTACCCAATATTGTAATGCAACCAGCCTTACATATGATACAGCATTTCGTTAGGTGAGCAGGTAATGGAACTGAAGTACAACGGTATTTTGTATGGTTCTTAGAATTAAAAATTATAACATAGTATTTTTCAATTACCTGTGATTTCAAATTATTGGGTACCTTCGGTAAATTGACAATAAAATCTACACCTGGAAAAGTTAGAAATATTATTCGTCCTGGGTTTTTTTTACAAAACATGGTCATGAAGGTCTCGACTGGTACTTTGATTAAAACAATTACAGTATAAATAAGAGTTCCTCAACCCCTTCACTGTCATATGGAAAGTGCTTGCGAAAGTGATTAGTGAATTTTAAAGCCTCTGACAGTCTTGTATCTAAACAGTTATATTGAAATATGTAAGATGGAGGCGTTTAAAAAGTTTAATTACTTTTGTTATGTGTGTGGGAAATATAAAAATATGCCAAGTCGCCGTAAAATCACTACTGAAACAAGTACCTTGTATGAATCATATTTTTCTTTAAGGGTTATATATGGTAAGAGTTGGACGAGACATACGCATCAATGAAAAAAATAATACAGTTAATTAAATATGAAGACCACAAGTGGAAAATATGCGCAGATTTAAAAGTGGTAGCTCTTTTAAGAGGCATGCAATTGGGCTATACTAAAAATATGAGCTTCATGTGCTTATGGAATACGCGTTTCGATGGCGACCAGTACAATACACGGGATTGGGCTTTACGTGAGGAAAGCAGATTGCATAGAAACAATGTTATTGAATTACCACTTGTGTCGATGGAAAAGATTTTGCTTCCTCCACTCCACATCAAACTGGGTATTGTAAAAAATTTTATAAAAGCATTGAGCCCAGATGGTGTTGCTTTTACCGAATTGCACCGAATTTTTCCACGATTAAGCGGCATGAAAGTAAAAGAAGGTATGAACTCTAACTACTTTATTAAATGAGATTTATATTTCATTTCATAATGTTTCTATTTTACAGGAATTCTTAATGGACCGGACATTCGCCGTCTTATGAAGGACCATCAATTTGAGGTTGCATTGAATGATATCGAGCTATTGGCCTGGAATTGTGTGAAATCAGTAATAGAAAATGTATTAGGAAATCATCGGTCTGAAAACTGGCGAATTTTAATCAAAAATATGCTAACCGCATTTAAAAACTTAAACGTTAGAATGTCATTGAAAATACATTTTTTGCATTGCCATGCCGAAAAATTTAATGAACAATCACCAGCCGAGTCTGATGAGAGATTTCACCAAGTAACAGCCAGGCTCGAACACTGGTATAGCGGCAAACAACTTGATTCGCTATTAGGGGATATTTGTTGGAATCTGCAGGAGGAAGAAGAATAAATTTCTAAATAAAAACTACTTAACAACAAAAAATTTTTAGTTTGGTTATATAAAAAATTCAAAAATTTCATCTTTTCTGAAAAAATCAAAAGTTGTAGACAGACTTTAATCACAAATAGCTTATTTTGCACCTGCGCAACTTTATTTTTCATTCCCATCATTTGTTTCTAAGGCCTAGGATTCACTCCTAGGGGGATAAAATGTATGACCGACCTCCAATGTTTTTTGTTCTTAACATTTTCTTAAATTATACTTTCCCTTTATCACCATCCCTTAGGGGGGCCCCAATACAAATGTTGCGTTTTAAGAAATTCTTAGATTAATTAAAATTTGTCGACTTTTGTGAATAAAATCAAAAGTTGCAAACATATTTTAATTGTTTATAGCTTGTTTTGTTTGCAGCTTTGTTTTTTATATGTCTGCAAAAAATTAGAAGCCTAGCTGAATTTTTCAATTTTTTATGAATTTTAAAAAAATAAAAATTTCGAAATTTTGATAAAAAAATTAATTTTTTTTTCAAAAAAAAAAATATGTTTCTAAAACGACTGCGAATGTTAGAAAGAGGTTTTACTTTTCTTAAAGGAAATTTTATTGCGGAATTTCGGTTTTTTAAGTTTTTTCAATAAGCTAAAGCGTTTTTGAGTTACGCGAACATATGTTGTGCAACCTCCTCCATTTTCGAAATAACGGTATATCTCGAAAACCAGAGCCAATCTTAAAAAACCGTGGGCACCACTGGATTCAGCGTACCCGAATTATGTTAAAACGCTAGGTGCCCAGCTTGTCACGAAAAAAAGTGTCAATTTCATGCACAGTGTAATTAATATATATCTATATATATAAAAGTGAAACTCTGTGTGTGTGTGTGTTAGCTATAGACTCCGAAACTGTAAAACCGATTGGGCTCAAACTTTGGTAAGTTGTTGTACACATACCAGGGAGTGTCTATGGGTCAAAAAAAGTGGGCGGGGCCACGCCCATCAAAATTAGTTATCAGTTTTAGCTACTTGCACTTGACCGATTTTTCTGAAACTTTGCACACATATCGAGCTGTCATGACTTAATAATTTTGTGATAAGAAAAGTGGGCGGGGCCACGCCCCTAAAAAAGTTTTAATTTTGAGGTACTTGCACTAGACCGATTTTTCTGAAACTTTGCACACACATCGAGCTGTCATGACTTAATAATTTTGTGATAAGAAAAGTGGGCGGGGCCACGCCCCTAAAAAAGTTTTAATTTTAAGGTACTTGCACTGGACCGATTTTTCTGAAACTTTGCACACATACTAAGCTGTCATAACCATATAATTTCGTGATTAGAAAAGTGGGCAGGGCCACGCCCATAAAAAAAGGTTATAATTTTGAGGTACTTGCACTGGTGCGATTCATCTGAAACTTTGCACACATATTGAGCTGTTATGACTTTACAATTTCGTGATTATAAAAGTGGGCAGGGCCACGCCCATAAAAGAATTTATAATTTTGAGGTACTTGCACCAGACCGATTTTTTTGAAACTTTGCACACATATCGAGCTGTCATGACTAAATAATTTCGTGATTAGAAAAGTGGGCAGTGCCACGCCCATAAAAAATATGAACCATTTTGAGGTACTTGCACTGGACAGATTATTCTGAAACTTTGCACACATATTGAGCTGCTATGACTTTACAATTTCGTGATTATAAAAGTGGGCAGGGCCACGCCCATAAAAGAATTTATAATTTTGAGGTACTTGCACCAGACCGATTTTTTTGAAACTTTGCACACATATCGAGCTGTCATGACTAAATAATTTCGTGATTAGAAAAGTGGGCAGGGCCACGCCCATAAAAAAAATTATAATTTTGAGGTACTTGCACTGGTGCGATTCTTCTGAAGCTTTGCACACATATTGAGCTGTTATGACTTTACAATTTCGTGATTAGAAAAGTGATCGATGCCACGCCCATAAAAAAAAATTATAATATTAAATTTTTGCACTTGATATTCAATTAAAATTTAGAATGCATTTCGATTCATTAAGGGGCGTAGCAACGCGCGCCGGGTTTGGCTAGTATATATATAAAAGTGAAACTCTGTGTGTGTGTGTGTGTGTGTGTTAGCTATAGACTCCGAAACTGTAAAACCGATCGGGCTTAAACTTTGGTAAAATTTTGCACATATACCAGGGAGTTTTTATGGGTGGAAAAAAGTGGGCGGTGCCACGCCCATAAATAATTAGTTATCACTTTAAGCTACTTGCACATGACCGATTTTTCTGAAACTTGGCACACATATCGAGCTCTCATGACTAAAAATTTTCGTTATTAGAAAAGTGGGCGGGACCACGCCCATAAAAAAGTTTTAATTTTGAGGTACTTGCACTGGACTGATTTTTCTGAAACTTTGCACACATATTGAGCTGTTACGACTTTATGATTTCGTGATTAGAAAAGTGGGCAGGGCCACGCCCATAAAAAATAGTTATAATTTTGAGGTACTTTCACTGAACCGATTTTTCTGAAACTTTGCACACACATTGAGCTGTTATGACTTTACAATTTCTTCATTAGAAAAGTGAGCAGTGCCTCGCCCATAAAAAACAGTTATCACTTTTCAGCTACTTAAGCATCACCGATTTTTCTGAAACTTTTCACACACATATTGAGCTGGCATGACCATACAGTTTCGTAATTAGAAAAGTGGGCAGTACCA
This sequence comes from Phyto melanocephala, assembly GCA_941918925.1. Classification (NCBI taxonomy): domain Eukaryota; kingdom Metazoa; phylum Arthropoda; class Insecta; order Diptera; family Rhinophoridae; genus Phyto; species Phyto melanocephala. Next base: position 4,829,442 of record OW799238.1, on the reverse strand, counting down.
CGCTCATAAAAAAAGTTATAATTTTTAGCCTTGCACTTGATATTCGATTAAACTTCAGAATGCGATTAAAATTCATGAAAGGGCGTAGCAACGCGCAACGGGATTGGCTAGTTAATATATCTATCTATATATATAAAAGTGAAACTCTGTGTGTGTGTGTGTTAGCTATAGACTCCGAAACTGTAAAACCGATCGGATTCAAACTTTGGCAAGTTGTTGTACACATACCAGGGAGTGTTTATGGGTGGAAAAAAGTGGGCGGGGCCACGCCCTTAAAAATTAGTTATCAGTTTTAGCTACTTGCACTTGACCGATTTTTCTGAAACTTTGAACACATATCGAGCTGTCATGACTAAATAATTTTGTGATAAGAAAAGTGGGCGGGGCCACGCCCCTAAAAAAGTTTTAATTTTGAGGTACTTGCACTGGACCGATTTTTCTGAAACTTTGCACACATACTAAGCTGTCATAACCATACAATTTCGTGATTAGAAAGTGGGCTGGGCCACGCCCATAAAAAAAGGTTATAATTTTGAGGTACTTGCACCAGACCGATTTTTCTGAAACTTTGCACACATATCGAGCTGTCTTGACTTAATAATTTCGTGATTAGAAAAGTGGGCAGTGCCCATAAAAAATAGGTATCATTTTGAGGTACTTGCACTGTACCGATTATTCTGAAACTTTGCACACATATTGAGCTATTATGACTTTACAATTTCGTGATTAGAAAAGTGGGCAATGCCACGCCCATACAAAAATTATAATATTTAGGTTTTTGCACTTGATATTCAATTAAAATTCAGAATGCATTTCGATTCATTAAGGGGCGTAGCAACACCTGCCGGGTTCGGCTAGTAAATAATAAATATAAAACAAAACATAAACAGTAATGGCTAAGTGTGCGCATTAAACACGTGTGTATATAATAAGTTTGCAAAGAAACTACATACTTAATTTGTGATACCTATTTAAAGTTTTTGGTGTGTTTTTTTTTTAGAATTATAAAAATAAAATATTGAAATATATAAAATCTCTTATAAATTATTTGTTATGAAGTGTTATATATGTAAAAAGATGTCTTTTTCAATCGAAGCTTTAATTGTGCACTTAAAAATTTATCATTGTCTTTCCTCACACAGTACATTTCAATGTTGTGAAGAATCGTGCTCACAATTCTTCAGTAATATTCATAGTTTTAAACGGCATCTAAAAATAAAACATATACATTTAGAAAATCAAACAGCTCACAAGGATTTTGGTTTAAAAGCTTCAGTTCAAAATGGTGAAAGTGTAAAAATGTTAAAAAAAAATTTTCATGATCCTAATATTGAACAACATTTATATATAAGTAATAATAATATGACAAGATTGCCGAAAGATAATTTTTCCATGGCTGCAGCTAATTTTAGTGTATCGCTCCATAATAATAATAATTTTACAAAAAAAAAAATGAAGAATACAAAGACATACAAAAATTAGTTACAGATACTATATTAGCTCCAGTTGCGACTCATTTAAAACATTTTGTTTCTTATATTTCTAATGTTGAAGCAAAGGTTCATTTAGAACGTCTTATTGATCACATCTCTAATCCATATATTATTTGCAAAACCGATTATTTAATGAAAAGGTATCTTAAAGATAACGATTTTTTGGAAGATTGTGTTCAATTTTCTATTGACGAATCCGTTAGAGTGATATACAATGGTGATGTTGTTTATAATGATTTTAATACTAAGGGAATACTTTTACCTATTAAGTTTCAGTTCAAAAAATACTTCGAGAAAATTAACGTCCTTAAGGAAACATTAAACAAAATAAGTTTATATTAGAAAACCCCCAACGGCTATTGTAATTTTAGGAAAGGAAATTTATGGCAAAAGAAGGTAGCTAAATACGAGTCAAGTGAAATTTGTATCCCATTTTTTCTGTATTTTGATGATTTTGAAATCAACAATCCTTTGGGAACTCATTGTCAATCGATTTGTGGAATTTATTATAGTTTTCCTTTATCTGAATGTTCTGAACTTGATCATATCTTTGTGGCGGGGTTTATTAAATTTCACGATATCAAAGAATTTGGGAATGAGTCGTCTTTTAAATACTTAATTATGATGCTTATGAAATCAATTCTCCCAAAACAATAATAAGTGAAAATATAGTATTCATTATTAAAGACTTTAAAGTTAAACCTATTAATATACACGACACTATTAAAGGAAAATTAATGATTAGATTAAAGGAATATTTTAAAAATTTATACATATTTATAAATATATATTTCTAGGTTTAAAAAATATAATATAATAATATATATATATATTTATATAGGTATGTAATGAATTATTATTTTGCACTTATACTTATAAACAGCGTTGTCAACTTTAAAATTTCAAAAAGCACCATAACCCAGGAAAAAACGCGTCATTCTCAAAAAAAAGCACTAAATTTATAATTTGTAAATTTTTTTTTATTTATTTAATAAAATTATACATTTTTATAAATTTCTTTAAAAATAAGACATTTTTAAATGTATATCAGAATAAATAACAAAAAAAATTTACAAAAATCAAACAACGAATATCTTTTAGTCAGTCAGTAAAGATTTACATAGATACATATATTTATATGAAAATAAAAATAAACAAAAACATTGGAAAAATTATTATAGTAATTATCAATCACAATATATCTCAGGAGTGATGCATTGTAAGAAATTTATTTCAACATTGAGAAAAAATTACGACAGGATTAATGTTTCCATACCTGATGCATTTATATGACGTTTTATAAACATATGTATGTGAATTTGTTGTACAAAATATTAAAGAAATTATTCACCAAATAAGTACATACAACTAATATAAATATTTCTAACTAAAAATTATGAAAAATTTTAATAAACTTGCAGTTTAATATTTAATTTGATTCGGATTTAAGCTTTTCTCTGTGTAAATAATATCAAATACTAATGATAAAGTCAATTATTTCTTCATTATTATCACTATCATCTGGCCACAACACAGTCTTAATTTCAAATTGTAATGCTTTATAAATATCATTGCTATTAATCAGAATATTTACTTCATCAGCTATTTGGTAGGTTTCGCAACAGGAATTTTCCCGTTTAAGCCTATTTTTAATGTGAAGTAAGGCATTAACTGAATTTAAAGACATTCGGTTGCGTATTTTAGATTTAAACACATTCATGGGAGCGACAAAAGTTTAACGGCAATATTAGCTAATGCATCAAAGGGATTTAAGTAACCTGCATCTTTGTACGATTAAACTTCAATCAAAAAATCAATTCAATATTTTGCCATTGGTAATGGTAAAATATCTTCTTTTGTATGTGATAAAACATTTCTAACATTAATAATGTTAATTTTACTCAAAATTTCAAGGTTTTCTGGTAAAATTTTTAAACGTTTAAAGTTGTGGGACGCTAAAAGTTTGCTTTAAGGTTTAATCATTTATAAGATGATAGAAAGAGGAATTTCTTTTATTCACATTCACCTCATATGCATTTCAATTAATATATTTGAATTTTAGTGTTTGGTGTCACCGAAATAAAAAGAAAATCACTAAAAACTAAAAAAAAAAATCACCAAGCACTGACTCACAATTTTTCCGCTTTCGAAATGTTAAAAATCACCAAAAACGGTGATAAAATCACCGAGTTGACAACGCTGCCGATCATACATAGTGCGTGTGGTTGAACAATGTAAACACATGAGTTTGTGTGGATGTGTATTCTTGCGTGTACGACAAGAAAGGTATAAAACGAGCGTCTGCTGACTCAATTAGTTAGTTGGCCGGCAGCTCGCGCTACGGTAAGGACAAATATTAGCGGTGGGATTCATAGCTAATACGAGTACTGACCATAGCAATAAGCAGCAAGGTACACATTGGAAGCGTGGTTTCATCACCAATAGTGTATCTTCTGCTAGCACTGATACTGGTGGCTGGGGATTCCGCCTCCCGTATTAGTGCTAAGAACACATGCAAGAGGTTCTGTTGGAAGCGTGGGTTCACCACCAAGAGAACATCTTGGAGCGAACGAGATCCACTATTGGAAGCGTGGTTACATTACCGATAGTGTATCTCGAAGAGTTATCTCAGGCTGCGATTGGAGGTGGGAATACCCCTCCAAGAGCGAATAGATAACTATCGCCACGCCATTGCCATCAGACGCCAGTTTACACAGAGTTTCTTTATTGTGGCTGGGGTTCCGCTCCAATAAAGAGAATCCTGGAAGGCAAAAGAGACCCACTATTGGCAGCGTGGATACACCACCGATAGTGCGTCTCGAAGGGTTAGCTGAGGCTGCGATTGGAGGTGGGGTTACCCCTCCGAGAGCGAATCAATACCCGACGCCCATCTAAGCGTCTGACACGTACCAGGCCAACTAGTGTAAAAGTGTTTTTTTATTATTCTATTATTGTTGTTATTATTTGTCTGTGAATAAATACCGTACGTTTTATAACGTTTTAAAGAAAAAAAGTGTTAGTTTTCTTTCAAAAAACGCGACCCTAGCCACCGCTGAGTCTACCCTAGCCGTCAGCGGAAACGTGTCGTTACAATTGCGCCCAAGCAGGGACACTACGGCCTATAATATTTAACATTAAATTGAATTTAATGAGAAAATTTTATTAAATAAAATTAAATTTACTTGAACTGAACTGAAATTTAATTGAACATAATTAAGTTCAAATTAACTAAAGAATAAATAAATAAAGTTCATGAACATTTAAAAGAAAAACTAAGAAAAAAGATAAAGTACATTAACATTAATAAACAAGAAACAAAAAAAAAGTAGAAGTGAACATTGAAAATTAAGAACATTTGAAAAGAGAAAAGGAATAAAAAAAATTCGTAAAAGAAAAATTTTAAAAGAAAAGAAATTTAATTAAAATTGAAAATTAAAAACAATTTGAAAAAAAAAAATATTTGTAAAAGAAAATTAAAAAAAAAGGAAAAAAAATAAAAAAATTTTTTAAAGAAAAGAAATTTAATTAAAAAAAAAAAAAAGACCGAAAAAAGAGTGCAGTGAAAATGTTAAAAACCACATGGGTGTACTCATTAAAAAAGGAGGAGTTAATAAACTACCTCACACAGGGCGAACAAAATGCCGTCGGCACTGTAGAAGATCTGCGAAAACGGTTTGCAAAATTTCTGTCTACAGAGCACGGTAGTGAGGAACTCAAGCTACTACTCGAATGGCAGGCTAAACATGATGTAACGACGCCGGCTAACCCAAATCCACAACTACAAGTTCCTGAAGTAGAAGTACGTGACGCAGTAGCCTCACCAGTAAAGCTGGCAGCACAAAAGTCCACGACAACTGCCCTGACAGGTAATGATGTAGTAAAAGAAAACCGAATTGCAGCAATTGAACTCGTCCGAAAATGGGGCCTCAAGTACGATGGTGGAAAAGACCCTCTAGGCTTTATTGAACGAGTAGAAGAGCTCGCCGATATGTACGAAATCAACCCAGACAATATTCTCCGGGTCATGTCAGAGGTCCTGCGTGATAAAGCCCTCATATGGTTCCGAAAGAACAACAAGCAGTGGGAACAATGGTTTGTATTTAAGAAAGATTTTTGTAATTTTTTCTTGCCTCCACAGTACTTTAAAAAACTGGAGAACGAAATACGAAAAAGAGTCCAGCGACCCCGGGAGGCTTTTAAGGATTACTTGCTGGCCATACAAAACCTTATGCGTTTCACCCAAATGAGTGCCGAACAAAAACTCGAACGAGTATTTCGTAACATGCAGCCGGACTACCATCGGTATATTCGCGGGCGGGATTTCACGTCATTGGATGAACTAATTGCGCAGCGTCATCCTTAGAGGCTATACCAAATACCGCGCCACCGGAACGGAAAGAACACCAACGCATGATTGACGTCCGACCACCGGGCACAGTAGTAAATCCCGCCCAAAACCGGCGAACAGCGAAAGCTACCAGCCTCGAGAAACGGGACACCTATCTATCATGGGTAGACGAAAAACTAAGAGCCGGCATATGGATAGAACACCAGTGGGTTACTGCCCTTATCGATACAGGTACCACCCGCAGTTTTATCATGCCATCGTTGTTAAGTAACTTGAGACCGGCTCCCCAAAACCTTCCTGTTCCAATTGACGTGTTCCTGGCTAACAGTGAAAAAATAACAATATTTCAAGCGGTAGAGTGCCAGATTACCCTAGGAAAGGTGACTAAGAAACACATTCTGCTAGTTATGGAGGTCGCCACTGAACCCCTCGTTTTGGGAATCGATTTCCTCTCAGAATTTGATACCACCATCACCTGTGCCGGACTGGCCGTAAAAGCGAACCCGAGTACCAACAAGTGTCAAAAATCTCACCAGGTAAGCGTAATTATGTATAAAACTGATGCCATATCCAGGCAGCCAGTGCAACAATTAAAATTGACACACGCTTCCCCTACAACCGCTCGTAAATGGTACCAGAACCGGGTAGCAGCTGTAAAACAAAACCTGAACGAATTCGCCGACTATTCGATTGTAAACGGACAATTATATCGACGTATCGGCCGAGAAATAAACGAAGAATATGCCACCCCTTGGAAGCGTTGTGTACCCACACCCCTGAGACGATAGGTTCTCAACATTTGCCCGAGATTATGTTGGCCATAAACAACAGCCCCTCCGAATCAACCAGCTATACCCCAGCCCACTTGACGCAAGGTAGAGAACCCCGACTGCCTCAAGCACTATACGATAAGGTGACCATTGGCACGGGTTCCCAAATCGTACCACCGGAATCACGGACTAGAGAGCTGGCAGAAGTCTTCGAAATAGTCCGACAAAATTTAGTTAAATCATCGCAGAAACAAAAGTACCACCACAATTTGCGCCGTCGTTAGTGGCCGCCAAAAATAGGAGAGCGCGTTTTAGTCCGACAACACCCAATATCAAAGGCCGTTGACAAATTCGCGGCTAAATTTGCTCCCAAATATGGTGGACCTTATGTAGTGGCAGGATCCGTCTCTCCCGTCATTGCCAACATTAGTAGTGAAGATAATAAAGAAACGCGCACAGCTCATCTCAGTGAATTGAAACCTTTTACTGAACAACATAACAAATCATTATCGCCGCCATCCTCATCATCTTCATCACCTTCATCATTATCAACAGCCTCAAACGAGTCAGAGCAACCACCACTTCCAGTGATATCAAGAACGAGGCAAATAAGGTCTACCAAGCCGAGTACAACCCCTTACTTAACCAGGAGAGGGAGGGTAGTGTGACGGCCAAAGTCACCAATTCGTTTTGGGCCCCACAATTAATGAATAATCTTTATTTTTTGTTATAAAAATAGTTAATGAATTAGTATTATTAATACTTTAATTTATATTTATATATAAAAATATTTAATGAATTATTATTATAATTATTACTTTAATTTACTCGTTATATATATATGTTTTTTTGACCTGTTGATGAACTGCAAATTGGTTAAATAATCATGCTCAAGGTCTGTTTTTAATAATTTTCTTTATTATTAATTTTGTTCAATATTTCGCCATCCAACGGTTGGCATCTTCAGGAATCTTAAAAAACGAGTGACAATAATTAAATTAACAACACAACATAATTGTAACACATTTAATATTATTAAAAACAGACCTTGAGCTTGATTATTTAACCAATTTGCAGTAAATTAAGCTATTTAAAATTAAATCTGTAATACTACCGCCCGCTTAAACCTGTTCGTCCCGAATAGGCAAAAATTCAATTTTTCCGTACTCAGCGAGGCGCTAGAGATGAACCACTTTCATCTTTGATCTTGGGCTATTTTACTTCTGTATTCTATACACAACATCATTAGTTCTTTTTATCACCTTATACGGCCCATCCCAATGAGTTTGCAGTTTAGAAGACAGTCCTTTTTTCCGTTGTGGGTTATATAGTAGAACTAGCTGACCCTCATTGAAGCCTTCAGAAATTGCTGCTCTGTGATATCTGGCCTTCATCTTGTCGCTGGTCATTTTTATTCGGCCACGAACGAATTCATGAATTTCGTCTAAATCTTTTTGTCCCTTGAAGTGTCTTCTTCGTGCTCATCTATTTTCGAGGGATTAATACCGAATTCTAGATCACCTGGCAGTTTCAGCTCGGTTCCAAACATAATTTTTGCAGGTCTTCGGGAGGTAGAGTCATGAACGGCTGACCTGTATGCCAATAGAAATTTTGGTATATGCTCATCCCAGTCCCTTTGGTGTGCACTGACCACTTTTCTCAAGTGTTCCTCCAACGTGCGGTTAAATCTCTCGACCATGCCGTCAGAATATGAATGCAGTGGCGTAGCCCTTGTTTTTCGGATACCGTATAGTTCGCACATTTCCTGGAATATCGCAGATTCAAAATTTCTTCTTTCATTTCATTTTTATCACTATTATTGTCCTGGGAAAAATAAAAACAAATAAAACAAATGATTATAAACATTGATTGTTAAAAACAATCATATCTGTTCTTATCGCTACCTAACTGGTGGCTAGAGCAGGACAATAATAGTGATAAAAATTAAAGATAATAACAAACAAAAGTAAAAGGGTTGCTGTTGGGCAAAAATTTCAATCTAACTCATTGTGGTAAAAATATATGAAAAAGGAAAACTAAAAAAGTAGTTACCGAATTCAATTAACTTAAGTCCCGTGAGTTAAATAGATGATATTTACAACCAACATGCACCCACCGATCAAAGAGTGCTGATGATGAAATCGTAGCTGGTTTCGAAAATGCATTCCACTCGGCTAGTTGTCGGTAAAAATATAATTTTTCAGATTATTCTTTCATTTATCACAAATAAAAAATTCTTTGTAACAATAAGAATGTTAATATGAACTCGAGCCTGATTAAAATTTGAATATTAGTTTAAACAGAAAAGTTCGATAAAATAAAAATTAAATTTACGTAAGCACAGGGCACGGTGCAAACAATCATTAATTCACTGTTGGTCAATCAACATTCAGTTGTATACTGACCTCACAGAAAAATAAAACAAATGATTATAAACATTGATAGTTAAAAACAATCATATCTGTTCTTATCGCTACCTAACTGGTGGCTAGAGCAGGACAATAATAGTGATAAAAATGAAAGATAATAACAAACAAAAGTAAAAGGGTTGCTGTTGGGCAAAAATTTCAATATAACTCATTGTGGTAAAAATATATGAAGAAGGAAAACTAAAAAAGTAGTTACCGAATTCAATTAACTTAAGTCCCGTGAGTTAAATAGATGATATTTACAACCAACATGCACCCACCGATCAAAGAGTGCTGATGATGAAATCGTAGCTGGTTTCGAAAATGCATTCCACTCGGCTATTTGTCGGTAAAAATATAAGTTTTCAGATTATTCTTTCATTTATCACAAATAAAAAATTCTTTGTAACAATAAGAAAGTTAATATGAACTCGAGCCTGATTAAAATTTGAATATTAGTTTAAACAGAAAAGTTCGATAAAATAAAAATTAAATTCAGTCGATTACAGCTAAAACGTAACGGTTCCAGCCTCACTGACAGGAAAAGGGCCTGCTATATCCACCGCTATCCGCTCAAAGGGAGCACCTGAATTGTACTGCTGTAGCGCTCCTCGAATCCATCTTACTGGGCCCTTGGCGGCGATACATTGTGCGCAATTTGCTATCCAATCAGCTACAGATTGTTGGCATCCAACCCAATAGAAACGTTGCTTTATCTTTTCTATGGTTTTTGTTACACCAAGATGACCACCACTTGAACCATTATGAAACTCCTTCAATATCTCTTTGACTTTAGAGGATGGCACCACAATCAGATTTGTTGTCGATTTACCGTCAGTACTTTCCCATTTTCGATAAAGGCATCCGTTAATAACCTGAAGACTATTCCATAGCGCCCAGTATGATTTCATCAGTGGACTTTCCGCTGATATTTGGTTACGGGTTGGCCTTTTGTCTTCCTCCTTTGCTGACATAATTTTTGCCAGTATTGGATCGTCTATTTGCGCCGCTAACCAGTCACCACTTGTCTCTATATGTGTTTTTCGAACGTCAACGACACATTCTTTTCCTTCAGCTTTTGCACAATGTTTGCACTCCAATATGCACGGTCTACGGGAGAGTGCATCTGCATTTCCATGTTTAGTGCCCTTTTTGTGCTCAATACTGAAATCGTAGCTCTGGAGACGTTCAATCCAACGGGCTAGTTGTCCTTCCGGTTGTTTAAATTGTAGCAACCATCTGAGTGCAGAGTGATCGGTTCTTAGTTCGAAGTGTTGTCCATACAGATATTTGTGATAATGCTTTACACACTCCACAACTGCCAGAAGCTCTCGTCGTGTTAAACAATAATTTCTTTCAGGCATCGAGAGTGTCCGACTGTAGCAGCCTATCACATTTTCTGTTCCATTGACGACCTACGAAAGAACAGCACCTATACCGTAGCCACTCGCATCCAATACAAATTTCTCTCCAGCGATAGGATATACCAAACCTGGTGCTACGCATAACAACTTCTTGAGCTCCTGGAATGCTTGTTCTTGTACCTCAGCCCATAGGAATGGTCGTGACTTCTTGGTGAGCTCATGTAGACTGGCAGCGACACTGGCAAAATTCGGCACAAATCGCCTGTAGTAGGTACAGAGGCCTAGAAAACTACGTAACTCATGCAGATTTTTCGGGCGAGGCCAGTCCTTCACAGCTTGAACTTTACCTTTGTCAGTTGATATACCATCCTCTGCGACTCGGTGCCCCAAGTATTTCACCTGTTTCTGGAACAATGCACATTTCTTTGCGCTTAGTTTAAGTCCAACCACTGAAATTCGTTTAAGAACTTCTTCTAGATTTTTCAGGTGATCGTCAAAACTTTTACCCGTGACAATTATGTCATCAAAATACACCAGGCATGTCTTCCAATGAAGTCCCCTTAATACGCGTTCCATTAATCGCGCGAATGTGGCTGGAGCGTTGCATAGTCCAAATGGCATCACGTTAAATTGCCATAGCCCGTCACTTGCACTAAAAGCTGTTTTCTCCTTATCTCTATCAGATATTTCTACTTGCCAATACCCACTTTGCAGGTCTAATGTAGAGAACCATTTTGTTCTAGCTAGCGTGTCCAGAGTGTCATCTATCCTTGGTAGTGGATAACTGGCATTCTTAGTGACGTCATTCAGTTTTCTATAACACTGCTCAGCACCAAAATCCTCCATTAAATAAAACTATGTGGACTATATGGATTTTGATGCGCTGAACTCAAATCCGTTGTCGGTTTTTTTCCATCAGATCGGGATTTTTTTTATGGGCGTGGCAAATTTTCCCCCCTAAATTAGTCAGGTACGGACACATATTTAATCCTAACTCGAGAACCAGTCATCCGATTTTCAAAAATAAAACACCAAAAAATGTGAAACAAAATTGTTTTTTCTTACACATTTGGAATACAATTTTTCTCTATCTCTTATCGTTTTGGAGTTATTTAGAAATTAATGGAAAAAAAAAATTTTTTTCGTGCAAAATTCGTAATATTTTTCAATTTAAAAATGGAATTAAAAAAATATAAGGCAAATATTCAACATTTTAAACTTTTTTCTGAGAGCTACTTATCTTGGAAATAAAAAAAGCCATAAACCGTAAAAATCGGTTAAAAAATGTAGATTTTATTGTCAATTTACCGCAGGTACCCAATATTGACCAAATATGTGTAATGCAGCAAACATCGTCAGAGTGGGCGCATTAAAGCGCCTTGTAGCATCAATGAATGGCAACTTTTTACTTTTATCTATTTGTAGTTTTTAGTTTAGGACTGTAGTTTTGTAGCAACGCCTCGCTTAAAGCACCCATCCTGTCGTCACCCGTAGATAACTTCAAATTACCATAAAAAGCAAAATATTTACAGACTATTTTATTTAAAATAACACAAAATTTTTGTTAATAATTATTAATTTTTATTAAGGAAACATTGTTAAAATAAAAAAGTAGCTTAAGCTGTCCACGTTCTTTCTTCTACATCATTCAATTTCATTCTGAAGACCTCGTCCTTCATAAGCTGTCGTATTTGTGGACCTAAAAATATGCCTTCTTTTATATTTTTTTAATTCCATTTTTAAATTGAAAATTACGAATTTTGAACGAAAAAAATTTTTTTTTCTCCATTAATTTCTAAATAACTCCAAAACGATAAGAGATAGAGAAAAATAATTATTTCGTTTTTTGACCTTTTTTAATTTAAATATTAACTAAAATTATTTAAGCTAGAGGTATTTTAATTAATTTAAATAATATATTTAATTTTTATTAATTCTTTCAATATTTCGCTACTCCGTTGTGTAGCATCGTCAGGAAATATTTGTTATTATTTTTTTGTAAAAATTTTTAGTGTGAAAAAATAAATTTGAAATAACAAACTTTTGAAAACATTCAACATACAAATTTCAACATTTTGTCATATGAAAAAATTGTGTAAAAAAGTACTGACTTAAAAATTAACAAACAGTTCAATAATATGTATATAATAAGAAATTATATGTGCATATATGTAATGTGTTATTTTTTATGTATTAAATGTCTGTAGTTTTGAGCAACATTATCAGTGTCTGCCTTATAGTTAATTCTAAGTGTTGATGGTACATTAATAATTTGTAACATTTCTAACATAAATCTACGCTTATAATTAACTTCTGTGTTTAAAACTGAAACATTTTCAAAGTTTGGAAAGTGATTTAATTTAGGACAATGAGAGGATAATGCTGTCTTTTGTGAATTTATATTGTCTCTATGCCTTTGGTCAGACTTATGTCCAGAAATTCTTGTTTTCAGTTTATTTTTAGTCGTACTTATGTACACTTTACTACATTTCTCACTTATCATTACCACCACAAGGTATCTTATATACTAAATTCGATCTATCCCATTTTTGTATTCTGTCTTTTGTTTTACTAAATAAATTACCTATTGTATTAAACGTTTTATAGGCCATCCCATACCTATTTGTGTCAAAAACTTTAGACATCCTTATCCTTTCCGATACTCCCGGTACATAAGTCAATGACTTATAGATTTTTGGCTCAACAATATTCTCTGAATTATTATCATTTCTATAGTCAAATTTACCAATTAATTTATAAATTAATCTAATAGGAAAATCATTATCCTTAAGAATATTCATAACAATTTTTCGATTCTTCTTATGAAAATATCTGTCACTTATCGTAAGTACTCTATCTATAAAGTTTTTCGCCGTATTTATAATAACTTTCTTACTATGCCTAGAAAAATAATTAATAAGTCTCCCTGAAGCAGTTGGTTTATGATACCAATCTGTTATTAAATTTCCACCTCTTCTTAATACTAGTGTATCTAAATATGGGAGTTTAAAATCCTTCTCTCTCTCTCTATAGTAAATTTAATGCAAGAATTAAAACTATTCAAAGAATCTAACATTTCATCAACAGAAAATTTCGAGATGACACAAAATAAATCATCTACATATTTTGTCATTAATCTAGGTTTTATGCTTAATTTACCAATACAATTGTCCAATAGTTTCTCCATCACTATATCAGCAACAATAGGAGAAGATGGTGAACCCACTGGAAGTCCCTCTTGCTGTTGAAATATCTTTTCATTATATTGAAAGTATCTATTATCTTATATACAAAATTTAAGAATACGTAAAAATAAAGTCTTTTCAATCCTAGTATATTTCCCAATAATATCCCATTTCTCTTCTATAATTTCCAATGCTAACTGAACAGGTATACTAGGAAATAACGATACTACATCAAGTAAAATCAATAACTCATCATCCCTTATTTTCCGATCTTTAATCCTATTCTTAAACTCCACTGAGTTTTTTACGTTATTATTCGAATTTTCAGTTATCCTATTCAAAATATTCGTTATATATTTACACAATCCATAACTAGGAAAATCTACAAAACAACAAATCGGTCTTAAAGAAAAATCATCCTTGTGAATTTTCGGAAGTCCATATATTCTAGGTGCATTTGCAATATTTGTCTTAAGTGTATTCCTTTTATTAATTGTGATAAACCTACCTTTAAAAAGTTCCTCAACTAAAACATTATTTATCTTTTGCAATCTACTCGTAGGATCCTTATTAATCAATTTATATTTCCTATCATTCACAATATTTTCCAACCTAATGTCATAATCTTGTCTCTTTAAAGCTACAGTGGTGTTACCTTTATCAGCCTTTAAAATAATTAAATCCTTATTCACTTTTAAAAACCTATTCGTTCCATCAACTCTGTTCAATATATATATATAGTCAACCTCGTTTTATTCAAATGGTTATCAATAATTGTCGTTAGTTTTGTTCTAGCTATTTCCTGTTCTTCTTCATCCTGTATAGTCTGTATAAAATCTTCCCCTTCAGTTATAATTCTTAAAGTTGAAAATTCCTCCCTCCTAATAGGTAAAGCGTGTTTATGTCCTAGTGATAATGTCCATTTTACACCATCAGGAATATCTATATTAGTCTTATTTACAAACCATTTACTATTTAACTTAATTCCAAACTCCTTAATTTGTAAATTTTGCAAACAATTAAATTTCTTAATATGTATATTCTTAACCTTATTATTAAATGAAGCTGATAACCTGTCTTCATACTGTAAAAATTCTTCCATCTCATCTGAAGTAAAATAATATTTCAAATTTATTTTTATTATCGCTAACTCACTTTGAAAATGCTTCAGTAATTCATGTTTTTCTCTTAACGTTAATCTTAAAATTTTGTTTTGGAAATCTGCCGTATTTTTTTTGATATTCTGCTGAATTCCAGGTAGCCCCTTTGAACCAAAAATACTTGTTACATTTTTTGTTGAATTGGCAATAAATTTTGGAATTATCCCTGCGTTTCTGTATCTAATAAGGAAAGTAATTGTTGATTTTATCTTCATAATTTTATCCCTAGTAGTTTTGAATTTATTGATGATACTTATAACTTGTTGATTCTTCTTAAATTTATTGTAACACATTTTTGATTTGCTTAAGTTTTTCGTGCTCACTTTATTTATAATAATTATTAAGTTTTTTGACCTTTTTTAATTTAAATATTAACTAAAATTTAATAATTAAAAAACTAAATAATTATTATAAATAAGGTGAGCACGAAAAACTTAAGCAAATCAAGAATGATACATCAAAACATTAGAGTGCTGAATAACTGAAGGTAGATCGTTTATGAATAAGGTAAATAAAATAGGACCAAGGTGGCTACCTTGCGGAACACCAGAAGGAACTTTGATAGCATTAGACATAGCACTTCCATACTTAACTTGTTGAGTTCTTAAAGACAAATATGATCTTAACCATTTTATTGTCATATCCGTAAATCCCATTAATGACAATTTGTTAAGCAAGAGATCATGGTTTACCTTATCAAAAGCTTTACTAAAATCTGTGTAGATAGCATCAGTTTGCATATTATTTATAAAACCATTATTTTTTGTAGTAGTTAGCTCCAAAATATTAGTCATTGTAGAGCGATGTTTACAAAAACCATGTTGGCACGGTGACAAAATCGAAGAAATTTGATAGTATAAATTATCAGTTAAAATTTGTTCAAAAAGTTTGGGAATATCACTCAGGTTAGCAATACCACGATAATTTGATATCTCAATTTTGCTTCCATTTTTAAACAACGGAATTATATACGATAATTTCCAAATCAATGGTAAAATAAATTTTCTGCACAATTTTTTAGAGCGCAATTTGGTATTTCATCTGGACCAGCATTAAACGAATTATTTAGTGATAATAAATTTGAAAGAGTCGTTTTATAAGTAATAAAAGAGAATTGTACACCAGATGATTGAGGTATATTAAATGGGTAAGATATTATGTTATTATATACTTTTTTAGAGTAGGTAGTTGAAAAAAAAATCAGCAAACAAATTGGAAATAGAAACGTCATCATCAGCGTCATTTGATCCATATTTATAGTATTTAGGATTAACGCACGATCGCCGTTTAGAGTTCACAAATTTATAAAACGATTTAGGATTTGATCTCATTTTCGACTTCATACGGATTATATAGTTGTCGTATGCAGATTTATTTGCCAAATTGTAGTAAGAACGAGCAATACAGTATTTGGTATATTCTGCAGATGATCCGGTCCTTTTATATTTCTTATTTAACTTGTTTTTCCTGTTTTTAATAGTTCGGAGATACTTATTATTCCAGGGTGGCCCAATATTTTTATTTCTAATTGTAATTTTTTGTACAGTTTCAGAAATGCAGCGGCGTAGTGTTGAATAGAAGATAAAAACAACATCATCTAAGT
This sequence comes from Phyto melanocephala, assembly GCA_941918925.1. Lineage (NCBI taxonomy): Eukaryota > Metazoa > Arthropoda > Insecta > Diptera > Rhinophoridae > Phyto > Phyto melanocephala. The sequence goes on along the minus strand of OW799238.1, from coordinate 4,813,111 downwards.
TTTCGATAGAGATTATACTATCCCAGTTAACGTTTGATAATAAACAGTTAAGCTTCTGATAGTTTGCACGAGAGAAGCAAAAAAATGTATGGGGTTTAATTTTGTTAGGAAGTAAAACAGGTAAGCTTAATAAATTAAATATTTCCAATTTTAATGTAGGGTGATAACGATCTTCAGGGTAGGTTAGGTTAGGTTGAAAAGGAGGGGCATAAAAGCCCAAACCCATGACAGGTATACACCTATGCCCAGTTGGCATGCCCAGGGTAAGTAACGGGAAGTGTTTTATGTAAAAATATATCCATCGACTGGTTGACTACTTCAAGATAAAGAAGTTTTCCATTAATATTGTTTGCATAGTTAATTTGAAAAAGTCTATAGCTTGTGAGTGAGTGAATAAATTCATTTGAAACTGTAGGAATTAGATAGTTTATTTCTGAAGATTTATTCCACGATATGTTAGGTAGATTAAAATCTCCCAATACAATAAATAAATCAGATGGAATAGATTGTTGCAAAATAAAATCAATGGCAAAGATGTGATTATTGTATATATCCAGAGAAGAGTTTGGAGAAATGTATGAGCACGTAACATATAAATTTGTATTTCTCAGTCGAATTTTTACAGCGACAAATTCGATGTCATCGTTAAGTATAACATTGATTCTTCACAACGAAAATTGTTATGTGCGGCAATGAGCACACCTCCACCCAACTTATGTGATCGATCATGTCTGAACATTTGGTATTTTGAAGATAATATTTCTTTGTTATTAATACATTTCTTATCGTTTAACCAGGTTTCAGTAAAGACAATGATGTGGTTTGAAAAATCAAAACTATTGGCATAAAGAGTATTAAGGCCACGGACATTTTGGTAAACAATATTAATAAGATTATCGGTAGAAAAATTGTTTAGTTTTTTTATACCCTTCACACAGTGAAAAAGGGTATATATAGGTTTGTCATTCCGTGTGAAATTTCTACAATTTTGATTTCCGACCCCATAAAGTATATATTTTCTGAAAGCTTATGAATAGGGGAGTCGATTAAGCCCTGTCAGTCTGTCCGTGTGTATGTTTAAATCAACTTTTTGAAGCCCCCGATATCGCTTGGACCCGGGTGAGGTATTAAAATATCATAAATATTCGGGAGTAGATCGGTATTGAAAATCAAAAACATCGGTACATAAACAACTGAGATATGAGCAAAAACCCACGACCACCTCGGTTTTTTTTTCACAAAAACAACATTACAACAACAACATACATACATACAAACGTGTATACTGGTTAAAGAAAACGTGGCATCGAATCCCAGCTGAGCCAAAAAAAAATTTTTTTTTAATTTTTTATTTAATGTATTATTTAAATTTTTATTATTTTTTTTTTAATTTTTTTTTAAATTTTTTTTAAATTTTTTTTTTTTTTTGTTTCTTTAACATACATACGTGAATTTATAATTTTACAATGGGATGTTTTTATATATGTATGTTTTTATGTATGTACGTATTTCATATGGGATGAATGGTGACACAAACTACTGTTATTGCATGACTACACGTTGTGAAGGGTATATAAGATTCGGCACGGCCGAATATAGCACTCTTACTTGTTGGGTATTATTTTGAGTAGGTAAATAAACGATATCAGAACGAAAAGCATTTCTATATTCATATTCGCGTATTATAGCATTGGGTGACCAAAACTCAGGATTGGCAATAATATTAAAATATTCCTGTAGTACGATGATTTTAAAAGAAGATTTACTCTGTTTTTTCGAATAATTGAATTTAAAAACAGGTAATTCACAATCGTATCCAAGCTTTAATTTAATGTAGTCAGCAACAGCGTTAGAAGTAGTATCAGATGAAAAACGAGCAGCAAAAATTATTTTCTTTGGAGAAATTACTTTAAGTATTGCAGGATTATTTAACAGACTAGAAACCACAGCCGGAGAATGTGAATTAATTTGTTGAATGTCGTTTTGAAAATTTATATTACTTGCAATCTGTTGAATACGATTAGTATTAGGTTGTAATATTTCGGTGTTATGAGAGAGAGACGATGAAAATTTTTTTGTTTCATGGAGAACATCACTGGAGCATAACGAGGGATTAGTTTTCGGATTTTGAGATTGTTTTACAGGTACATTAACTATGGAAGAAATAGTAGACGGACTCGGACGTGGTAAATTATCGGAAGTGTTTTGATCAACAGAAGAGTTGTTAGTAGACATAACAGGAGGTGAAGAGTTTAAAGTTGGAGTTGTTTTCTTTCTTTTGGGCGAGAATGAATGAATAAATTTGAAATATTATTTTACTTTAGATGAGATGGAAGAATTTTTACAGTATGAAGACAGGTTATCAGCTTCATTTAATAATAAGGTTAAGAATATACATATTAAGAAATTTAATTGCTTGCAAAATTTACAAATTAAAGAGTTTGGAATTAAGATAAATAGTAAATGGTTTGTAAATAAGACTAATATAGATATTCCTGATGGTGTAAAATGGACATTATCACTAGGACATAAACACGCTTTACCTATTAGGAGGGAGGAATTTCCAACTTTAAGAATTATAACTGAAGGGGAGGATTTTATACAGACTATACAGGATAAAGAAGAACAGGAAATAGCTAGAACAAAACTAACGACAATTATTGATAACCATTTGAATAAAACGAGTTTGACTAATAGGGATAAGTTTATATTGAACAGAGTTGATGAAACGAATAGGTTTTTAAAAGTGAATAAGAATTTACTTATTTTAAAGGCTGATAAAATAAATAAATAAATAATAAGGATCCTACGAGTAGATTGCAAAAGATAAATAATGTTTTAGTTGAGAAACTTTTTAAAGGTAGGTTTATCAAAATTCAAATTATCACAATGAAAGGAATACACTTAAGACAAATGTTGCAAATGCACCTAGAATATATGGACTTCCGAAAAATGCAGGATGATGACTTATTGATTTCATTTGATGTAGTATCGTTATTTCCTAGTATACCTGTTCAGTTAGCATTGGAAATTATAGGAAAAAATGGGATATTATTGGGAAATATACTAGGATTGAAAAGACTTTATTTTTACGTATTCTTAAATTTTGTATAGAAGATAATAGATACTTTCAATATAATGAAAAAATATTCCAACAGCAAGAGGGACTTCCAATGGGTTCACCAGCTTCTCCTATTGTTGCTGATATAGTGATGGAGAAACTATTGGACAATTGTATTGGTAAATTAAGTAAAAAACCTAGATTAATGACAAAATATGTAGATGATTTATTTTGTGTCATCTCTAAATTTTCTATTGATGAAATGTTAGATTCTTTGAATAGTTTTAATTCTTGCATTAAATTTACTATAGAGAGAGAGAAGGATTTTAAACTCCCATATTTAGATACACTAGTAATTAGAAGAGATGAAAATTTAATAACAGATTGGTATCAAAAACTAACTGCTTCAGGGAGACTTATTAATTATTTTTCTAGGCATAGTAAGAAAGTTATTATAAATACGGCGAAAAACTTTATAGATAGAGTACTTACGATAAGTGACAGGTATTTTCATAAGAAGAATCGAAAAATTGTTATGAATATTCTTAAGGATAATGATTTTCCTATTAGATTAATTTATAAATTAATTGGTAAATTTAACTATAGAAATGATAATAATTCAGGGAATATTGTTGAGCCAAAAATCTATAAGTCATTGACTTATGTACCGGGAGTATCGGGAAGGATAAGGAAATCTAAAATTTTTGACACAACTAGATATGGGATGGCCTATAAAACGTTTAATATATTGTATTAATTATAATTTATTTAGTAATTTATTTAGTAAGACAAAAGACAGAATACAAAAATGGAATAGATCGAATTTAGTATATAAGATACCTTGTGTTGGTAATGATAGTGAGAAATGTAGTAAAGTGTATATAGGTACGACTAAAAATAAACTGAAAACAAGAATTTCTGGACATAAGTCTGACCAAAGGCATAAAGATAATATAAATTCACAAGAGACAGCATTATCCTCTCATTGTTCTAAATTAAATCACTTTCCAAACTTTGAAAACGTTTCAGTTTTAAACACAGAAGTTAATTATAAGCGTAGATTTATGTTAGAAATGTTACAAATTACACTGTGCAAGAAATTTACACTTTTTTTTCGTGACAAGCTGGGCACCTGGCGTTTTAACATAATTCGGGTACGCTGAATCCAGTGGTGCCCCCGGTTTTTTAAGATTGGCTCTGGTTTTCGAGATATGCCGTTATTTCGAAAATGGAGGAGGTTGCACAACATATGTTCGCGAACTCAAAAACGCTTTAGCTTATTGAAAAAATTTAAAAAACCGGAAAAAAAATTAGTTTTTTTTACCGAAATTTCGAAATTTTTGTTTTTGAAAAATTCATAAAAAATTAAAAAGGTATAGGTCGATTTACGGAGCCGGAACCAACGTGGGATACCCTGGCTATTTGGTTACGTACCTCTGCCAATCACTTTCAGAGTAAACAAAAAAAAAAAAAACAAGCAAGAGCGCTATTTTCGGCCGTGCCGAATCTTTTATACCCTTCACAACGCGTAGTCATGTAATGACAGTTGTTTGTATCACCATTAATCTCATTAATATGAAATACGTACATACACATATCGATGCCTTACTTCCTCAACCTCGTAACTCAAAAATTACGGTTTTGACTTTTTCATATCAAACGACTGTTTTATGCTTTAACTAAAAATTATTAGTATATTATTACTACTAATATACATAAATACAATTAATTCCTTAATAATTGCATTTAAACTTTTAACCAAACACCGAAGTATAAAAAGATGAATCGTTTTTCTTTTCTCTCCTAAAAAATTATATTTTTTAAGATACGAGGTTGAGGAAGTAAGGCATCGATATATGTTTTATTATCTTCATAATGACTTTGTCCCCTTAAAAACATCCTATTGTAAAAATAAAAAAAAAATTAAAATTTTTTGGTCTTAACTGGGATTCGAACCAACGTTCATCCTCCAGTTTGTATTGGTGTGAAAAGACGAGGTGGTCTAGGTTTTTTCATCATATCTCAGTTGTTTATAGAGCGATTTTTCGGAATATTTTTGATATTTTGGTGCCTTACACGGGTCTTAAAAATGTCTAGGAGCTTCAAGAAGTTGATTTTAACATACGGACAGTGCTAAATTGGCTTTCCTATTCATAAACCTTCAGAAAATATATACTTTATGGGGTCGGAGATGAAAATTGTAGAAATTTCACACGAAATAACAAACCTGCACTCACTGTGAAGGATATAAAAACAAGTTTAGTTACGCCCATGTGCAAAGCCTCAAAAAAAGAAAGTGCTAAAAAGTTCTACAGTTCAAAAAGAAAAGTTCTAAAATTTTGCAATATTGTTTTTTTAAAACATTAAAAATTGAGTATACTTTTTGAATAAAAAAATTTGCAACATATTTATATACATATTTGGTTCAATTAAATTCAATTTTATTAATATTATATTTACACAAACGAAGTGTCAACAATTACTCAAATGTGGTAAGAAGGTTAACAAGCTCAATCATTTTTCTTCACATACCAATACTTTTTAGTATTTTCAGAAGAAATAATTTTAATCAAATCATCGTCCGATATATTGATGTTATAGCAACATTCGTTATTTAGTTTTACGCTTTTCCTTATACGTATAACAGAACATAAAAGTTTTGTTTTTATTACGTCTTAAGACCTGAATAAGAACAAATTAATTTTTTTCGGTTTTTATATATTTATTTTACTTTTTAGGATAAAAATATAACAATTATTTGTTATTTTATTATTTTTTTTTTATTAGTAGTAATGGAAAAAAGTGGTGCACATATGTGCACCTCAGCTCCTAACATATATTTAACAACTGTCAAAATGCTTAACGGTATGGTAATTTTCAAAACAGTTATTTTTTAAAATACATAGATATACAAAAATTTATAAAGCAAGTGAATCCAACCAACACGTTCAGTTCAAAAATAAATGTTTTTTACTCATGATCATGGCCTACTAGAAATTTTTTTAAACGTTAAATCAAAATTTAAAAATAATGAGTGCAACTTGGTTTTGATGCCTGCTATTCATTTTTAGTAAAGCCTATAATCATATAAAATGCAACAAAAGTAAAAAAGCCACATCAAGATGGCATGGCTTGAAAAATTGAGTCATAACTAAAGGTACAATTATGTGTACCTGCGGTCTTAAGAGGTTATGTCCATTAAACTAAATAAACGCTCCATTTCCGCGTTTGAAAATGGTAAAACCAAAAGAGACAGCACAAAATCCGATAATTCCTTGAAAAGATTTTCATTGATTGAATTTCTAAATTGGTTTACTGGAATTCAGAACTCCGTAGTATCCATATTGGTATACTAGATTTGTTCAGTTATATACCCAGCAAAAAAATCTATGACAAAAAAGTGGATTTGCAGGGGTTAAACTGGTGACGAAGTGATTTAATTTAAGTGAAAACACTAATGATTTTAACATTAGCGTGTCATTGGAGATCATGTGTTTACATGAATACATTAACGAACTGCACTCCATTCTAAGTACATAATTACAACTCATGCATATTTGATGAGAAGCATCGGATGTTTGTTTCATGAGTTGAATTTGTTTGTTTACATGAATTGTTTAAGATATTTAGCATGATGTTACATTCATTTTTAAACACATCAATTATGACAAATTAATTCACATTTAGGAAGTCATTTAGAATGAATGCTTTTACACAATTGATTTAGAAGTCTTGAAAATGTAATTCGCTTTGCACTACTTCTAATTTTTTTTGCTGGGTAGCTCCACTAATTTTGGATTTTTTCCATTTCAGTTATACTAAAATTCATATCTTCTAAGATGCAAGTAATAGGTGCCTTAATTTGTTTAAGGGTATTATCTATTGAAAATGTTGCAATTTTTCTTAATATCAAATTATTTTTGGGAAGCCTATAATTTTAGTTAATTTACAAGCGATTTAAAACAAGTAAGAGCGCTATATTCTGCCGTGCCGAATCTACTATACCCTTCACAACGTGTAGTCATGCAATAACATACATATAAAAAACATCCCATTGTAAAATTATAAATTTACGTATGTATGTTAAAAAAAAATTAAAAAAAAAAAATTAAAAAAAAAAATTAAAAAAAAATTTTTTTTTTAAATAATTAAAATATATATAATAAAAATAAAACAAAAAAAAATATTAAAAAAAAAATTAAAAAAAAAAAAATATATAAATAATATATTAAATAAAAAATAAAAAAAAAATTAAAAAAAAATATAAAAAAAATTTTTTTGGCACAGCTGGGATACGATGCCATACCGATGTTTCTGATTTTCAATACCGATCTACCTCCAAATATTTCTGATATTTTAATACGCCAACCGTGTCCAGGCGATATCGGGGGGCTTGAAAAAGTTGATTTCAACATACATACAAACATGTATACTGGTTAGAGTAAACGTGGCATCGAATCCCAGCTGAGTCAGTGATGGGTATTACAATTTTGCAAATGGTATTTTATTAAGAATAAAAAGTACCTTATGACATCAGAAAATATTTTGTGTATTTATTTATGTATATTAATATGTATTATTTATTCTTTAACATTTATAATTAAAATATAATAAACAAATTATAGTTTATTTAGTATTTGTGTTTATGTATACAGATCAATTAATATTAATTAATAGATTTGTATAAAATTTTAATCCTTACATATTTCACATTTATTATACACAATGTACATATATACAAAGCGTATGTGCAGACGCTTAAAAGTCTCCAGTTTTTGCAATTTTTTTTTAACGGAAATAATTATAATTATGACCTTATTGGTACCGTGGTACTACCGCGAGCTACTTGGTACAATTTAAAAATTTTTCCATGTTCTCTTAAATTTTGTTTGTTGTCAAAGCGAATTCATGTACCAGGTGGTGTCAAGTCTGCAACAACAAAATCTGTCTAGTACTTTATTGCAAACTTCTTACAAAAATCACCTGTTAATTTGGCACCACCTGGTACATGAATTCGCCTTGGCTGTTGTTATATGTATTTTATTTTACTTATGATTCGTAAGCATGTAAGGTAGACTTTAATAATGAATTACTAAAATGGTTCGATAAGTTTTCTCCAGAAAAAGTTATTATGGGAGAAACAAATTCAGTAGTATCTCTTCTGGTGAAAATGTTTCCACACGAACAAACAAACTTTGAAGCAATAAATAATTAGTACAGAGCACTAGCCGAGGTGACTGATCTTAGATCACACAAAGATTCAAATATTTTCTATTTTTGGTATAAAGTTTCACAGATGAAAAATTAATTAAATGTTCCCAAATATTTCAAGAATTGTAAAGGCAGAATTAGTCTATACTTTCTGTTCCGTTCCGAATCAGCTGACTTAATTCTGTTAAATAGAAAATGTGTACAAGTCGTTAGTTGTTCTCTTACTTTCCGTGCCGTTGCGGACGAACCTGTAGAAAATAGAATTCAACGTTAAGTGACGGCCATTGCGAGAGAAACAGCTGATATTTAGCTGTCTATATTTTAAAGGTGGCTGCAACATAGAGACTCTGTTTGCTTATAGATGAAATCTGACACTAAAATTTTTTTTTTATGTATGGACTTTGACGAGAAATATAAAAAAAAAATATAATAAGCTTGTTTTTGTAAGATTTCCTTGTAAATAAAGGCAGATGATCTTTTACAGAAGAAGTAACCACAAAAACAAGTAAGAGCGCTATATTCGGCCGTGCCGAATCTTATATACCCTTCACAACGTGTAGTCATGCAATAACAGTGGTTTGTGTCACCATTCATCCCATATGATATACGTACATACATATAAAAACATACATATATAAAAACGTCCCATTGTAAAATTAAAAATTCACGTATGTATGTTAAAAAAAAAACAAAAAAAAAAATTTTTTTTAAAAATTTTAAAAAAAAATTTTTAAAAAAATTTAAAAAAAAAATTTAAAAAAAAATTATTGTGTATATAATATATATAAAACAAAAAAAAAATAAAAAAAAATAAAAAAAAAAAATAATAAAAAATAATAATAAAAAATAATAATAAAAATATAAATAATATATTAAATAAAAAATAAAAAAAATAAAAAAAAAAATAAAAAAAAAATAAAAAAAAAATTAAAAAAAAAATGTTTAAAAAAATTGAAAAAAAATTTTTTTGGCTCAGCTGGGATTCGATGCCACGTTTTCTCTAACCAGTATACACGTTTGTATGTATGTATGTTGTTGTTGTAATGTTGTTTTTGTGGAAAAAAAATCGAGGTGGTCGTGGGTTTTTGCTCATATCTCAGTTGTTTATGTACCGATGTTTCTGATTTTCAATACCGATCTACTCTTGAATATTTCTGATATTTTAATACCTTACCCGGGTCCAACCTATGTCGGGGGGCTTCATAAAGTTGATTTCAACATACACACGGACAGACGGTCAGACGGACAGACGGACAGACGGACAGACTGACAGAGCTTAATCGACTCCCCTATTCATAAGCTTTCAGAAAATATATACTTTATGGGGTCGGAAATGAAAATTGTAGAAATTTCACACGGAATGACAAACCTATATATACCCTTTTTCACTGTGTGAAGGGTATAATTAAACAACAGAACGGCACGTCACAGAACGACAACAGAAAGTAAAGACTAATGAAGCCTTAAGAGCACTGTTGCCATTTCAGCTATTTTCCCGTCAAATCTAGCGATTTTTAAATATTTTTTGCGGGGAAAAATATGATTTAGCTATTAGCGGGAAATCTAACGATTTTTGCGATTTTAGTTTTTAACGTGTTTTAAATACATTTGTTGTATACATTCTTAAATAGTAGCTACCACTTCATTTGTAAGGCGAATGCTATTTTCAATACACTTTTTAATACAGATTATGGCATCTGAAAGTCAAAAACCACGTACATTCAAATTCGAAACCAATTTTATCTTGCAAAGTTTATAGCTCGAATAATTTGAGTTCTGAGTTTGTGAATTATAAAAAAAACTATTTAAAAATTGCTTGGAAGAAATTATAAATATTGCAAAAAAACTAATAAAATCAAAACTTGTGCATGGTTAAGCCATTAAAAGTTTAAGTTCTGGGTAATGCAAGATTAAAAAGACGATACAAAAGGATATTGATGCAGGTGGTCCCTGTCTGCAAAATTGTACAAACACAAGTCATCTGCATAGGTGAGAGCGTTATATTGGAAAAAATTTAAATCAAAAGAAGGCTTCATTTATATCTCAACATACGTCAATCAATTTAACTGATCACCTGAGTGATTTATGTAAAAAAGATTTCGATGGAACGATTGAAAACCGTATTCATAAAACCAAATGCTTAGCGATAAATAAAAATGTTCTAGATATAGTGTATTAGGAAATAAATCAATAGACGTTGGTTTCATTAAGTGATACATAAATTTAAAATAAATATTCTTTTTGATATAGGTATTTTAATAATTATTTTCAGTGCCGAAGAACAACAAATTGTGTTAACATTTCTAAGCTTGGCTAAAGTGGCCGATGCCACAGCTACATTTACGATATACATATGTATTTAAATCAACATTAAATAAACTAGATTACAATTTTACATGTAAAAGCGAGAATATAGAGTATTGGCTTTAGTCTTCTAGTGAATAAATCCCAAAATGTTTTAGTATGCATATTATAAATATAAAGTAGTTAGTAATACGGGATAAACATTATTATTTTGAATTTTAATATAACGTACACATATGTACGTACGTATATATTTCTTGATTTTTTTTACATACCTTCATACATATGTAAATTATGTATTAAAATGTAATTGATAAAAGCTGCCTTCGTAATAAAAATTACTGTACTTTTATTTTTTTCCTTCTGTCATTATTTAAGAAAAACTTAGCGATAAAACGCTAAATTTCCCGCGCAATAAAAAAAATGGACGAAAACTTGGTTATTTTTTGTTAAATTTATGCTAGAATTTGAAAAAAAAAAATAAATAATTAGCGATTTATCGCCAAAACTTTGACAATTTTTAGCTATTTTCTACTTATTTTAGCGATATTCTTAATCGGATAATTGTTCGGTTATGATGGGAAAGAATAATTATTTGCAGGTTCTGCTTAAAGAAGTTCAATTTGAATTAAGTGTTTGGCTTCAATACTTTATCATCATTAATTTGATCTCAGGGGCTCAATTCTCGTTCTGCGAAACTGTGAAATAAAAAAGTTTTTGTATAGCAGAGGGTATGGTGGCACCATATGATATTACACACAAAAACTTTTCATTTCATAGTTTAATAGAACGAGAATTGATACCCAGGATTTATTAACTCAAAATGTTGTTATGACAGTAATTACCCAAACAAATGTTACAAATACAATTTTCGTAAACGAGGTTTTACTAAATTAATAACTACATAATATATATTTAATGTTATTTAACAATATACATTTAATATATCCCTATTTGGAATAATTATTTAACATTACATATAAAATACATACATATGTATGTGTATATTTAATAAATAATAATCCTACTATCTATATATATAAAAGTGAAACTCTGTGTGTGTGTGTGTGTGTGTGTGTGTTTTTTTTTTTTTTTTTTTTTTTGTTTTTTTTTTTTTTGCTTTCGAGCCGGTGGTGTGGAATCTTCATAGATACTAGTGGCCCGTGCCACAAGCATGTACGATTCGCCGTAGCGCCTACGTACTAAACCACACCCCCTCGATCATCAACGGACATCCCCACGGGACTGCCGCTAGGTATTACTTCGCGGGGGCCGTTGGCATTTACGCCTCCTCCTCGTCGGACCGTCTAGCCCTTTCCAGCCTTCTTAGGTCCTTAATTATCCGGGAGCACACTCCACTAAAGACCTCCCAGTTTTCCACGTCCTGACACATATGCCGAAGAAACTCCGATGGATTCGTCATACCCGAAGTCCACCCCATGTATCTAGGGCATCGGAATACGACATGTTCCGCATTTTCCGCCTCTTCTGGGCATTCTGGGCAGGTTTGGGAATTTTCATGGCCAACCCTGTGCAGATATTGCCTAAAAGCGCCATGGTCCGTCATATACTGTGTCAAGTAGAAGTTCACATCCCCAGCCTTCCTATCTATCCATACCGCAATATTAGGGATGAGTTTATATGTCCATCGCCCTTTAGTCGATGTATCCCACCTTCTCTGCCATTCTCTGATTGAAAACGATCTTTCCTCTCTCTTAACTGCAGCTAAATTTATTACTGTCTGGCCTGTCGTTCGCCTATTGTAGATTCTCTGGATCTCCGCCGCCAGTATGTCTATTGGAATCATTGCCGCTATGACACAAGCCGCGTCGTCCGATACCGTCTTAAAGGCACTTATTGTCCTGAGCGCGCATAGTCTATGAACCGAGGACATTTTTCTTCTGTACTCCTTTATCTTCAGAGCCTGTGCCCAAACAGGGGCTGCGTAAAGCAATGTGGAATTGGTAACCGTAGCCAAAAGCCTCCTTCTTGGACCCTTTGGTCCTCCAATATTAGGTAGTATTCTAGCAATACTCCTTTGAATCATTGCGGCCTTCGCGCACGCGTACTCAATATGAGGCCCAAATTTAAGTCTGTTATCCATCATAACCCCAAGATATTTGATTGCCGGTTTAGAACATATCTCCTGGTTTCCCACCTTCACCTTCATAAATTCCACTTTTTTCCTACTTGTAATAAGTACTGCTTCAGTCTTCTGTTCTGCCAGGTTGAGATTCGCCGAATCTAGCCATCTCTGGATCCTCACAATTGCATCGTTTATAGCCGATTCTAATTCCACAATATGTTTCGCTACACTGACAATCACTATGTCATCCGCGAACCCGATTATCCTTGTCGAGCTCGGTAGTTGTGTTCTAAGAACTCCGTCATACATGATATTCCATAGTAGTGGACCAAGAACCGATCCCTGTGGAACACCTGAACTAACATCATACATCCGTGGCCCATCGTCCGTTGCGTAGATCAGTTTCCTATTTGAAAAGTAACTATTCACTATTCTAATCAGATACTTCGGTGTGTTCAGTCTCTCTAGAGCTGCCATTATGAAATCCCAACTGGCAGAGTTAAACGCGTTTCTAATGTCAAGCGTGACAACACCACAGTATTCTTTTGTCCCCCATCTCCAACGTTCTCCTGCTATTGCGCCCGCAGCTGTATCTACTACCCTTTTTATGGCGTCAATCGTGGAGCGTGATTTTCTGAATCCGAATTGTGTCTCGGAGAGTCCATTCTCTCTCTCGACGATGTCCATGAGTCTGTTGTAGATCACCTTTTCCAGTGCTTTGCCCAGTGTATCAAGAAGGCAGATAGGGCGATAAGATGAAGGGTCGCCAGCTGGTTTGTTCCCTTTCGGAAGCAAAACTAGTCTCTGTCTCTTCCATTGGTCCGGGAAAATACCCTCACTAAGGCAACTTTGCATAATTCTCCTAAACAAGCACGGTCGTCGCTGTATTGCGGCTTTAATGGCTTTGTTGGGAACTCCGTCCGGGCCAGGTGCCCGGTTATCCCCAATTTCCCTACCTATCTTGAGAATCTCTTCCTCCGTGACAGGGGGAATATTGCAGTCCGTGAATCTGCTGTCGACGTATACCCAATTGTTCTCCCGCTGTGGAAACAGGTGCGATACAATGCCCAGTAGGAGTGTTGGGCATGTTATCTGGGGAGCCGCTTGGCATTTAAGCTTCTTCATTACCACCTTATATGCCGTACCCAAAGGGTTTGCATCTGCCTCCTCGCAGAGGAGCTTGAAGCTTTCTCCTTTGCTCTTCTTAATTGCAGTTTTGAGTTTCTTCCTAAGTTCCCTGAATTCCTCAATCCTCTGAGTGTGGTAGCTTTTCCCTCTTGATCGCTGTGCCTTGCGCCTCGATCTAAGGCATTCCAATCTGAGGCTTCGTATCTCCTCATTCCACCAATAGCATGGAGAACCAAATCTGTTCGGCTTACGTTGTGGCATTGACGCATCGCAAGCTCTTTCTATTAACCGGCATAGTTGCACTGACGCTATCTGCACTGGACCTTCCTCGATCTCCTCGTCCATTATTGAATCATTAAATGTTTCCACGTCGAAACGTGAATCCTTCCACTTTGGACCCGTTGTAGGCTTAGTATGTCGCCCACGGCCACTGCATCCTGAGATTACGAACATTACCGCCTGGTGATCACTGTAAGTGAAATCTTCGCTAACCCACCACTTCGTCCTTGGAGTTAGCGAGCTGCTGACAAACGTAATGTCGATGATTGAGCTCCGACCGGCTTTCCTGAAGGTCTGGCTCCTTCCATTGTTAGCCACGTCTACATCCAGGGGTGCAAATGCCTCCAGGAGGCTCCGTCCTCTTCTGTTTGTCGATTGGCTGCCCCATTCCGTCGCCCATGCATTGAAGTCACCAGCTATTACAAGTGGGGACTTTCCAACTGCATCATTCACAAGTTCCTGCAACATAGATTCATATTCTTCATGGGACCAACTCGGTGGAGCATAACAGCTGTAGAAGAATATGCCCTTTATCCTTGCTCGAGTAAAGCCTTTTCTTTTATCTCCAATGTTCTGAAATGCATGTTTGCCACATGCCCATATTGCAGCCTTCGAACTTTGGTCGCTTGTCCAAACATTGCTACTTCTTGCTCCATATGGCTCGCTTATTATCGCAACATCTATTTGCTTTTCTCTTACTGATTGTGACAGTAGGTCGTTTGCCAATTCGCAATGGTTGAGGTTTATCTGCATGATCCTTAGTTCCATATTTATTTCCTAGTTTCGAGAGCTCTCCTGAATACCGGACATCTACTGCTTCCAGCAATGTGGGCTGAGTCGCCTGTATTATTGTTCTTGCAGAACATGCATACGGGATTTTCCTCACATGTCTTAGCCATGTGCCCTTCCTTACCGCATCTCCTGCACATCTTCGATCTATCCATAGCATTTTCGCAATTGACCGCCACATGCCCGAATTCGAGGCATCTAAAACATTTTAGGAGGCTCTTTTCCTCCCTTATACGCCATATTGCCCAATTTGTAGCGACTTTCCCCATTTTCAGAAGCATTTCGGCTCTGTCTACTGGCAAATTAATTTTGGCGATCTGTGTTCGACCGTATGCACTTCTAAGTCTAAGCATCTCTACCGGGTCAGAGTCTCTTAGCTTTAGTTGCGCCTTAATTGTCCTAACTACCTCCTCCTTCGTCGTTACTTCATCGATATCTCTGATTTCTATAACTTTTCTCGGTTTCAGACTCCTTACAGACGCCTGGCCATTTAAACTCTGACCGATCGCCTCCTTATACTCGTCTGTCCGCTCGCCCGTATTTCGCAGTTGGAGTAATAGGTTACCATTATTGGTTCTCCTAATCCTGGATACTGCCTGGCCTAGTTCGTTGAGACTCGGATCGGCCTTCACTTTACGCAGGATGTCAGCGTAGGAACTATTCCCTACAGCCTCTATTACAATCGCGTCGGGTTTCGTCCTTACCCTATTGCGATTCCCGTTTGACTTCTTTGTCTTCGCCTTAGACTTTACCACTTTCCAACCATCATTCTCCTGTATATTGGCGGTTTCCTCCGGTTTTGCTTCCTCGCATTTCTTGCCTTCGTAGACTTTCTTTGCCATAGGTTCCTTTGGTGCTCCCTCCGGTTTCCCCTCTGGTTTCCTCTTGGGCTCTTTTCTCCTTAACCATGGCGAGGTTTGAGAGGATTTTGAGCTTCTGATGACCTCTTTCGCCTTTTCATCATGGTTTTCTATCGCCGATAGCTCGTACAAGGCCTTAATACTCTCTATAGCATCCCGCATAGGTTGATGTATCGAACGCCTTTTCCCATCTTCCAGCATGTCCACTAAATTCCGGATGCAGACGCCGAGTCTACAGAATGCTGTGGTTTCCATATTCGGGTTTACTGCCGTCTCATTGGATCCAGTCCTCTCGTGCTGAGGTGATCTGCGCATTTTCGAATTTCGGGCAAAGGGGTTGACTGTTACCAAATGGTCACCCTTGCCGCCATCTAGTCCCCTTCCACTAGAACCGTTATCATTTATGCTTGTAGCATTATCTGCCAATCCAGCCAAGCCTACCGGAATAGCATTGCAGTCGCTTGATATCGACGCCCGGGAGCCTGCTTGCCCACCCCTCGCGGCCGCCGACACTGGGGTATTAGTCCCCTGTGTAGTAACTTCATTTAATTTATTGAACCTTTCCATCTTTGTTTTATTATTCGGGGATCCTACCCCTAGCGTTTTTCGCCTCCCGCCAGGACACAAAGAACAGCCGCTCCTAACATGGAGACAGACGCTGACCAGGAAGCCGCCCAATGTGGGTCAGACGCTCCTGGATTTAAATAACCTACCATCCAGTCATAGTGCTAGATTTTGATCACCCCCAGGTATTTTATTTCCCTGGTACCCTTCACGCCCTGAAAAGGGCATGACGAGCGCTCCCAATTCGCCAAATGGGAGGGTCCCGATGGAGGATCTAGCAAACCCCACACGGGTGTGTGTGTGTGTGTGTGTGTGTGTGTTAGCTATAGACTCTGAAACTGTAAAACCGATCGGGCTCAAACTTTGGTAAGTTGTTGTACACATACCGGGGAGTGTTTATGGATGAAAAAAAGTGGGCGGGGCCACGCCCATAAAAAATTAGTTATCAGTTTTAGCTACTTGCACTTGACCGATTTTTCTGAAACTTTGTACACATATCGAGCTGTCATGACTAAATAATTTCGTGATAAGAAAAGTGGGCGGGGCCACGCCCCTAAAAAAGTTTTAATTTTGAGGCACTTGCACTGGACCGATTTTTCTGAAACTGTGCTCACATATTAAGCTGTCGTGACTTTATAATTTTGTGACTAAAAAAGTGGGCGGGGCCACGCCCATAAAAAAAGGCTATAATTTTGAGGTATTTGCACCAGACTGATTTTTCTGAAACTTTGCACACATATTGAGCTGTCATGACTAAATAATTTCGTGATTAGAAAAGTGGGCAGTGCCACGCCCATAAAAAAAGGGAATCATTTTGAACTACATGCACTTGACCGATTATTCTGAAACTTTGCACACATATTGAGCTGTTATGACTTTACAATTTCGTGATAAAAAAAGTGGGCAGGGCCACGCCCATAAAAACAATTTTAATTTTGATGTACTTGCACTGGTCCGATTCTTCTGAAACTTTGCACACATATTGAGCTGTTATGACTTTACAATTTTGTGACTAGAAAAGTGGGCAATGCCACGCCCATAAAAAAATAAAATTTTTAGGTTTTTTCACTTGATATTCAATTAAAATTCAGAATGCATTTCGATTCATTAAGGGGCGTAGCAACGCGCGCCGGGTTTGGCTAGTAATCTATATATATAAAAGTGAAACTCTGTGTGTGTGTGTGTGTGTGTGTGTGTGTGTGTGTTAGCTATAGACTCTGAAACTGTAAAACCGATCGGGCTCAAACTTTGGTAAGTTGTTCTACACATACCGGGGAGTGTTTATGGATGAAAAAAGTGGGCGGGGCCACGCCCATAAAAAATTAGTTATAAGTTTTAGCTACTTGCACTTGACCGATTTTTCTGAAACTTTGCACACATATCGAGCTGTCATGACTAAATAATTTCGTGATAAGAGAAGTGGGCGGGGCCACGCCCCTAAAAAAGTTTTAACTTTGAGGTACTTGCACTGGACCGATTTTTCTGAAACTTTGCACACATATTAAGCTGTCGTGACTTTATAGCTTCGTGATTAAAAAAGTGGGCGGGGCCACGCCCATAAAAAAGGCTATAATTTTGAGGTACTTGCATCAGACCGATTTTTCTGAAACTTTGCCCACATATTGAGCTGTCATGACTAAATAATTTCAAGATTAGAAAAGTGGGTAGTGCCACGCCCATAAAAAAAAGGTATTATTTTGAGGTACTTGCACTGGACCGATTATTCTGAAATTTTGCACACATATTGAGCTATTATGACTTTACAATTTCGTGATTAGAAAAGTGGGCAAGGCCACGCCCATTAAAACAATTTTAATTTTGGGATACTTGCACTGGTCCGATTCTTCTGAAACTTTGCACACATATTGGGCTGTTATGACTTTACAATTTCGTGACTAGAAAAGTGGGAAATGCCACGCCCATAAAAAAATTATAATTTTTAGGTTTTTGCACTTGATATTCAATTAAAATTCAGAATGCATTTCGATTCATTAAGGGGCGTAGCAACGCGCGCCGGGTTTGGCTAGTCTATATATATAAAAGTGAAACTCTGTGTGTGTGTGTGTGTGTGTGTGTTAGCTATAGACTCCGAAACTGTAAAACCGATCGGACTCAAACTTTGGCAAGTTGTTGTACACATACCAGGGAGTGTTTATGGGTGGTAAAAAGTGGGAGGGGCCACGCCCATAAAAATTAGTTATCAGTTTTAGCTACTTGCCCCTGACCGATTTTTCTGAAACTTTGCACACATATCGAGCTGTCATGACTTAATAATTTCGTGATAAGAAAAGTGGGCGGGGGCACGCCCCTAAAAAAGTTTTAATTTTGAGGTACTTGCACTGGACCGATTTTTCTGAAACTTTGCACACATACTAAGCTGTCATAACCATATGTTTTCGTGATTAGAAAAGTGGGCAGGGCCACGCCCATAAAAAAAGGTTATAATTTTGAAGTACTTGCACTAGACCGATTTTTCTGAAACTTTGCACACATATCGAGCTGTCATGACTAAATAATTTCGCGATTAAAAAAATGAGCAGTGCCACGCCCATAAAAAAAAGGTATGATTTTGAGGTACTTGCACTAGACCGATTATTCTGAAACTTTGCACACATATTGAGCTGTTATGACTTTAGAATTTCGTGATTAGAAAAGTGGGCAATGCCACGCCCATAAAAAATTATAATTTTTAGGTTTTTACACTTGATATTCAACTAAAATTAAGAATGCATTTCGATTTATTAAGGGGCGTAGCAACGCGCGCCGGGTTTGGCTAGTAATATAATAAATGTGAATGTTTGTGTGTTTGTATGTTTGGATATTTGTTACTCAATTACGCAAAAACGGCTTAACGGAACTAAATGAAATTCGGCACATAGATAGATAACAACCTAGATTAACACATAGGCTACTTTTTATCGCGATAATAACGCGAAGTCGCACAGAGGAGTATTTGACCTGAAAAGCTGGCCAAAAAGGCAAAACTGAATTTTAATAAATCTTAAAAACTAAGTACGCAGCTCGAGAGACAACAATATTTTACATTATACTGTACATTTTGAAGACTTTTAGTTGCGATTTGTAGCTATGAGACCCTGCTAAAGACAGGAAAGTTAAGAAAATTATATGAGATTTAAACGTTTTTTTCGGTTTCTGGATGTTTATATAATATTTTTTTTCGGCTAAACGAATAAAGGTTTAGCACTGATTTTTTTTCGCTGAAAGGCTTGATCAAAAGTTATTTAATAAATGTTGAAACAATTCGTTGAAAAGCTAAAAACAAAAAAAATATACACTTTTTTTGCAAAAAATGAAAAAGAAGAGGTTTTTAAAAGTGAGGTTAGCATCTCTACGAATTATGTTTGATACCACAATAAAATTTGGAGTCTCTAATTTTAGAAACAAGAAAAAAAGTGTGCATAAGTTTGCGCCATTATTTTTGACGATTTTTTTAAATTTTCACATTTTTTCTATTTTTGCTCATCAGGCACTTTTTCTTATACTTTATATGGTCATAAACTTTTATGTATTTCGAATTATTGATTTCCACTGGTTTTCACATCACTTTTAACACTTCACAATGTTAATAACTACTATAATTATAAATTTGAAAAATTCTTTATTACCCATAATAGTTATAAGGGAATGTCCCACACATCCCAAGAAAAGATATTTTTATATACCTGCTCTACAAAACATTATATGTTAAAACAAGTAAAAGCGCTATATTCGGCCGTGCCGAATCTTATATACCCTTCACAACGTGTAGTCATGCAATAACAGTAAATTCACGTATGTATGTTAAAAAAAACAAAAAAAAAATAAAAAAAAAATTTAAAAAAAAAAAATTTAAAAAAAAAATTAAAAAAAAAAAAATTATTATATACATATATAATATATATAAAACAAAAAAAAAAAATAAAAAAAAAATTAAAAAAAAAAAAATAAAAAAAAATAATAATAAAAATATATATAATATATTAAATAAAAAATAAAAAAAAAATAAAAAAAAATTAAAAAAAAAAATTTTAAAAAAATTTAAAAAAAAATTTTTTTGCCTCAGCTGGGATTCGATGCCACGTTTTCTCTAACCAGTATGTTGTTGTTGTAATGTTGTTTTTATGAAAAGAAAATCGAGGTGGTCGTGGGTTTTTGCTCATATCTCAGTTGTTTATGTACCGATGTTTCTGATTTTCAATACCGATCTACTCCCGAATATTTCTGATATTTTAATACCTTACCCGGGTCCAACCTATGTCGGGGGGCTTCAAAAAGTTGATTTCAACATACACACGGACAGACGGTCAGACGGACAGACGGACAGACGGTCAGGGCTTAATCGACTCCTCTATTCATAAGCTTTCAGAAAATATATACTTTATGGGGTCGGAAATGAAAATTGTAGAAATTTCACACGGAATGACAAACCTATATATACCCTTTTTCACTGTGTGAAGGGTATAAAAATAAATATATGTACGTACCTAATAAGAATAATTGTTAAAAGCATTAATCACAAAAATACTTATGTTTATACTTATGTTAATTGGCTACCATCCAATTAACGCATAAGAGCATGCACTTGAAAATACTTATAAAGGGTTATTGCACACGATCTTTATCAAAACTGTTTTGTAACTTCGAGAGTCAACATGGAACAAGTTTACACAAGATTACAGCTATTCCAAATAGTGATAAAATCTAATGCTAAAACCATTGACGAGAAATTGGATTTTTTGGTCAGAAAATTGAGCGAAATTTCAAAATGTCAAGGGGATGGGGACATATTAGCACTGAAGCAGTGTTTAAAAAATTGTTTTAAAAGATATTGGCTTTTAACACAACGAAAAGAGCACCGCTTTTTAAGCACAAACGCTAGATGGCTGGAAGGAACTGTAACAATACCAGTATTTGGCAGTTCGTCTTCAGGGCGACCACGAAAAGAATTTAATAAAGCTAGTGAAAGAACAAAGCGGAGAAAAACGGAAGAAGTTCGTCACCAATTAACAACAGAGAAGATCACATTTGCTGCATCCATGAGTCAAAGAGCAGCGGGACATAATGATGCGGCTAAATTATTAATGGATATAATGGGATTCCCAAGAAAAGCAAGAAATCGTAAGTGATCATTAACAACTTCTAAAGTCAACCCTGTGAATAAACTTTCAGCGGAAGGAGCTTTAGCACTCTTTGTAAATACAGAGCTCACGAAAAAGCAATTTGAAATTTTATACAATGCCAATAAAAATGGGTATACATGTTATTCATTACTTAAAAATGCAAAAAAAAAATGTTATCCCAATGAAGATGCCATAACCGTTACTGAAACATTATCGGAAGTGAAGTTCCAAGCTCTTCTCGACCACGCAGCAACACGTTTATGTATACACCTTGAAGAGGTTTTGCAGCAGTTTAAACCTTTAAAATCAACATTTATTAATTGAGTTTTACTATCTATACCGTCTTTTATTCTCTAGGAATGGGGCTTTTGAAAAAATCTTAAAAATTTAAACTTTTTGGTTCTTTAATTTTTTTTATTGCATTTTGAAAACAAAAAATTTGACGAATTTTGCAGGAAAATTTGTTTTTTTCGCCATTAAATTTTTAATAACTTCGAAATAGTAATATACAGAAAAGAAATGTGTTTGGTTAGTTTAAGCAGAATTTTCCGGTGCATCTTTTGATTCTACCGCTATTAAAATCGCAAAACCCATTTTCAAGATATGACAAAATATATTAGGCAACCCAACGATTTTGGGGGTGAAATATGCCACGCCTTTAAAAGAAAATCCTTACGTACTAGATAAAAACGGAAAACAGATTTTAATTAAGGCCATCAAAATCCCTATAGTCCACATATTTTTAATTCTAGGGTAGACAAAATTTTGTTTTGTTGCGCAGTGTACTTTTGTTGTGCAGTGTAATTTTTTTTTAAATCTGCCACTAGACTTTTTATATCATACTACACCTAAAACTATCAAAAAACTAGAACTTTTAATTCAAAAAACACGTTTAATAATTTTGGCCAGCTTTTCAGGCCAAATACTACTCTGTGAGTCGTTGGCAAGCTCATCATAACACATCCTAAACGGGTTGTATGTGTTGTAAATATTTTTGTTTTTGTTGTTAATACTAAGTCTACTTTTTATCCCGAAGTCGCGGGCACAAGCTAGTATTTATATATAATTTATCTGTATAAATTTTTTAAATATTGAAGTTCGAAAATTTTTTTATATATAATATAATAATAAAACTGAATAAATGGATTTAATTTTTTTAAATATGTAGACATGACATGTTTGTTATGGCACTTTTTAAGATGTTTTGGCACTTTTTAGCTAAAGTTTTGGCACAAAACTGAAATTCTCATATACCATCACTGCTACACGTTCCTACTGTTTCAAATTTGTTACAAACAAAAGATTTGTTGAAGTCGACAAATTCTTGTTGCTTAAGTTTTAATATAACAGAAAATTTATTATCTAAAATATTTAATATATAAAATTTGTTAAATAACTGATCTCTACGTATGTACCTATGAATGTAATATTTAATATTTTTTATTGTATACTGGATTTTTAATAACATTTTTGTTAAGTTTCTGTTTTTGATTGTATACTTCTAAATTTTTATTAACATTTTTGTTAAGTTTATGTTTTTATTAAAAAGTATTAAAAAAATGGTACCGTCATGGCCTAAAAAGTACATTTTGTTTTCGCACTTGGTACAAAATCTAAAAGCCATTTTCCTTCCCTGCCCCACAATTATCGCAACTTGGACACTACCACTGAAATTTATTATTTAATTTGGGCCGAAGTCCCGGCGGTACTGCAATACCGGGTCAGCCCGTGACAGGAGTGGAGCAAGCCCCTAAACATCCCATCTGATTCCGAAAATCAGTTTAACATTTGTTGTCCTCCGATGGAGGACATCTATCAGATGTTAAGCTGATAAGAACAGAACTTAACTTTGATCTTAGCCATAAGGCCGAGAAGAGATAACTTTAACATGCAAACTTAAGTGATTTATGCTAGCGAATATTTAAACCAAACGAGAATTATATTGACTCGTATGTATGTTTTCTACATATAACAAGTAAGAGCGCTATATTCGGCCATGCCGAATCTTATATACCCTTCACAACGTGTGGTCATGCAATAACAGTAGTTTGTATCACAATTCATCCCATATGAAATACGTACATACATATATAAAAAACATACATACATAAAAACATCCCATTGTAAAATTATATATTTACGTATGTATGTTAAAACAAATAGAAAAAAAAATTTAAAAAAAATTAAAAAAAAATAATTAAAATATATATCTATATATATAAAAGTGAAACTCTGTGTGTGTGTGTTTTTTTTTTTTTTTTTGCTTTCGAGCCGGTGGTGTGGAATCTTCATAGATACTAGTGACTCGTGCCACAAGCATGTACGATTCGCCGTAGCGCCTACGTACTAAACCACACCCCCTCGATCATCAACGGACATCCCCACGGGACTGCCGCTAGGTATTACTTCGCGGGGGCCGTTGGCATTTACGCCTCCTCCTCGTCGGACCGTCTAGCCCTTTCCAGCCTTCTTAGGTCCTTAATTATCCGGGAGCATACTCCACTAAAGACCTCCCATTTTTCCACGTCCTGACACATATGCCAAAGAAACTCCGATGGATTCGTCATAGCCGAAGTCCACCCCATATATCTAGGGCATCGGAATACGACATGTTCCGCATTTTCCGCCTCTTCTGGGCATTCTGGGCAGGTTTGGGAATTTTCATGGCCAACCCTGTGCAGATATTGCCTAAAAGCGCCATGTCCGTCATATACTGTGTCAAGTAGAAGTTCACATCCCCAGCCTTCCTATCCATCCATACCGCAATACTAGGGATGAGTTTATATGTCCATCGCCCTTTAGTCGATGTATCCCACCTTCTCTGCTATTCTCTGATTGAAAACGATCTTTCCTCTCTCTTAACTGCAGCTAAATTTATTACTGCCTGGCCTGTCGTTCGCCTATTGTAGATTCTCTGGATCTCCGCAGCCAGTATGTCTATTGGAATCATTGCCGCTATGACACAAGCCGCGTCGTCCGATACCGTCCTAAAGGCACTTATTGTCCTGAGCTCGCATAGTCTATGAACCGAGGATATTTTTCTTCTATACTCCTTTATCTTCAGAGCCTGTGCCCAAACAGGGGCTGCGTAAAGCAATGTGGAATTGGTAACCGTAGCCAGAAGCCTTCTTCTTGGACCCTTTGGTCCTCCAATATTAGGTAGTATTCTAGCAATACTCCTTTGAATCATTGCGGCCTTCGCGCACGCGTATTCAATATGAGGCCCGAATTTAAGTCTGTTATCCATCATGACCCCAAGATATTTGATTGCCGGTTTAGAACATATCTCCCGGTTTCCCACCTTCACCTTCATAAATTCCACTTTTTTCCTACTTGTAATAAGTACTGCTTCAGTCTTCTGTTCTGCCAGGTTGAGATTCGCCGAATCTAGCCATCTCTGGACCCTCACAATTGCATCGTTTATAGCCGATTTTAATTCCACAATATGTTTCGCTACACTGACAATCACTATGTCATCCGCGAACCCGATTATCCTTGTCGAGCTCGGTAGTTGTGTTCTAAGGACTCCGTCATACATGATATTCCATAGTAGTGGACCAAGAACCGATCCCTGTGGAACACCTGAACTAACATCATACATCCGTGGCCCATAGTCCGTTGCGTAGATCAGTTTCCTATTCGAAAAGTAACTATTCACTATTCTAATTTGGTACTTCGGTGTGTTCAGTCTCTCTAGAGCTGCCATTATGAAATCCCAACTGTCAGAGTTAAACGCGTTTCTAATGTCAAGCGTGACAACACCACAGTATTCTTTTGTCCCCCATCTCCAACGTTCTCCTGCTATTGCACCCGCAGCTGTATCTACTACCCTTTTTATGGCGTCAATCGTAGAGCGTGATTTTCTGAATCCGAATTGTGTCTCGGAGAGTCCATTCTCTCTCTCGACGATGTCCATGAGTCTGTTGTAGGTCACCTTTTCCAGTGCTTTGCCCAGTGTATCAAGAAGGCAGATAGGGCGATAAGATGAAGGGTCGCCAGCTGGTTTGTTCCCTTTCGGAAGCAAAACTAGTCTCTGTCTTTTCATTGGTCCGGGTAAATACCCTCACTTAGGCAACTTTGCATAATTCTCCTGAACAAGCACGGTCGTCGCTGTATTGCGGCTTTAATGGCTTTGTTGGGAACTCCGTCCGCGCCAGGTACCCGGTTATCCCCAATTTCCCTAGCTATATTGAGAATCTCTTCCTCCGTGACAGGGGGAATATTGCAGTCCGTGAATCTGCTGTCTACGTATACCCAATTGTTCTCCCGCTGTGGAAACAGGTGCGATACAATACCCAGTAGGAGTGTTGGGCATGTTATCTGGGGAGCCGCTTGGCATTTAAGCTTCTTCATTACCACCTTATATGCCGTACCCCAAGGGTTTGCATCTGCCTCCTCGCAGAGGCGCTTGAAACTTTCTCCTTTGCCCTTCTTAATTGCAGTTTTGAGTTTCTTCCTAAGTTCCCCGAATTCCTCAATCCTCTGAGTGTGGTAGCTTTTCCCTCTTGATCGCTGTGCCTTGCGCCTCAATCTAAGGCATTCCAATCTGAGGCTTCGTATCTCCTCATTCCACCAATAGCATGGAGAACCAAATCTGTTCGGCTTACGTTGAGGCATTGACGCATCGCAAGCTCTTTCTATTAACCGGCATAGTTGCACTGACGCTATCTGCACTGGACCTTCCTCGATCTCCTCGTCCATTATTGAATCATTGAACGTTTCCACGTCGAAACGTGAATCCTTTCACTTTGGACCCGTTGTAGGCTTAGTATGTCGCCCACGGCCACGGCATCCTGAGATTACGAACATTACCGCCTGGTGATCACTGTAAGTGAAATCTTCGCTGACCCACCACTTCGTCCTTGGAGTTAGCGAGCTGCTGACAAACGTAATGTCGATGATAGAGCTCCGACCGGCTTTCCTGAAGGTCTGGCTCCTTCCATTGTTAGCCACGTCTACATCCAGAGGTGCAAATGTCTCCAGGAGGCTCCGTTCTCTTCTGTTTGTCGATTGGCTGCCGCATTCCGTCGCCCAGGCATTGAAGTCACCAGCTATTACAAGTGGGGACTTCCCAACTGCATCATTCACAAGTTCCTGCAACATAGATTCATATTCTTCATGGGACCAACTCGGTGGAGTATAACAGCTGTAGAAGATATGCCCTTTATCCTTGCTCGAGTAAAGCCTTTTCTTTTATCTCCAATATTCTGAAAGGCATGTTTGCCACATGCCCATATTGCGGCCTTCGAACTTTGGTCGCTTTTCCAAACATTGCTACTTCTTACTCCATATGGCTCGATTATTATCGCAACATCTATTTGCTTTTCTCTTACTGATTGTGACAGTAGGTCGTTTGCCAATTCGCAATGGTTGAGGTTTATCTGCATGATCCTTAGCTCCATATTTATTTCCTAGTTACGAGAGCTCTCCTGAATACCGGACATCTACTGCTTCCAGCAATGTGGGCTGAGTGGCCTGTATTATTGTTCTTGCAGAACATGCATAAGGGATTTTTCTCACATGTCTTAGCCATGTGCCCTTCCTTACCGCATCTCCTGCACATCTTCGATCTATCCATAGCATTTTCCCACTTGACCGCCACATGCCCGAATTCGAGGCATCTAAAACATTTTAGGAGGCTCTTTTCCTCCCTTATACGCCATATTGCCCAATTTGTAGCGACTTTCCCCTTTTTCAGAAGCATTTCGGCTTTGTCTACTGGCAAACTAATTTTGGCGATCTGTGTTCCACCGTATGCACTTCTAAGTTTAAGCATCTCTACCGGGTCAGAGTCTCTTAGCTTCAGTTGCGCCCTAATTGTCCTAACTACCTCCTCCTTCGTCGTTACTTCATCGATATCTCTGATTTCTATAACTTTTCTCGGTTTCAGACTCATTACAGACGCCTGGCCATTTAAACTCTGACCGATCGCCTCCTTCTACTCGTCTGTCCGCTCGCCCGTATTTCGCAGTTGGAGTAATAGGTTACCATTATTGGTTCTCCTAATCCTGGATACTGCCTGACCTAGTTCGTTGAGACTCGGATCGGCCTTCACTTTACGCAGGATGTCGGCGTAGGAACTATTCCCTACAGCCTCTATTACAATCGCGTCGGGTTTCGTCCTTACCCTATTGCGATTCCCGTTTGACTTTTTTGTCTTCGCCTTAGACTTTACCACTTTCCAACCATCATTGTCCTGTATATTGGCGGTTTCCTCCGATTTTGCTTCCTCGCATTTCTTGCCTTCGTAGACTTTCTTTGCCATAGGTTCCTTTGGTACTCCCTCCGGTTTCCCCTCTGGTTTCCTCTTGGGCTCTTTTCTCCTTAACCATGGCGAGGTTTGAGAGGATTTTGAGCTTCAGATGACCTCTTTCGCCTTTTCGTCATGGTTTTCTATCGCCGATAGCTCGTACAAGGCCTTAATGCTCTCTATAGCATCCCGCATAGATTGATGAATCGAACGCCTTTTCCCATCTTCCAGCATGTCCACTAAGTTCCGGATGCAGACGCCGAGTCTACAGAATGCTGTGGTTTCCATATTCGGGTTTACTGCCGTCTCATTGGATCCAGTCTTCTCGTGCTGAGGTGATCTGCGCATTTTCGAATTTCGGGCAAAGGGGTTGACTGTTACCAAATGTTCACCCTTGCCACCATCTAGTCCCCTTCCACTAGAACCGTTGTCATTTATGCTTATAGCATTATCTGCCAATCCAGCCAAGCCTACCGGAATAGCATTGCAGTCGCTTGATATCGACGCCCGGGAGCCTGCTTGCCCACCCCTCGCGGCCGCCGACACTGGGGTATTAGTCCCCTGTGTAGTAACTTCATTTAATTTAGCCAACCTTTCCATCTTTGTTTTATTATTCGGGGATCCTACCCCTAGCGTTTTTCGCCTCCCGCCAGGACACAAAGAACAGCCGCTCCTAACATGGAGACAGACGCTGACCAGGAAGCCGCCCAATGTGGGTCAGACGCTCCTAAATTTGAATAACCTACCATCCAGTCATAGTGCTAGATTTTGATCACCCCCAGGTATTTTATTTCCCTGGTACCCTTCACGCCCTGAAAAGGGCATGATGAGCGCTCCCAATTCGCCGAATGGGAGGGTCCCGATGGAGGATCTAGCCAACCCCACACGGGAGTGTGTGTGTGTGTGTGTTAGCTATAGACTCCGAAACTGTAAAACCGATCGGGCTCAAACTTTGGTAGGTTGTTGTACACATACCAGGGAGTGTTTATGGGTGAAAAAAAGTGGGCGGGGCCACGCCCATAAAAAATTAGTTATCAGTTTTAGCTACTTGCACTTGACCGATTTTTCTGAAACTTTGCACACATATCGAGCTGTCATGACTAAATTATTTCGTGATAAGAAAAGTGGACGGGGCCACGCCCCTAAAAAAGTTTTAATTTTGAGGTACTTGCACTGGACCAAATTTTTCTGAAACTTTGCACACATACTAAGCAGTCATAACCATATAATTTCGATATTAGAAAAGTGGGCAGGGCCACGCCCATAAAAAAAAAGGTTATAATTTTGAGGTACTTTCATCAGACCGATTTTTATAAAACTTTGCACACATATCGAGCTGTCATGACTTAATAAATTCGTGATTAGAAAAGTGGGCAGTGCCACGCCCATAAGAAATAGGTATCATTTTGAGGTACTTTCACTGGACCGATTATTCTGAAACTTTGCACACATATTAAGCTGTTATAACTTTACAATTTCGTGATTAGAAAAGTGGGCAGGGACACGCCCATAAAAACAATTATAATTTTGATAATTTTTGCACTGGTCCGATTCTTCTGAAACTTTGCACACATATTGAGTTGTTATGACTTAACAATTTCGTGATTAGAAAAGTGGGCAATGCCACGCCCATAAAAAATTGTAATATTTAGGCTTTTGCACTTGATATTCAATTAAAGTTCAGAACGTATTTCGATTTATTAAGGGGCGTACCAACGCGCGCCGGGTTTGGCTAGTAATAAATATAAAACAAAAAAAATTTAAAAAAAAATTTAAAAAAAAATAATTAAAATATTTTCTTCTATCTATCTATATATATAAAAGTGAAACTCTGTGTGTGTGTTAGCTATAGACTCCGAAACTGAAAAACCGATCGGGCTCAAACTTTGATAAGTTGTTGTACACATACCAGGGAGTGTTTATGGGTGAAAAAAAAGTGGGCGGGGCCACGCCCATAAAAAAGTTTTAATTTTGAGGTACTTGCACTGGACCGATTTTTCTGAAACTTTGCACACATATTAAGCTGTCATGACTTTATAATTTCGTGATTAAAAAAGTAGGCGGGGCCACGCCCATAAAAAAAGGTATCATTTTGAGGTACTTGCACTGGATTGATTATTCTGAAACTTTGCACACATATTGAGCTGTTATGACTTTACAATTTCGTGATTAGAAAAGTGGGCACGGCCACGCCCATAAAAACAATTATAATTTTGAGGTACTTGCACTGGTCCGATTCTTCTGAAACTTTGCACACATATTGAGCTGTTATGACTTTACAATTTCGTGATTAGAAAAGTGGGAAGGGCCACGCCCATAAAAAAATTATAATTTTTAGGTTTTTGCACTTGATATTAAATTAAAATTCAGAATGCATTTCGATTCATTAAGGGGCGTAGCAACGCGCGCCGGGTTTGGCTAGTATATAATAAATATAAAACAAAAAAAATAAAAAAAAAAAATTAAAAAATATAAATAATATATTAAATAAAAAATAAAAAAAAAAATATAAAAAAATCAAGTAAGAGTGCTATATTCGGCCATGCCGAATCTTATATATGCTTCACAACGTGTAGTCATGCAATAACAGTAGTTTGTATCACCATTCATCTCATATGAAATACGTACATTCATGTAAAAAACATACATATATAAAAACATCCCATTGTAAAATTAAAAATTAACGTATGTATGTTAAAAAAAAAATAATAATAAAAAAAAAAAAATAATAAAAAACTTAAAAAAAAAATAAAAAAAATTTCAAAAAAAATTAATATATAAATAATAAATATAAAACAAAAAAAAAATTAAAAAAAAAATAATAAAAATATAATAATATATTAAATAAAAAATAAAAATAAATTAAAAAAAAATTTTTTGGGCTCAGCTGGGATTCGATCCCGCATTTAATTTAACCAATATACAAGTTTGTATGTATGTATGTTGTTGTTGTAATGTTGTTTTTGTGAAAAAAAAATCGAGGTGGTCGTGGGTTTTTGATCATATCTCAGTTATTTATGAACCGATGTTTCTGATTTTCTACTACGATCTACTCCCGAATATTTCTGATATTTCAGTATTTCACCCGGGTCCAAGGGATTTCGGGGGGCTTCAAAAAGTTGATTTCAACATACACACGGACAGAGTGACAGGGCTAAATCGACTCCTCTATTCATAAGCTTTCAGAAAATATATATTTTATGGGGTCGGAAATGAAAATTGTAGAAATTTCACACGGAATGACAAAGCTATATAATCTCTACAATTTTCATTTCCGACCCCATAAAGTATATATTTTCTGAAAGCTTATGAATAGACTGAAATTTTTACCAGGTAGACAAAAGAAAAAAAACTGGCTATTTGAAAATTTACAAAACTTAAAATTTAAAAACACATTAGAATCGCTTAAGTTATTTATATTTTTATTATATATTTTTTAATTATCATAAGAAATAAATAAAAAAATAAAATTTTCAAAATTTCTATAGCCAAAAAATGATTTTATTCATGAGGCTAACATATTGTTGGTAATAGAGTATTGAAGGTATGGAAGCTTAATTAGGTATGTTTAGAAACGCTTGCACACAAATAGGAAATAATTAAAAATAGTGCACAAAAAATCGTTGTACTGAGTGACAAAATATTTTTTTATAGATATTCCACTCGCATCCTACTAAGCGACATTAACGCTCTTAAAGGAAAAGCCCGAAGCTTTCTTTTGAAATTTCCCATTTTAAAAAAAATAAAAATAAATTTATTTTTTAAAAAAATAGGTATATTAAAAAAAATTTTTTTTTGTCTTTAATTTTTTTTTTAAAGATTGAAGAAATAGCTACATATCTAAACTATTTGGGACAAATTTTGCTGAGAGCAATAGGTAATAAATTACAGGGATGAGAAGAAACACCTACTGTGTCAAAATGTCAAATTTTGACCCCTATATCTCAGAGAGTTCTTGACCGATCTTATTAAAAATTTGTATCAATAGGACTAGCGTTGGTGCAAATTTCATCCCGATCGGAAGACATCGATTTCAAAAGTTGGTACACTTGAGGTGAAATGACCCATATACATAAATTCAATTTATAATTTTACAATGGTACCTTTTTGAACGGTACCTTTTATAACGAATAATGAAACATATATGTATGTATGTACCCACGTATTAAAAAAAAAAAAACAAAATGTCACCGCTGCCTTCGCTGACAGAGATAACTAACAGCCTAACAACAGCTAAAACTTTGATACAACCTAGTGTGAGTGTGAGAAATACCTATATACACATATGCGACAGCGCATAGAGAAAGGGACCTAAGGGTAAAAAAACAATTTTCACTTTTTTTTATGTGGACAATATCTGAGCATCGAATGAGACCGATCCCATGTCCCAAAAGTGTTCCCTCCCTGAGATATGCGCGTTCTATAAAAGTGAAGTCGACGATTCTAAGCGCAAATAGAAAGGGACCTAACGTTAAAATTTGTTTATTTTAATTTTTTTCCCTACTAAATTAACAAAATATCTTGATTTTACTAAACTACAAATATTTTTTTTCCTTATGAAAAATTGAAAAAAAATAGAAAAATCATTTAATCTTTAAAATGGCTCTCCTGAACAAAACCTGTTTTTACCCTTATGTCCCTTTCTCTATGCGCTGTCACATATACATTCATTCGTATTGTAAATATTTTAATATTGTTGGTTTTTATACACATCATAATTAAAGATGTTGATAGCATAGTGGGTGCACCACTAAACTATAAAACTGAAGGTCCGCTGTTGGGAGTGCCACATAATTTCCAAAATCAAAATCTCCAAACACAAAATCCCCAAGAAAAAAACAAAAAACCAAATCAAAATCCACATATACAAAATCCCAAAACACAAAATCCCCACATTTTTTGGATATAGTGTCACAAAATCCCCAAGTACAAAATTCCCAAATTTTTACGATATTACCTAATTTTAATGTATTTCACACAGAAAGTTAGGATTTTGTGTTTGGCATTATTTCTGAAATTAAAAATCAAAACAAATTGTACGACAAATTCACAAATATTTAATAGGTATGTCATGAATAGTACTAAACTAAAATATATAACAATTAAAAAAAAAAAAATATTTCGTTAAAAAAGTAGTTCAGTTCGAAATTAATATTTAAAAAAAAATATATGATATATTCACAAGTATATTCATGACATACCTATTAAATATTTGTGAATTTATCGTACTAGTTGTTTTGATTTTTAATTTCAGATATAATGCTAAACACAAAATCCTAATTTTCGGTGTAAAATACATTAAAATTAGGTTAAAAATCGCGCGCGGATTTTGTGTTTGGTACACCCATTGTTTTCACCATCGTATTTTTAACAGTGTTGTAATATTTTAATATAATGATATTCCATCGACTGCTGCCAATTTTGAAACAATTTCTGGTAATGTTTGGGTGTCTAAAAAACTTTTAATGGTGGAATTATTTTTATACCCTTCACCTGTGGTGCACAAGGGTATATATAGCTTTGTCATTCCGTTTGTAATTTCTACAATTTTCATTTCCGACCCCATAAAGTATATATTTTCTGAAAGCTTATGAATAGAGGAGTCGATTAAGCCCTGACCGTCTGCCCGTCTGTCCGTGTGTTGGTTGATATCAACTTTTAGAAGCAACTATATGTTCCTCAGATCTGTACATGGTATCAATCTCTTGGAAATATCCAGGAATGAATCGCTATTGAAATTCAGCACAGTCGCCCCATAACTTTCTGAGATATGAGCAAAAAACCACGACCACCTCGTTTTTTTCACAATTACAACAACAACATACATACATACATACATGTAAAAAACATACCAAACAAAAAAAATTACAAAAAAAAATGTTAAAAATAAGAAAAACAAGTAACAGTGCTATATTCGGCCGTGCCGAATCTTATATACCCTTCACAACGTGTAGTCATGCAATAACAATTTTTTGTATCACCATTCATCCCATATAAAATACGTGCATACGTACACGTTAGAATAAATGTGGCATCGAATCCCAGCTGAGCCAAAAAAAATTTTATTTTATTTTATTTAATATATTATTTATATTTTATTATTTTTTTTTATATTTTTTTTTAATTTTTTTAAAAAATTTTTTTAAAAATTTTTAAAAAATTTTTTAAAATTTTTTTTTAAATTTTTTTAAAACTTTTTTTTTGTAGTTTTTTTTATTATTTTTTTCTTATTTTTAATATTTTTTTTTTTGGTAATTTTTTTTTTTGGTATGTTTTTTACATGTATGTATGTACGTATGTTGTTGTTGTAATTGTGAAAAAAACGAGGTGGTCGTGGTTTTTTGCTCATATCTTAGAAAGTTATGGGGCGATTGTGCTGAATTTCAATAGCGATTCATTCCTGGATATTTCCAAGAGATTGATACCATATACAGATCTGAGGAAGATATAGTTGCTTCTAAAAGTTGATTTCAACCAACACACGGACAGACGGACAGACGGTCAGTGCTTAATCGACTCCTCTATTCATAAGCTTTCAGAAAATATATACTTTATGGGGTCGGAAATGAAAATTGTAGAAATTACAAACGGAATGACAAAGCTATATATACCCTTGAGCACCACAGGTGAAGGGTATAAAAATAATAAAAAAAACTACAAAAAAAAATTTAAAAAAAATTTAAAAAAAAATTTTAAAAAATTTTTTAAAAATTTTTCTAAAAAAATTTTTTAAAAAAATTTAAAAAAAATATAAAAAAAAAATAATAAAATATAAATAATATATTAAATAAAATAAAATAAAATTTTTTTCGGCTCAGCTGGGATTCGATGCCACATATATTCTAACCAGTATATACATATGCACGTATTTTATATGGGATAAATGGTGATACAAACAATTGTTATTGCATGACTACACGTTGTGAAGGGTATATAAGATTCGGCACGGCCGAATATAGCACTGTTACTTGTTTTTATTTGGTGCAGGTGTTAAAGAATCGTTTTAAAATTTTATTTTATAAACCAAAAAAAAGTGCCGTATGAGGCCACTAGTACTACCACCCTTGAACATTAACCTTTTCGGGGAAATATTACATTGTGCTACGTTGTCTACTTTTTGAAAATAGTTCCAAACTTCAGACATTTTGCTTCTAAACAAAGTGAATTTTATAAAAAAGTATTATTAGAAAAATTCAATCATAAATAAAAAAAATTATACTTACAAATTCTGTGACCACTTTTAAAAACAATTTGTACATACGATTATATTTATAAAAATAAACCACGGAAACTACTGCTGGTTTTACGGTTGTTATAAAAAACATTTATATACAAGAAAACATTAAATTATGTATGTATATAATTAATTCACTTGAAATTTATAACCACTTATTAAAAATAATTCCAGAAAGTCGTTAACTTTGGCGTGAAATATTTTGGACCGACGATGTTTGTTTTTCATATTCGTATTTGAGAAAAGTTGTAAATACTTAACAAACAAAAACGCTAACAAATTAAAAACCTTACTTTTTATTCAAATATTCTTTAAATTTACCAAAACAGATAATACCCTGTTCAGACAGATATTTTTAATTGTTTCAATTTAGTAATGGTTGAGCAATTAAAAAAGGTGTTCACACATACTCAATTTATCTTACTCCATTAGCACTTGATAGCTGTAATAAAATATATTTGATAAAAATATATTAAAAAATATATTTACAATTATATTTACATATGTATATACTTATATGTATGTATTTAAATTTATTCAAACATTTTTTTAAAATTTTATTCAAAAATTTTTCATTTTCTTCAAAAATTTTTCATTTTTCAAAAATTTTTCATTTTCTTAATTTTTATTTTTTGTATATTTATTTGTTTGACATTAGAAATGCCACCTATAGAATTTTCTTCTCACTGAACATACTTCTCAAGAGTTGTATTTGGAGTTTTAGACAATAAGTGAAACAATTAAGTATATATTGTTCAATTTAAAAATAATTTTTAGTATGGTAAATTGAGCTCAATAAGGCTTTTAATGGCGATAATATTATAAATTGACAATTAAGGCGTGTGTGTGAACATAGTATAAGAATATAAAAATAAAATTAAATATTTTTCCTAATATACTACATATTTTTTATTTCCCGTTTTCCCGGGAATAAGAGCAAAATGCGATGAGTATATTCGACGAATAGAGCGCTCAAACGAGATTGATCTGGTATTATAATCGGGTGCCTTTCATCGTAGTTTAACCCTGAGTTGGTTAACCTTCCCCCAACACAGAGTAAGCCATTTGTTTCACAAAAGGGGTTAAGTGCGAGAAGTTTACTTTTACGACTTAGCGGCCTTTTTTCTTGGAGACGTGCATACTCCTTAGAAAAGTGTGTTTTCTTCAGTAGTAATAAATATTTCGGTACAGAATGTTCGTTTTAAAATTCGATTTATAAAACGAAAAAAAGGTGAAAACTCTTCTAGCGTGTCTACTAGTGGTTTTGGATTTGAGTCAACTGAATTCTGATGCAGATGAAAATTGGACGTTGTTTCTTCTTGCGTGTTAACTGCGCTTGGATGAGATATGAAGCTCTTTTTAACTTCATTGTCAGTTGGGTTAAATATTCTAGGTTTAGGCCATTGGTTGGCAGGTTGACTTAGCCAAATCGGCCTGTGCCACAACAATTCGCTTGCAATTAGTTCCTGGGGGGAGCAACCACGGCTACCGGGATCTGCTGGATTATCCTCAGATTTGATGTGTTTCCAATACTGGGGATTGACTGTTCTCCGATTTCTTGTACACGATTGGAGACAAATATTTTTAAAGTTTCTGGTGATTTTTGGAGCCACCCAAGAATTATTGATGAGTCAGTCCACATGAATATTTCAAATTTGAAGTTAGCGACAAGGCTTCTCAATAATTTTTTCAACAACACAGCTCCAAATAGTTCCAACTTGGGGATAGTTACTTTCTTGAATGGTGCGACCTTCGTCTTTGCCACTAGCAAATTACAATTAACTTGTCCGTTTGGTGATATCGTTCGCATGTATATGGCGCCGCAGTATGCCTTTTCCGATGAATCACAAAATCCGTGAAGTTGTATCAGTTGCCGCGGAAAAAAGTTTACCCATCGTGGAATTAGTAGTACTGTAATAAAAGAAAGATTTTTTGCAAAAATGTTCCATCGTCTTAATATATATGGAGATACCCCTTCATCATAATCTGTTTTATCTCGCCACAAAACCTGCATTAAAAGTTTTGCCACTATGACAATTGGCCTACAGGATCCAATAGTTTTGCAAGTATTTTTTTTTTTTTTTTTTTTTTTTTTTTTTTTGCGGGTAAGGAGGTAAAAATGCAGATTCCGCATACACCAAAGGTCGTCACCAATGTGTTATGTCGGGCTCTCCCCATGGGAATACCGACTAAAAAACCCCCTGTCTTCCACCCTTGGAAAGCAATCCACCCCGGAACCGCATCCAGCATTACTTCGGGGTGGTTTCCTGATGGCTGTAACAGCCCCGTCCTTATAAATGCCTGCGTCCAGGCCTCCGCTTAATCCGATGCATCCAGATCCTTCTTTTTCATCCGTAGTATATCCTCACAGTATCGCTTCACTGCGCTCCAGTTGTTCTCGCTGTTCAGCATGATGGGGATTATATTCTCCACAGTTATTTCACCTATTTTCCTTTCCAGCTCTTGTCGCTGCTGCGACCATTTGTTGCACTTGAAAAAAGTGTGTTCGGCGTCATCTATCTCCTCAGCCTCCTCGTATATGCAGTAGGGCGTTCCACATTTGCCAACCTTATGTAGGTACTTTCGGAAGTACCCGTGTCCTGTGAGCATCTGTGTCAGGTAATAATTAACTTCTCCTTTTGTTCTTCCAATCCAGTTTTCAAGGCGTGGAAGTAGTCTGGCAGTCCACCTTCCCTTGGTTTCAGCTGTCCATCTGGCTTGCCAGGCCTGCAAGGTTTCGTGTA
The DNA here is from genome assembly GCA_941918925.1 of Phyto melanocephala. Taxonomy (NCBI): domain Eukaryota; kingdom Metazoa; phylum Arthropoda; class Insecta; order Diptera; family Rhinophoridae; genus Phyto; species Phyto melanocephala. Next base: position 4,775,481 of record OW799238.1, on the reverse strand, counting down.
CTATCCGCCTATGTTCCCCTTGCTCTAGGGTATTTGCCCGCTTCTTTTGCCATATCTTCCTTCGCTCTCGTATCCTAAGGTCAATAGGAACTGCTCCGGCTATTACAAGTGCAGCAGATCCAGAGACTGTGCGGTATGCAGACGTTATCCTCAATGCGGACGTTCGTTGAACGGCCAGTAGGGCGTTTGCTCTCTTCCTCCATTTCATTGCCCCTCCCCATACCTCGCAGCCATATAGGAGAATACTGTTGCTCGTCTCCATCAGCAATCTACGTTTGTTCTGAGTTGGGCCACCTACATTCGCCATTAGTCGGCTGAGCTGCGCTGTTATTTTCGCCGCCCTTGTGACTGCATGCTGTATCTGGTTAGAGAAAGTCATCCTCGAATCCAGACTTATGCCCAGATATTTTATACACCTTCTAGTCCGTAGTGTGATCTCACCAACATTGAATTCTAATTCAGTCGGTATATGTCGTTTGGTAAGTAGAATCAGTTCCGTCTTCTGAGTAGCTAGGCTAAGTCCGTGTGAGTCCAGCCACGCCTACGCAAGTATTGAAAAAATTTGTCTTTTTGTAGTGGATTGGGAAATATCTATGGGTTTTATGACATAGCGAAATGTGTCAGCCATTGCATTCCAATGGATTCCTAGCGTTTTAATTATACTGGAGGCATCGATTTTCAAAAATTCTTCGTCCGGAAGATCCTCCAAGGGTAAATTTTCTAAGAGAAATTTATGATTGACTGTTATTTTTTTCCGGGGAAAACAAGCAGATTTTAAAGCTTCTATTACTTAGATTTCCTTTCCTTTAGCCTCTTCTATAGAATGTCCGCCAGACAAAATATCATCTACATAAATTTCCTCTTTCAAAATAGCTGATGCTAGTGGAAACTTTATTTTACAATCTTTGCTTAATTCTTTAAGCGTCCTTGTCGCCAAGTAGAGTGCACAGCTTATGCCAAATGTGGCCGTTTTAAGCTGATAGGTCTTTATGAATTCGTCTTCATCCTTACGGAACAATGTTTGCTGATATGCACGGTCATCTTCATGAAGTAAAATTTGGGGGTACATCTTCTCGATGTCGCCCGTGAATACTTATTTGTATTTTCTCCAACCCAAAAGAACTTGTATTAAATCTGACTGGAGAGTCGGCCCTTGATGTAAAATGTCGTTTAACGAAATACTACTCTTACTTTTCTTAGAGGCGTTAAAGACTACTCGCACCTTTGTTGACTTACTTTCAGGCCGAACGACCGCATGATGCGGCAAATAAAAGGCAAACTGTTTCTCACTTTTTTCTTCTGAATGGAAAACAGTGCATAAAGAACTGCATTATATTGTCTTTTCAAATCAGGAGATTTATTTGGTGTTTGTTCCATTCAATGATATTTTGCTACAGCTGATTTAATGTTTACTTGAAAGTCTGATTTTTTGATTTTAAGGGGACAAAACACCGACCTTTCGAAGTACCAACAACTAATTCCGAAATTTGAGAATTACACCTTTCTACTGGCAATAAGAATTGTTGTTGAATTTTGGTAGAAACAAACGATTCTTCTGAGCAAATATCTAAAAGCGCCCTTATTATGAATAATTCTCCTCCCTTTTCGATATCATCGCGTGCCGTAGGCAAAATTGTGGTTGCTTTATGATTCTGCGTCAAATGCGCATTAAGATTTTCAATGTTCTTATTACCTCAGGCTGTAAACTTTCGACTTGTTGCATAATTGGGGTTAGGGCTTGATGTTGAAGGCATTTCGACGCCAAGTGGATGCTGCGTAGTATTTTTTTGTATTTTTGAACTAGATTTGCTTTTATCACCTTCGTCCAGGTGTAATATAGTATGATGTTTTTGGTAACATCGGGTGCACAGATGAGCACTTTCGCATGCAGCTATGAAGTTATTTGGTGACAAGCAATTCACGCAATATTTGTTAGTAAATACATAATTTATTCCATCGCTGACTGGTAGCATTCTAAAATATTTACAAGTTCTCAATGGGTGATTCTGTTTTCACCTTTTGCACGAGAACTTCGTTTTGTCTGATGAAGTCTGAGTATGAAAGGAGTGACTTTTCGAGCCTTGACTTTCCCTTTCACAAGGTTTTCGAAGATCTGCTACTGTTTCTAGCATTTCAAGTCTATTTGAGAGAAACTCATTTAACTGTCGCCAAGTAGGCTATTGCTTTTGGCTTTTTAATTGTTCCTCCCAGGCACGCCTGGTTTCTTCTGGAAGCTTTGTTGTACAAAGATGGATTAGGATTGCGTCCCAAGATTGGGTTAAATCTAACGAATCGAAAATTTGTAGACTTTCATTGAGAATGTTTTGAATTTGTCGTATAGACTTTGAAGTTTCATGTTTAGCTGCATGAACAGCAAATATAATTTTCATTTGTATCGTATCGTATTCGTATCTTTTTCTCAAGGCTTCCCAGGTTAAAGCAAAATTATCATCTACCAAATCGAATCTCGTAACGATTTGGTATGCTTCCCCACTTGTTTTGATACGCAAGTGGTATAGTTTTTGCGCTGGGGACAGATTTGGATGTCTTAAAATAACAGCTTGAAATAAATCACGAAAAGCGGGCCAATTTGAGTAACCTCCCTCAAAATAAGAAATACCGCATCGGGCAACTTTAGTGAAGCAGGAGCACTATTTTGTGAAATTGTTGAACTCAGCTCTGGATTCTGATTATCCCTTGCTAGTGACCTTAACATACTAATAATTCTTGCTCTTGTATTTTGGTAAAGATCGCTCACTTCTTCATATTTTATAGATATATCATTTTTGTTGTCTTCATCTTGCACATTTGGATTTTCCTTAATATATTTTTCAAGCGAGTCCTCTAATTGCGACCATCGTCGATCTATTTCATTTTGTTTAACCTCTAGCAATGCCTCAGTAAGATCATCTGACCTGATCTTGTCAAAACTTTTGCAAAATCCTGTCACCTGATTTATATGATATTTACATTTATTTGTAGCCATCTTCTACCCACTGAACTCTATCCTTATGATACATTAAAAAAGATTTTAATTTCACTTTAATAAAATCTCAAATAATCTCCTAGATTACTATGCGCAGAGATTTCAAATATTTAATTCACACGGAGCTACCACTATAATCAAAACACCTGCATTTTTAAAATAATTTATATATTTTTATGTTTTCTTCAGTTGATCAAATAAATGATCAAATTGTTGATTATCAAAATATGTGCCCCAGAGTTTGCAAAAAAAACGAAATTTCTTTTTTTTTCAAAATTTTTCTTTATTATTTTTTTTCCAAAAAATCCACCAGATTTTTATTTAATTTTATTAAATATGCTTTAAAAAATTTAACCGAATTTTAAAAAATAACTTCCCTGTAATTCTGGGGGAACTCTTGTTTTTAATTTTTTGCTGCAGTTGTTGTTGTTATCGTTAACTGTTTTCACATACCTTTTCAACCTTGTTGCTATTGTTGTTATTTACCGGCCGCTATGCCTAAAGAAAAAATCAGTAACAATTTTTTTGTGGTTGAAAACCTTAAGATTTTATATTTTGGCAGCCGCTTACTTAAATGTTCTCTATTATAAGACAACTTTTCACAATTTTGTCTGCTGGGGGCATTTTGTTGTTGTTGTAGTTTTTTCCTTTTGTTTTTCGATGGTAGCAACACAAACACTATTTACTTTTGTTGCAATTTTACTTTATTTTGCAACACGATTGCTTGTTTTTTTTATTTAATATTCACTAATTGTTTATTCTTATAATAGTTTATATATATAGTGAATACCCTTAATATTAAGTACTATTAAGTGAATACGCCTAATATTGTATATATCAAATTTCCGTTAATTATAATTGGTCAATTTCAAGTTTATTTATTATTTTAACATCTCATTATTTATTTTAACATCTCATGTTACATATTTTCTTTTATTTGATTATGATTGGTTAATTTCAAGTTTATTTTGTGTCAACATCTCTAATTACATTTACTTTTATTGTTTAAGTCAGTATAATTTGTCTTTAATTTTAGTATAAATAGTTCAATAAAATTGACAATATTTTGGCATTATTTTTAATAAGCAAGAATCTTTGTTTTATTTGATTTGCCTAATTTTCAAGTTCAAGTGCTTGAAGATTCAACAACAACAATATAGTACAATCCAAATTCAAGTGTTTGGATTGAGTCATACTATAATTTCACAAATACAAGTTTTTGTATTATCATTTTTGGTGACCCCGACGTGATCCGTCATCCCTCGGAAAGGACACCCTACGTATAAGGACACCAATAAACATTTGGTAACCCTTCGACAAGGACAATCATCCTTGCGAGGACATTTAGTTGTAGTAGCATTCATCTACTACAAATTCAACAGCCTATCAATTAACATACTGGTGAATCCTGGTCCCGGACGTTGCTCGTGGAATATTTTGAGTGTCTCTTATGAGCAAGGAGGCCAACATGGAAAATCCAAATCAACTTCTAGAGTCATTGTTGAAGACAGGTGAGGCCATTCAGGCGCTCATCCGCAATTTTAAGAAGGATTCTGCCAGTCGAAAAACAACACCAGGCTACTTCGATGACCGTGCGCGACGCCTCACTGAACTCTGGGATCAGTTCGAGGATCAGGACAATAGGCTACGATTACTTGATGTTGTCTCAACCTTGGCCACAAGTCACGAGTACTTCACTGAGGATTATTACTCGAAGATTAACGAACTCGCAAGGTCATATTTGGAAATATTTAAGGACGAAGCTAGACGTCTCAAGACAACACCTCAAGATCAACAAAAAACGTCAGGTACGAATCATGACGTTCCTACCCAAAAGCAGGAACATCTAACTCATGAAGTTAGTACTCCAGCAGATGCCACTCGACAAGGCCTCATCCGCAGGGCATCAGCCAGGATGACAACCTTAAGCCGAATGTTAAGAGACTCCACGATTGGCGATGAAATTCATCCTCGTGCATACTACCGCGTAAGGCTAGACACCATCAATAAGCTTTGGAGCCAAATTCAAGAATTATATGATGAAATCCTTGAAATCACTGAAGATCCATCAGCCTCTGGCTTCAATACTGAAGACTTTTACATCCTGAACGATCTAGTTCAGGAAAGGGTAACCAACCTGTCCATAATGGCTGACAACGCTGGTGCAGCACATGCAACTGTCGAAATACCAAGTGCATCGATCCGAAGCTCATCACAGCTACCAAAGCTCACTATACCGCAATTCGATGGAGCCTACATAAAATGGCGGCAGTTCTATGAGTTGTTCTCTGAAATGGTAGATAAGCAACCGGTACCTGCAGTCCAGAAAATGTGGTATCTGAAGAGCAATGTATCTGGGGAAGCAGCACACCTAATAAGCCAGTTTTCCCTATCAGACGCAAACTACGTTGCTGCATGGAAAACGCTATAGGACCGGTACAACAACAAATTTTGGTGGCAAACTTGGTTGACAAAATAATTAATCAACCACCGGGTACTTCAACTGCATCGGCCATTAAGGGTCTTCATGACACCACCAAGGAATGCTTATTAGCTTTAAACAACCTTGGCATTGACACAAAGTCATGGGACGCAATACTGCTACAGCTTTTAATCAAAAAACTAGATAAAACCACACACATCAGGTTTGTTTAGTCATTAAAGGAACCTAAGGAAGTGCCTACTATCATCAACTTACTATCCTTTTTGGAAATCCAGTTCCAATCAATGGAAGCTATCGATCAGAAGGAGAAACCCATAAATAAGGCTACTTTATCGATAGCATCATCAAGGGGAACAACAGTTCCTGCAACTTTTGTAACAATGGAATCCACAATCTTTATAAGTGCATCAAGTTTTTACACCAGCCAGCATCAACCCGACTACAATGGGTTCAGAAACAAGGGCTTTGTGTAAATTGCTTCAAAACAGGCCATACATCCAAAACTTGCAGTTCAAGCAGCTGCAAAAGGTGTATGAAAAAACAGAACACGTTGCTGCATTTGCAACACACTTCGCAACCAATCTCGGACTCAAAATCAAAAAACACACGCCCTGAATCAGGTGCTCAATCGAGTTCATCATTAGACAACGCTGTGGCAATAACATCAGCAGCCACAAATGCTAAATTATCACTGCTCCTAACGGTATGTCAGGCCAATTCAGGGCAATACTTGATTCCGGATCACAAGTGAATCTTGTATCGAAACGTGTGACACAAAAACTGTTAATATCTCCAACGGAAACCTCGCTCTGCATCGATGGTGTTGGTCAAACTCAGAGAAGATCAAGCCATCGGGTCAAGGTCGACATGAAATCAAGGGACCTTAACTTTTCAGCAAATCTAGATGCGTATGTACTACCAAGCATCATACCACCACAACCAAGTCAACATATTGACATTTCAACGTGGAACATTCCAAGCAATATTCCATTGGCAGATCCCCAATTCAATGTTCCTGAAAAAATAAACATTCTCCTTGGAGCAGAATTCTACTACAAACTTACCCAAAGTGGAACAATACGGCTTGATGACGACTTACCAGTGATGCAGAACACTGCTCTTGGTTGGATTGTAGGTGGTTCAATCTCTGAATATTCATCATTAAATTCACAACGTGAATTTACCTGTGCGATATTTAATACCCCTACATCGTTAGAAGAAACTTTTGAACAACTCTGGAAATTAGACGAGCTTAAGACCGGCGAAAGACCACTCTCACCTTCTGACAAGTTATGTGAGATGGACTTTAATCAACATGTGCATACTAACCAGGAAGGTCGGTTTATAGTCAGACTTCCCTTTCGGGAAAACCCAGAAGCTTTGGGGGAATCGCATGCCATGGCTTTCAACAGATTCGCTCTTAAGAAATGAAGCCATCCGGACACAATATGTAGAGTTCATGAGGCAATATGAACAATTGGGCCATATGCAAAAAATTAATATCGATAGCTTGTGTGGTCCAAAATACTTTATTCCTCACCACAGCGTATTGAAACCAGATAGCTCAACAACAAAACTTGGGTGGTCTTTGATGCATCGGCGAAAACTTCTTCAGGCTACTCATTGAATGATTTAATGTATACGGGTCCAACTGTTCAAAGTGACTTGTTCTCAATTCTTCTCCGATTTCGATTGCCAAAATTCGTATTTACCACAGATATAGAAAAAATGTATCGACAAATTCTACTTGATCCAAACAATCATCAGCTCCAATTAATTATCTGGAGGGAGCATCCAGATGCACCCATTAATTATTATAAATTAACCACGGTTACGTATGGTACACGTGCAGCGCCTTACCTGGCCACGAGATGTCTACAAAAAATAGCCGATGAAAACAATGGCAAGTTCCCATACGGCTCTCAGATACTAAAGAAAAATTTTTATGTGGACGATGGTCTTGGAGGCTCAGATAGCCTCAGTGCAGCAATTAAAATGCAAGAGGAACTCATCACCATGTTAAAACAACATGGCTTCAGTTTAAAAAAAATGGTGCGCTAACCATTCACAATTGCTGAAAAACATCCCCATTGGTGATCAGGAAGTCAATTTGGATTTCAATGGCAGTAATACGAACACCATCAAAACGCTTGGACTATTTTGTATACCCAAAGCCGATCAATTCTGCGTCAAGGTGAAACTTAACCAACTTCAAGTAATTTCGAAGCGTACTGCAACGTCTGACATAGCAAAATTATTTGATCCTCTTGGTCTTCTCTCCCCTGTGATCGTTAAAGCAAAGATTTTTATTCAACGATTATGGCAACAAACCCTAGATTGGGATGAACCTCTACCTAAAAATCTTTGAGCGACCTGGACGGCCTTTAGAAATGATCTAAGTAGTTTAGACGGCTTTAAAATATCACGCCATATATTCAATGATGAGATTCCAGTAAGGTCGCAGTTGCATGTGTTTGCAGACGCATCTCAGAAAGCATTTGGTGCGGTGGCATATATTCACGCAATTCTTAAGGATGGACGCGTGATCGTACGACTACTGTGTGCAAAATCACGAGTGGCTCCTTTAAAACAGCAGACACTACCTAGACTAGAACTATGTGCGGCAGTAATAGCGGCCCAACTTGCAGATAGAATGAAAAGCGACCTCAAGTTACAGAATACACCAATATATTTATGGACCGACTCCGAGATTGTGTTGTCCTGGATAAACGCACAATCCACCTCTTTTAACACCTTTGTGGCCAACAGAACATCAACAATCCAATCATTAACGCTACCTGATCAATGGCGACATGTCAGATCAAGGGATAACCCCGCTGATGTTTTATCTAGAGGACTTCAAGCAGCGGAATTGCCAACATGTAACTTATGGCTGTACGGACCTCTTTTCCTTCACGGAAGGGACGAGTCATGGCCATCAAAATTCTTGCCGCAACTGGCAATCAATAATGACATTGAAAAGAAAAAGGTAACTCCTGTCGCAGCAATTGAGGTATCAACTAGTAACGATCTTGTATACACGATCAATCACAAGAATTCCTTTAGGACACTGCAGAGAATTCTAGCATATGTTATGCGATTTGCAAGCAATTTAAGGATACCGAAGATGAATCGTCCAAGGGAATTATCCTTGACTTCAAGAGAATTAGATAATTCACTCTCTTTAATTATCCACAAAATTCAGGTTGCTGACTTTACACAAGAAATCGAACAACTTCAGAGATACAACGAGGTTGAAAAAAGGAGCTCAATTAGCAGCTTGTCTCCTTTCCTTGATGAGAAAAATTTACTAAGAGTAGGGGGCCGTTTAGAGGCATCATCCATACCATACGATGCGAAACATCAAATGCTGGTTCCTTATAATGATCCCATCGTAAAACTTCTATTCACAATGGTTCACGAAGAAAACAAGCATTGCGGACCACAAGCATTATTATGTATTATACGACAACGATTTTGGCCAATAAAGGGCAAAATTATGGCTCGAGCAACAGTCCAGAAATGCATTAGATGTATCAGGGCACGGCCACAACTAATCCACCAATTCATGGGAAATTTACCTCAACCTCGCGTCACTCCTGCTCGCCCCTTTATTAATGCAGGAGTTGACTATTGTGGACCATTTTGGATTCATTACAAGACCAGAGGTAAAAGGCCAACCAAGGCGTATATAGCTGTCTTTTGTTGTTTTGCAACTAAGGCAACACATCTTGAACTGGTAACCGATCTTTCAACTGAAGCATTCATTGGTGCATTGAAACGCTTCATTAGCCGACGAGGTCGGTGTCAAAACATATATTCTGACAACGCCACGAATTTTATTGGTGCTAAAAATCAACTGTCAGAATTAGTTGAAAGCATCTATTCCGATAAGGGACAGGAAGCAATTGTCTCCACTTTCAGCTCAAGGGGTTTTCAATTCCATTTTATTCCACCGCGAGCACCACATTTTGGCGGGTTATGGGAAGCTGCAGTGAAATCAGCAAAACATCACTTATTACGCAGTGTTGCATCAGCATCTCTAACACAGGAAGAACTGGAAACAACTATAATAGAAATTGAGGCGATTCTTAACTCTCGCTCATTGACGCCAATGTCCAATGATCCAAATGATCTTGAAGCGCTAACCCCTGGTCACTTTCTTATTGGTGAGGCGCTCACATCGCAAATAGACAGCAGCGCAACCCCAGCGAGGGTATCAGGCCTATCTCATTGGAAACTTGTCTCCCATCTCAAACAGGAGTTTTGGAAACGATGGTCTACTGAATACCTAAACCAGCTCCAGCAACGTTATAAGTGGACTAAACAGTATCCTAACATCAAAATTGGAGACATGGTAATAGTCAAGGAAGACAACCTACCAGTTATGAAATGGCCCTTGGCGAGAATTGTGCAAATTCACCCTGGTGATGATGGTGTCGTTAGAGTCGTAGAAATAAAATCTGCTAATGGAATATTCAAACGGCCAATACACCGTCTGGCTCTTCTACCCATCGATCAAGATTCCAAGGCAGCTGTTATTGATACGGATGATAATGATCAAACTGTCGATAAATTCTCCTCTGACTGCAATGAAGAACCCAAGGTCAAAAAAAAGAAAACTTGCACAAATCCTCTCAATCTAGCATTATTCATAATAATGTTTCTACTACCATTAGTATTTGGAAACCCAGTCGAAAATAAGAAATTTGGAACAAGGTTAGGAATTCATTTTGAGCAAATTGGTACCGCCGTCATGTCAACTACTGAATGGAATATACTTGTCTACTATGACTTGAACACTTACTGGTCGGAAACATCAAGTCTGACCAATGGCACAAAATCGTTAGAAGGACTTTGTAAAATGATAAAGCAAAACGAATCATGTCTGAATATCATTAATCACTTCAAGCTACTAGAAGGTGAGTTGCAGCTAGAGAATCGACTGTTACGAAGCAAAAGAGGAGCACTGAATATAGTTGGAAATGTTGCTCACTCATTATTTGGAATATTAGACTCAGAATATGCTGACCAAATATCTGATACAATTCAACAAGTAAAAGAAAATGAGTCATTTCTACTAAAATTGTTCAAAAATCAAACATCGGTTGTTGATTCTACACTTAATATCATACGACAAAATCAAATGGCAGCTAAGGCAAGGTTTGAGCAATTAGAGCAGAAAATAAAAACCTATTCAGAAACCATGGAAAAACTCGGTAATTGGCTAGTTCAAGTACAACTTACACAACTATTTAATTCTGGAGTCTTAGAATTAACGTTAATTGCAAACAACGTAAGAGAAATTCAGTCAGCAATTCTCAACACCCTCATAGATACGCATCACGGAAAATTCAGTCCATTATTACTAACCCCAGACCAGTTACAAGGTGAAGTGGATCAGATAAGACTACATGCACCAATGTCAGCCAGACTTCCCGTGACTCAAGAGGATGAGCTTCTACAACTATTTAGACTGATGAAGGTTCAAGGTAGGCTCACTCATCAACATGCAGTGTTCAAAATAACTCTACCGTTAATTGAAGATGAGGAGTTTATGCTGCTATATCTGACTCCTGTACCTAACACAATAAACAACAACATGGTAGCCATCAAGCCATGTACTACTTTCTTGGGTATAAAGGCATCCCGTAAACAATATATACTTCTTACAAGGTCAGAGCTAAACTCCTGCGACATCATAAAACAAGACAGGTTCATATGCTCAAACGCTAATATACGATACAGTTATGGTTCAGAGATATGTGAATGTGAAATAAATTTGTATAATAACAAAACAACACCGACTTGCAAAATTGAAAACTCAACCGCTAACTGGACTCCACTTAACAAAAGAAATCAGTGGATATATGCCACTTCGTCGCCATCACGGGCAACAGCTGTTTGTAACAGAGACATTATCAATCTTTCGTTAAGGGGATCCGGCTTACTTGCGCTCCATCCAGAATGTGTTCTTAAACATGAGTTTGTCACTATGAATGGACAAAGAGCTATATCTACTATAATAAAATCCTCATACACAAGGCTTGGCAAGATCTCCGAAATATCGGTAAAAGGGGATGGTACGCAATCTATGAATCAATCAACTTCTATTAGCCTGAATAACGCGGATGACAAAAACATAAAGGAGCTACTAACGTTACAGAAGTCATTAAGGGAACAAGAAATTTTGGACTTACCGAACAAACTTAAGTCCCACCAAGAACATAGTCATGCAGTTGGCTACCTAGCACTTTCATTAAGTTTGGTGACACTCATCACACTGCTAGGTAAATGTAAGAAAATATATAAGGCGAATAAACCAACGACCACTGAGATCACTCATGAGAACATCGAATTACAACATAGCAATGTGACACCAATACCAATGCCCCGTCAACAAGCTCATAGATTCATCCTAGATGTCTAATTTGATCAATTTTCCCGGATATAGTTACTGCCTTGTTTTCTCTTCAACTTTGTTGAACATCCGTTCAACGCGGGGGAGGATGTTTATTCTTATAATAGTTTATATATATAGTGAATACCCTTAATATTAAGTACTATTAAGTGAATACGCCTAATATTGTATATATCAAATTTCCGTTAATTATACATAATTGGTCAATTTCAAGTTTATTTTATTTTAACATCTCATGTTACATATTTTCTTTTATTTGATTATGATTGGTTAATTTCAAGTTTATTTTGTGTCAACATCTCTAATTACATTTACTTTTATTGTTTAAGTCAGCATAATTTGTCTTTAATTTTAGTATAAATAGTTCAATAAAATTGACAATATTTTGGCATTATTTTTAATAAGCAAGAATCTTTGTTTTATTTGATTTGCCTAATTTTCAAGTTCAAGTGCTTGAAGATTCAGCAACAACAATATAGTACAATCCAAATTCAAGTGTTTGGATTGAGTCATACTATAATTTCACAAATACAAGTTTTTGTATTATCACTAATGTTTAGTTTTTAAACAATTTTTTCCTTATTCAACACGAAGATTTTTCTTTCTTCTTTTTTTATACCCGCCACCAAACAAATGGCTTAAATTTTGCCAGAAACTTTCTTATAGACAAGGTTTGTTTGGTATTGAAAATGGGCTAAGTCGGAATATTAGGAAGAGAGTTATAGCGCGTAACGCAAGAGTAAGTCGAAAAAACCGTGTCCTTCGATCATCGAAGAAAATGCAATTGTGTCCAAACGCCTTAACGTACAGTCTTCGAATATATATTTCTCGAGTCAAAATAATATCTCGTCCCAAAATTTTTTTTTATCTATGCATTAGGAAAGGAGTTATAGATGAAAATGTACGAAAATTTATACCGCGCAGTGTATTTTTCAGTATATTTAAAATTTAAAACCTAATAAAACGAACAAAATTAGATGTACGATTCTGAAATTTTGCAAACAGTGCTTTTTGGTCAAAGGCTTTGTTCTAGCGGAAAATAAATGTGACACTCCCACTTTTACGCCCACCTCCCATATAACGTTTTATCTCAAATACATATAATTTCTCTATAAATAAAGATTTTGGAATAAAATTGGACTAAATTAAAATATCTTAGTTGTATTCATTAGCAGAAACAACTTTCACACGCCTACTATAGCGCCTACTTTTCACGTTATCTACTGTTAATGAAATTTAAAAGCTCATGAAACCGACAAAATTAGAGGTGTGAAATTTGCTACAGATATCCTTCTAGTCAATGTCATTGTTATGCCAGATAATTTAGGTGACACGCTCACTTTAATTTTGGCAGAATATAGGACTATATTGAAATATCTCAGTGTTATTTATTAGCAAAAACTATATTGGACTTTAACGCCCACTTTTATTGAAAGACTAAATTTACGAAAACATTTTACTAGCATTCAGAAAGAAATAGATACATATTTTATTATAAGGAGATTATTCCCGGAAATTCCCATGAATTTAAGTTATATAATTTTCCCAATTTTCTGCGATTCTTTTTCGGGATCCCGGGAAATGAAAAAAGTGGCTACGATTCGAAAGCACATGTTTATATTGTAACATTTATTTTTCATAAGCATTTTTTCTTTAAGGTTTTTTTTAACTTTACATTTAATAATATTTTTACAAATAATTTGATATACTTTTAGAGGTAATGTGTTAAAAAATTAAAAAAAAATTCGGTCCACGTTGCCAATACTTCAAAATTCAATAAAGAAAGAGTTAAAATTTTTTGAGAGAAGTAATCAAAAAACTCAAAATATTGTATATTTGTTAAATGCACTTTTTATTATTCGTCCAACATCGATATAAAGTGAACGAGTGTTTTCTGTAACATGGCAAATTTTTAATAAAATCAGAAATAGAGTTTCTGACCAATTTCTGACAAAAAACGTCAATAAACGCTTTGAGAATATTAAAAGATTATGCTTACGTTATATTTGTATACCCTTCGCCTGTGGTGCACAAGGGTATATATAGCTTTGTCATTCCATTTGTAATTTCTACAATTTTCATTTCCGACCCCATAAAGTATATATTTTCTGAAATCTTATGAATAGAGGAGTCGATTAAGCCCTGACCGTCTGCCCGTGTGTTGGTTGAAATCAACTTTCAGAAGCAACTTTATGTTTCCCAGATCTGTGTATGGTATCAATCTCTTGGAAATATCCAGGAATGAATCGTTATTGAAATTCAGCACAATCGCTCTCTAACTTTCTGAGATATGAGCAAAAAACTACGACCACCTCGTTTTTTTTCACAATTACCAGAACAACATACATATATACTGATTAAAGTAAACGTGGCATCGAATCCCAGCTGATCCAAAAAATTTTTTTTTATTTTGTTATTTTATATATTATTTATATTTTTATTACTTTATTATCATTATATTTTTTTAAAAATTTTTTAAAAAAAAATTTTTTTTAATATTTTTTTGTAATTTTTGTTTGTTTTTAATATATTTTTTTTAGAAACATACGTAAGTAAACTCAATTATAATTTTACAATGGTATGTTTTTTACATGTATGTACGTATTTTATATGAGTTGAATGGTGATACAAACAATTATTATTGCATGACTACACGTTGTAAAGGGTATATAAGATTCGGTACGGCCGAATATAGCACTGTTATTTGTTACCCTTCACAGTGAGTGTAAGGGTAAATATAAATTGTTTGTCATTCCGTGTGAAATTTCTACAATATAACCCGTAATCCTAAAAGTTATTTCTAAGAAAAACTAAAAAATCGGATTGAAACCAATTAAGATATAAACATAAAAGAACTACTGCTTCGGTGTTTTTCCTAAAATTACAAATGGAAAACGATATTTTTCAGATTCTGTAACATCCACTGTATTAAACAACGCTTTATCAGTACAATGTAGAGTAATATCTAAGATAGCGTCTAAAACAATATGGCAAACAAATTATTTTAATCCCAACAATATCATCGGAAACAATTAAGAAAATGGCGTATTACATCAGCTACGATGTGGATATTATACCTGTTTACATGACTGTGAACGGTATTATCTGAGTCGGCACAACCGAATATAACTTTCTTAAGGCCATGTCAGATAGAACTTTTGCGTCGCGTTGCGTCAGAAATTCGCTTTTAAGATGAAATAGCCGTTATTATATGAAACATGTCACATTAAGCACTTTCAACGCAGCGCGAAGCTTAAAGCTAGGCAACTCTCATCTTTTTGCGCGCTTTGACAATCAGATGGCAATTTTTCTTAAATTTTTTCTTTTTAAATTCGAATGCAAAATTAATTAGTCTTATTTTAGCTTTTATTGAAAAACTATTATATGATTATGAAATAATAGTGAAAAAATTAGAAAAGTTATTGAGAACTTTATAGGTGAACACATAGTGCGCGCTTTTATGTGAAAGTAAGAAATGTCACACAAAGCGACGAAGTTTTATCCGACATGACCTTTACTTGTAATAAATGGGTTTGGAATCGAGTTTTTTTAGACATAAAATACAGTGGCTTTATTATTACTGCAGGGAGTGTAAGCAATACAAAATAATGAAAGTACATATGTATCTATTAACGTATAAAAATACATATTTTATTATGTATGTGTTTGCAATAAAAGAAAACTAAAAAAATATTAAAAGGCACACATACATTTGCATACATACATATGTATCTGCAAGCAACAAACAAAAATTAACACAAAATTAATGTAAAGACCAAGTCAATGTTTTTTCAACATAAAAAACAACCAACAAACTAACCAACCATTATGAATTACTATATGAAATAGCAACAAAAGTAATTTTTCCAAACATCAAATTGAAAGCGGGCAGGAATGAACACATAGATTACGAATTTATGGCCATCTCATTTTCACACACTCGTTGTTACATTAAATAAAAAGGCGAGTCAAAAATACGGACTTCCACAAAACAATAACAAATGAGAAAATTTTTTAGTAGTGAGACTGAGATGGTTGTAGAATTAGAATTGCAATTGGTGTGTAACTTCCAAGAATGATAAAAACAAGGTTACACATTGCGCATGACATAAAGGAATATTGTTCATTAGTATGGATGAAAATGATTTTGTAAAGAACATAAAACAGTAACGTATGAAACTAAATGTCTGCCGCTTATATAATTTTTATTTATAAAAATCTTTAAATTTAACTCAGGCCTAAAAAAAATTATATAAAATTTTACCAGCGAACTTTAATCTTACAATAATTTGACTTCAGTAAAAAAACCTATTTTTAATAGTCAGCTATCAAACTTTTTATTTTAGAATCATTATTTAAATTACATACATACTTCTTTAATACTTATAAATGTTAGTTTAAGCTGACATTATTGTTCAGCGTATGTATACCTACATAAATAATTTCTTTTAGTTTCTACAGGAACGGGACCATTAATACAAATGATTTTTAATTTTTTTAGAAGAAATATTTTTGCAAAAATTAACAATTTTAAGTTCTTGCTTGACATTTTTTTTCCATTACAAAATAAACATGTAAGAGTGCTATATTCGGCCGTGCCGAATCTTACATACCCTTCACAACGTGTAGTAATGCAATAACAATTGTTTGTATCACCATTTATGTTATATGAAATACACACATACATATAAAAAACATCCCATTGCAGAATTATAAATTGAGTTTAAGTATGTGTTTCCAAAAAAAAAATTACAAAAATAAATAAAAACAAGTAACAGTGCTATATTCGGCCGTGCCGAATCTTATATACCCTTCACAACGTGTCGTCATGCAATAACAATTGTTTGTATCACCATTCATCCCATATAAAATACGTGCATACGTACACGTTAGAATAAATGTGGCATCGAATCCCAGCTGAGCCAAAAAAATTTTATTTTATTTTATTTAATATATTATATATATTTTATTATTTTTCTTATATTTTTTTTTAAATTTTTTAGAAAAATTTTTAAAAAATTTTTTAAAATTTTTTTTAAATTTTTTTTAAATTTTTTGCTGTTGTTTGTTTTATTATTTTTTTCTTATTTTTAATATTTTTTTTTTTGTAATTTTTTTTGTTTGGTATGTTTTTTACATGTATGTATGTTGTTATTGTAATTGTGAAAAAAAACGAGGTGGTCGTGGTTTTTTGCTCATATCTCAGAAAGTTATGGGGCGATTGTGCTGAATTTCAATAGCGATTCATTCCTGGATATTTCTAAGAGATTGATACCATATACAGATCTGAGGAACATATAGTTGCTTCTAAAAGTTGATTTCAACCAACACACGGACAGACGGACAGACGGTTAATCGAATCCTCTATTCATAAGCTTTCAGAAAATATATACTTTATGGGGTCGGAAATGAAAATTGTAGAAATTACAAACGGAATGACAAAGCTATATATACCCTTGTGCACCACAGGTGAAGGGTATAAATATAAAAAAAAAAACAAGTAAGAGTGCTATATTCGGCCATGCCGAATCTTATATACCCTTCACAACGTGTAGTCATGCAATAACAGTTGCTTGTATCACCATTCATCCCATATGAAATACGTACACGTATGTATGTTAAAAAAACGAAAAAAAAATTTTAAAAAAAATTTTAAAAAAAAATTTTAAAAAAAATTAAAAAAAAAAATTAAAAAAAATTAAAAAAATTAAAAACAAGTAAGAGCGCTATATTCGGCCGTGCCGAATCTTATATACCCTTCACAACGTGAATTCATGCAATAACAGTGGTTTGTGTCACCATTTATCCCATATGAAATACGTACATACATATAAAAACATACATATATAAAAACGTCCCATTGTAAAATTATAAATTCACGTATGAATGTTAAAAAAAACAAAAAAAAAAAAAAAAATTTTAAAAAAATTTAAAAAAAAAATTTAAAAAAAAATTTAAAAAAACAAAATTTTTTAAAAAATTATTATGTATATCTATATATATAAAAGTGAAACTCTGTGTGTGTGTGTGTGTGTGTGTGTGTGTGTGTGTGTGTGTGTGTGTTAGCTATAGACTCTGAAACTGTAAAACCGATCGGGCTCAAACTTTGGTAAGTTGTTGTACACATACCGGGGAGTGTTTATGGATGAAAAAAAGTGGGCGGGGCCACGCCCATAAAAAATTAGTTATCAGTTTTAGCTACTTGCACTTGACCGATTTTTCTGAAACTTTGTACACATATCGAGCTGTCATGACTAAATAATTTCGTGATAAGAAAAGTGGGCGGGGCCACGCCCCTAAAAAAGTTTTAATTTTGAGGCACTTGCACTGGACCGATTTTTCTGAAACTGTGCACACATATTAAGCTGTCGTGACTTTATAATTTTGTGACTAAAAAAGTGGGCGGGGCCACGCCCATAAAAAAAGGCTATAATTTTGAGGTATTTGCACCAGACTGATTTTTCTGAAACTTTGCACACATATTGAGCTGTCATGACTAAATAATTTCGTGATTAGAAAAGTGGGCAGTGCCACGCCCATAAAAAAAGGGAATCATTTTGAACTACATGCACTTGACCGATTATTCTGAAACTTTGCACACATATTGAGCTGTTATGACTTTACAATTTCGTGATAAAAAAGTGGGCAGGGCCACGCCCATAAAAACAATTTTAATTTTGAGGTACTTGCACTGGTCCGATTCTTCTGAAACTTTGCACACATATTGAGCTGTTATGACTTTACAATTTTGTTACTAGAAAAGTGGGCAATGCCACGCCCATAAAAAAATAACATTTTTAGGTTTTTTCACTTGATATTCAATTAAAATTCAGAATGCATTTCGATTCATTAAGGGGCGTAGCAACGCGCGCCGGGTTTGGCTAGTAATATATATAAAACAAAAAAAAATAAAAAAAAAATTAAAAAAAAAAAATTAAAAAAAAAATAATAAAAATATAAATAATATATTATATAAAAAATAAAAAAAAAAATAAAAAAAAATAAAAAAAAAATAAAAAAAAAATTAAAAAAAAAATTTTTTTGGCTCAGCTGGGATTCGATGCCACGTTTTTTCTAACCAGTATACACGTTTGTATGTATGTTGTTGTTGTAATGTTGCTTTTGTGAAAAAAAAATCGAGATGGTCGTGGGTTTTTGCTCATATCTCAGTTGTTTATGTACCGATGTTTCTGATTTTCAATAGCGATCTACTCCCGAATATTTCTGATATTTTAATACCTCACCCGAGTCCAAGCGATGTCGGGGGGCTTCAAAAAGTTGATTTCAACATACACACGGACAGACGGACAGACTGACAGCGCTTAATCGACTCCCCTATTCATAAGCTTTCAGAAAATATATACTTTATGGGGTCGGAAATCAAAATTGTAGAAATTTCACACGGAATGACAAACCTATATATACCCTTTTTCACTGTGTGAAGGGTATAAAAAAATAATAATATATAAATAATATATTAAATAAAAAATAAAAAAAAAAAAATTAAAAAAAAAAAAATTTAAAAAAAATTAAAAAAAAATTTTTTTTGCCTCAGTTGGGATTCGATGCCACGTTTTCTCTAACCAGTATACACGTTTGTATGTATGTATGTTGTTGTTGTAATGTTGTTTTTGTGAAAAAAAATCGAGGTGGTCGTGGGTTTTTGCTCATATCTCAGTTGTTTATGTACCGATGTTTCTGATTTTCAATACCGATCTACTCCCGAATATTTCTGATATTTTGTTACCTTACCCGGGTCCAACCTATGTCGGGGGGCTTCAAAAAGTTGATTTCAACATACACACGGACAGACGGTCAGACGGACAGACGGACAGACTGACAGGGCTTAATCGACTCCCCTATTCATAAGCTTTCAGAAAATATATACTTTATGGGGTCGGAAATGAAAATTGTAGAAATTTCACACGGAATGACAAACCTATATATACCCTTTTTCACTGTGTGAAGGGTATAATAATAAAATATAAATAATATCTTAAATAAAATAAGATAAAAATTTTTTTGGCTCAGCTGGGATTCGATGCCACATTTAGTCTAACCAGTATATACATATGTACGTATTTTATATGAGATGAATGGTGATACAAACAATTGTTATTGCATGACTACACGTTGTGAAGGGTATATAAGATTCGGCACGGCCGAATATAGCACTGTTACTTGTTATATATATATTTGTGCATTCACCGCAAACACTCAAACTCGAATAAGAAAATTAAATTCAAAGTAAAAGTTTTCTTATGCTTTCAAGAAACCAATGTATAAAATTATGTGAAGCCCCGTCGTAAAAAATCATATTCGGCCGTGCCGAACCTTTAAACCCTTTACAACGTGTAGTCATGCAATAACAATTGTTTGTATCACCATTCATCTATATATATAAAAGAGTAACGTGACTGACTGACTGATTCATCATCGCAAAGCCCAAACGCAAAGAGCTAGAGACATGAAATTTGGACAATCGGTTCCTCTTTCAATGTATAGCTCCACTATGAAGGGATTTTTGAAAATTCGTACTTTAAGGGGGTAAAAAAGGGTAAAATCGGTAATCTTATATCTGCTAAACTAAAAACGATACAAATAAAATTGGAAAAGAATTGTAATTTGCACAAAAAATAAGCTGACAGGTGTCTGGCCTTTTTTGGAATTTTCAACTCCTAATGGGAAAAAACTAAAATTTGGTACTTTTTTGGTACCCTATGTAACTTCCAAACGCATAAAGCTAGGAAAAAAATAAAAAAAGGGGAAAATGACGGAAAATGTATGTAATTCCTAATTAGACGGCCAATTATCACAAAATTTTTAATTGGGATTCCACCAGACATAAAAAATCATGTAATTTAGTAAAAAATGAAACACATTTCATAACAGGGTAAAAAGGGGAAAAATCGTGAAAAGAGTTTGGTACTTTTTAAAACATAATTTCTTTTATGCAAAAAAGAGTAGATTTACTGACTTTAAATCATGTCTATTAAAATATTTTGTTACATAGATATTTGAACATTTTAAACCTTGAATGTGGAACTTGGACCAAAAATGTACTTTTCCGCTTTTCTATGGTACTTTTGTTATTTTCTACGTTTATAAAGGTGGAATTGTAAAAAAAGGACTATTGATTCCAGGTAAGACTAAAAATGTTATGGGTGACCAAAAAGGTACTTTTTTGAATTTGTATGGTACTTTTTGTATTTTCTACGTTTATGAAGCTAGAATTTAAGAATTAGTGGCTATTGATACAGGTACTTTTTGTATTTCCTACGTTTATGAAGGTAGGATTATACAATCAAGGACTATTGATTTCAGGTGAGACCAAAAATGTTATGGGCGACCAAAAAGGTCCTTTTTTAATTTGTATGGTACTTTTTGTATTTCCAACGTTTGCGAAGCTAGAATTTTGAAATTAGTGACTATTGATACAAGGTGAGACTAAATATCTTATGGGAGACCAAGAAGGTACTTTTTTGAATTTTAATAGAACTTTTTGTATTTTCTACGTTTATAAAGATAGGATTATACAATCAAGGGCTATTGATTCTAGATGAGACTAAAAATGTTAAGGGTGACGAAAAAGGTACTTTTTGAATTTTTATGGTACTTTTTGTATTTCCAACGTTTGCGAAGCTAGAATTTTGAAATTAGTGACTATTGATACAATGTGAGACTGAAAATGTCATGGGCGACCAAAAAAGTACTTTTTTTGATTTTTATGATACTTTTTGGTATTTTCTACGTTTATGAAGGTGGGATTGTACAAGCAAGGACTTTTGAGGTGAGACTAAAAATGTTATGGGTGACCAAAAAGTACTTTTTTGAATTTGTATGGTACTTTCTGTATTTTCTACGTTTATGAAGGTAGGATCTTACAGTCAAGGACTTTTGATTCCAGGTAAAACTGAAAATGTTATGGGCGTCCACGAAAGTACTTGTTTGAATTTTTATGGTACTTTTTGTATTTCCTATGTTTATAAACCTAAAAAAGTGAAATAAAGGATTGTTGATTCAATTCGAGAATTTAAATGATATTGGAGACACAAAAAAGCCTTTTCGCATTTTTATTGTACTCTTTGTCTTTTTACGTTTGTAAACATAGATTCTTAAAATTAGGGTTTTTTGATCCGAGGTCTAAATCCTAATATTATGGACGACCAAAATTACTTTTTCTCATTTTTTATATTTTGTATACATACAAATTCTGAATAAAGGCAATAATAAACCAAGTGGAAGTTTTAGTGAAGGAAAAAATGTAACTTTTATTATTTTTAGGGTAATTTTTGCAAAATATGAATTCTGATTTTTGAAACTTAGTAGCATTGATCTTGCTTTTAGTTAGGAAATGTATGCCCGATATATCCTTACTCTACTTTTTATTTTTCTAAGTAAATTTAATCAGAGATACAAATTTTCATAAATTGAACCAAAAATATTTAATAATTATAAATAGAACTTGAGTATTCAATAAATAGTAAGAACTGCGCTAACGAAGTAGCGGGTTAAATGCTAGTCTCATATAGAATACGTACATAAATGTAAAAACATACAAAAAAAAAATTCCAAAAAAAAATATATTAAAAATAAAAAAAAATAAAAAAATTACAAAAAAAAATTAAGTAAAAACAAAACAAATTTCTAAAATTTTCATTTTCGACCCCATAAAGTGTATATTTTCTGAAAGCTTATGACTAGGGGAGTCGATTAAGCTCTGTCAGTGTGTATGTTGAAATCATCTTTTTGAGGCCCCCCGACATCGGTTGGACCCGCGTGAGGTATTAAAATATCAGAAATATTCGGGAGTAGATCACATAAAGAACTGAGATATGAGCAGAAACCCACGTCCACCTCGATTTTTTTTTCACAAAACTACATTAAAACGACAACATACATATGTACATACAAATGTGTATACTGGCTAGAGTAAACGTGGCATCGAATCTCAGCTGAGCCAAACAATTTTTTTTTTAATTTTTTTTTATTTTTTTTTAATACATTTTTTGTTTATATATTTATTATTTTTTTTTAATTTTTTTTTTGTTTTATATTTATTATTTATATTTTAATTTTTTTTATTTTTTTTCCTATTTATTATTTTATATATTATTTATATTTTTATTATTATTTTTTTTTTGTTGTATATTTATTATTAATATTTTAATAATTTTTTTTTTTATATATTTTTAAATTTTTTTTTTAATTTTTTATTTTATTTTTAACATACATACGTAAATTTATAATTTTACATTGGGATGTTTTTATGTATGGATGTTTTTTATATGTATGTACGTATTTCATATGTGATAGAAACAATTGTTATTGCATGACTACACGTTGTGAAGGGTATATAAGTTTCGGGACGGCCAAATATAGCACTTTTACTTGTTCACACTTAAGTGTGTGTGTATATTGACTTAATAGTGTTGGGTAATTTTGACCCATGTGTGCAATATGCGTAAATTTTTTGCTACAGACATTACGAAAAAGCTTTAAAATAAAATAAATATATACACTATTGAATAAAAAAATAATTTTATATCGATTTCAAACAAATTCATTAATTTAAAAATAATGAGCAATGAAAACTGCGTGGGCAATTTCACCCATCTGTTAAGAAACACAAACTGTTTTTAGCAGCAAAGAGGATCATGAGGAAGCATTGAAAACACTGAATAACAGATTCGACTCAGCAGCAACAATCGATGGCACTGCTCAATGCTGCTTAAAAACTGCGTAGTGTTTGTTTTTTTGAACGTTCTGCAAGAAATATAAAATGTTATCCAAAATAGTAATAGCAAATATTATTGAAAATGTTGATGTTAAAAGCGACTTTTTCTTAAATTATAATAAAAAAATAATTAGGAACAATATTAAAAGTCTTCTGATTATAAGAAATAAACTAAAAGATTAAAGAAGGTTGATTCCTGAAATAAAAAAATAAATATATAATAATAATAATAATTTTTGTTTTTTTCGGGAAGGGAGGAAAATGCCTGACGCATCTTAGATACTGTCGTCACAGTTCTGGTATGTGGAGCATGCATCCACTAAAAACCCCCCTTTTTCGAGCCGTTCTCCACCCTGGGACCGCTTTCGCATTGCTTCAGGGTGGGGCTCCTCGTCTGTTCCTATCGAACAGCCGTCGGTATGCCTACGTCTAGGTCCCGATTTTTCGCGCGCAGTATCCTCTCAACATATGTTGCGACATGATCCCAATTAGTCTCATTTTCTATGATGAGATCCACGATATTTTCCGGGGATATTTCCCCTACGGTTTCGTCTAAGTTGTGTCGTTCCACACGCCATCTCTCACACTTGAAGAAAGTGTGCTCTGCATCGTCTATGCAGTTGTCTCCATACATACAGGTTCCCGTGTTAACCTTTCCCATTCTGTGTAGGTAATATAGAAAGTATCCATGTCCAGAAAGCATCTGTGTTACGAAATAGTTTATTTCGCCATGCTTTCTGTTTACCCATTTATCGAGGTCTGTGATCAGCCTCACTGTCCATCTGCCTCGTAATTCGCTGTCCCATCTCTCCTGCCACCTTCGCATGGTATGTGTTCTCCTTGTCGTTTCCGATTCTCTGTTCGTTTCTTCAATCATTCTTCGACCTTTCCTCGGCTAGTAAATCAATAGGGATAGATCCGCTTATAACAAGTACTGGCGGTTCCGAGACTGTACGATATGCTGAAGATACTCTTGGAGCAGAGGTGCGTTGTACATCTGCCAGCATCTTTCTTCTATACTTCGCCTGCAGGGCATCAGCCCAGATTTCGCATCCATATAAGAGGATTGACTGGATCGTCGACATTATCAGTTTCCTCATGCTTGGGCCTCCAGTATTCGCCATAAGTCTGCTGAGAGAAACTGTCAACTGCGCCGCTTTAGTTGCAGCATATTCGAGTTGGTCTCGGAACAGTAATCTATTATCTAGCCTTTACCCTAGATATCTAATCCACTTACTTGTCTTAATTGTCTCAGACAAGACCCTCATGTCCACCTCCAAAGGGATATGCTTCCTTGTAATGATCAGAAGTTCAGTTTTCTCCGTGGCTAGCTTAAGGTTATGGGAATCCAGCCATAACTTTGTTTTAAGCATAACTTGGTTAAGCTTTCTCTGCGCTTGTTCCATGCTACGTGCTGCAATAATGGCCACAATGTCGTCGGCATAACCGACCAGATAGGTGTCACCTGGCATCTCGATATGCAGGACATCATCATAACTGATATTCCACAGTACAGGACCTAGAATCGAGCCCTGTGCTGCACCTGCGGTAATCTGCTTTTCCCGTGTCCTTCTAGCATTTTCGTATATAAGTATACGGTTGCTTAAGTAACTTCTTATCATCCTCATGATGTATGCTGGTGCTCTAAACCGTGTCTCCAGAGCCTCTTTCATGTCGGAACATGTTGCGCTGTTGAAGGCATTTCTTACGTCAAGAGTCGCCAATAAGGCAATGCGTCTTGAAAAATGGTTCCCCGTTTGTGCTCTTTGAACACCCTCTATAACTTCTTCGATCGCGCCTAATGTTTGTCTTCCAGTCCTAAATCCATATTGTCTCGTGAAAAGGCCTCCAGCACTTTCCAAAGCTGCGTGTATCCGAGGTTTCAGTAGTAGTTCCAGAAGCTTACCTGCGGTGTCCAGCATGCACAGAGGTCTATGTGCCAATGGTGACTCTATGTTTTCTTTCCCTTTGCTTATTAGCACCAGTCGTTGTCGTTTCCAATCTTCCGGAAAGACACCATCCTGTAGGCAACCATTGTACATTCTCCGGTTTCTCATCGGCAAGCATCTTAAGAATTTCTGCCGTATTTCCTTCCGGACCTGGTGCCTTTCTAATTTTTAATGCCGTTACAGCTGTCTTTAATTCAGCCAGAGTGAAGAGTGGACGGGCACCCTCGTTCGACTGCGGGCTGCTATCTTGTACCTCCTCGTTTGAGGGAAAAAGGGTATTTACGATATTCTCTATCGCGTCCTCCCCTAGATCGGGGGTTGAAGAACGTGCCCTTAGCTTCCGCATGACAAGTTTGTATCCTAGTCCCCAGGGATCATTGTTGAGATCGGCTCTCAATTCCTCCTATTTTGGCCTCTTGCTTATAAGTTGGTAATTTTTAGTTCCTTTTTAGCCCTTTTGTACTCCTCAGCCTCCGTTGTTGCGGCATGTATTCGTCTGGCCCTTGTGTAGATCCTTCGGCGTCGTAGACACGTCCGCCTTAGGTGGGCGATTTCATCACTCCACCAGTATACAGGTTTCCTCCGAAATGCCGATGGTAGGCATTGCAAAATAATAATAATAATAATAATAATAATAATAATAATAATAATAATAATAATAATAATAATAATAGTAATAATTTTTTTTTTTGCGGTGGAGGATGGAAAATGCTGTTACGCATTCACTAACAGCCGTCGCTTTAGCGATATGTCGGGCTCACTCATGCAAAGCATACCGACTAAAAACCATCCTGGTTACCTAGGGAATTTCACCACCTCGGGACCGCATTACTTCGAGGTGGTTCCCTCTGTGGCTACGTTGCTCCATCAGCTGTGATGCTTGCGTCCAAGTCCGCTATTTATATTTCATCAAGGTCCACTTTCTTCAAACTAAGTACTTTTTCACAAAAATTTGCGACGTACTTCCAGTTCTCTTCCTGCTCCATCATCTTCTCTGTAATATTCTCCGGTATTATAGGTCCTTCTCTCATAACCACCCCTTCCCCCTCGTTATGCCATCGATCGCAATGGAAGAACTTATGCTCCGCATCGTCAATATAGCCGTCTCCTTCGTAGATGCAGTATGGTGAAATGCATTTTTGCATTCTGTAAAGATACTTCCTAAGGTATCCTTGACCAGAAAGCAACTGTGTAACATAATAATTTACATCGCCATGCTTCTCCTTTTTTTCCAACTCTCTATATCGGGGATTAGCTTTGCTGTCCATCTTCCCTTACTGTCGGTGTCCCACCGAGTTTGCCACTTACGTATGGTTGCTACCCTTATTGCTTCATAGTAAATTGGGTCCGTTTGTCCTCTCTGCCTAGCTGTAAAAGCTTCTTCTGCGTTCTTCTACCTGAAGATCTATGGGGGTCATGCCCGCTATAACTTGTACGGCCGATGCAGATACCGTACGGTATGACGATGCAACCCTCAGTACTGCTATTCTTTGCACAGATATAAGTTTTTGTGCTCTCTGCTGCCTCTGCGAACTTGTACCCCAAATTTCGCATCCATAGAGGAGGATACTGTTACACGCCTCCATCGGTAATTTTCTTTTTTTTTCAATGGGTCCACATACGTTAGCCATTAGCCTGCTCAGTTTAGCCGTAATGTTGCATGCTTTCTCGGTAAAAAGTTAACTTCGTATCCAATCTTATGCCGAGGTAGTTAACAGACTTTTTTGTGGTTATTTCCATGTCTCCAACATTCATAATAATTTCAGTGGGGATACGGCGCCCGGTTAATAGCAGCAGCTCGGTTTTATGTGCGGCTAGCTCTAGTCTATGTGATTACAACCAGCTCTTCGTACGTATCATGACCTGGTTAAGTTTACGTTGTGCATCTTCTGTGGTCCTGGCCTGTATTACAGCTGTGATGTCATCTGCATTGCCGACTAGGAAAGCCCCATCAGGCATATCCGTCTTTAAAATACCATCATAGCTGGCGTTCCAGAGGCCGAGGATAGATCCATGTGCGGCCCGGAGGTAACATGTGCCCGTCTCGTGCCTTGGATAGTGTCATATATGAGGATTCTATCTCTGAGATATGATCTTATTATCTTCATAAGGTAGCTGGGAACATCGAAGTTTTTCTCTAGCGCCTGCAATACATCTGGCCATCTTAGGCTATTAAAAGCATTTTTGATGTCGAGCACGGCGAGGAGAACAATTAGCCTGCTGTGATGATTTTTCTCTCTACCTGCCAGTACAATGTCAATGACATCTTTAAGTGCCCCTAGCGTAGACTATCCTGGTCTAAACCCGCGTTGTTTCTCAGAAAGACCTCCTCCTTTGGAAATGGCCTCTTGAATCCGCGGTTTCAGTAGTCTCTCTAGCAATTTGCCAGCTGTGTTTAACAAACATAATGGTCTGTACGATGATGGAGCGGATAAATCTCCTTTTCCTTTACTCATTAAAACCAATTTTTGTTCTTTCCATACCTCTGGAAAGACACCCTCTGATAGGCAGCTGTTATACATATCAATCAGTAACTTTAGTCTCTTCTCCGCAATCTCTTTAAGGACTTCCGCCGGTATTACGTCAGGGCCCGGTGATTTCTTTAGTCTTTCGACAGCGATTTTAAACTCTTCCTCAGTGAAGGGAGTGAAAGTTGGTACTTCTACATCATTCGATTCAGGTGGTCTTTGACTATGTGCGGGGAAAAGTGTGTTCACAATCCTATTCATTATCCCCTAGGCCCCATGGGTCTCGGTTTATATCACCTCTAAGTTCTTCCCACTTATCTTTCTTACTTTTGTTGATGGCGTTTCGAAGGGTTTTTTGTGCTTCTTTATATGCCTCACGTTCGGTTTCTGCAGGGCCTTGTCGTCTTGCTCTAGTATACGATCTTCTTTGCCGGAGACAATTTCGCCTTAACTCGGTAATGGAGTCGTTCCACCAATATACAGCTTGTTTCCCCCTTATTGCTGCCCTTATTTCCGGCATCGCCTTGTTGCAAGCTTTAGTGATAATTTCCATGGTACTCTTCACTACAGACGTGGCATTAACGTTCTCTCTATGTTCGTACAGGTCGATCTCTGAAATCAAAGTGGTTCTATCTAGTTTATTTGTGTTCCACCTGCGTGTGCCATTTCTTCTTTGTTTCAGCATTCTTTTATTTATCCAAAAAGAGTACAAAGTATACTGATGGTCACTGCCCGTGTATATGTCGAGGACTTTCCAGTTACTGATCTTACTGACCAGGGTCTCTGAAACCAGGATTATGTCTGGTATTGTACCCTCACAGCCAGTTCGTCTGAAAGTGGATGTATTTCCGATGTTTGCGACAGAAAATCCTGCCCTGGCCGCCATTTCTAGAGTTCTCCTACCCCTTGTGTTTGTGGTTCTGGAGCCCCATTCAAGAGCACGAGGGTTAAAGTCACCTGCCACTATGAATCGTTCTCCAGTGTGTCTCATCTCATCCTCAATCGCATCAAGTTTGCACTGAAATTCCTCTATGTTATCACTTGGGGTGAGGTAACAGCTTATAAGAATATAGTCGTCAAGTTTGATCCATACAAAACCATTTCCTTTTCCACTGTTTAACGGTCTTAAAGGACTACCATTGGGTATCCATATGGCAGAGGTTCCTGAATTGTCGTCGAACCATCTCCCATCTGTCCTATTCGTATATTGTTCGCTGATAATTATGATGGATGCGTCTTGCTCAATGACTATCTGTGACAGTAGAGCATCCGCAACTCTTCCTCTGGCCTTAGGTTTAAGGGCTTCAACAATTGCAGCTTCCTTGAGTGAGCCTTTTATCGCATCGCAGAATTTCTCCTTTTCTCCACCCTTGTCCATAACCAAAAGAACAGCTCCTGACCTTGTCCTCCTTATGGAACGAATAGCAACATTTGCCTCTTCTGGGCGAACTTGTGTCTTCAAGTTTTTTAGCACTTCTGCATAGCTACATCCACTGGATGGTTTTATGAGTACAGCTTCTGGTCTATTTTTCGGTGTCCGCTTCCTAGGTTTTTCCTTTCTTTGTAATCTACCTCCTCCTTCAATAGATTCCTTATAATTGGTTTTTTCATCTCTAGAAATAGGGTTGTGACTCTGCTCTACTATTCTATTTTTAACCATCTTTCCGGGATTTATATCTGCTGGGCTCGTTGCACCTCTCTTTCCTTGCGACATGGAGGGTATAGTTTGTTCCTCTACTGGATTGCTCCTCTTATCACTTTCTATTGTTTTCCTGCTGATTTCTTGTTCCTTCTCCGCATTTTTCCAATTTCTTTGGTAGTCCTCAATAATGTCGATGAGTTCTTCCAGCTCACCTATTCCGTTTTGAAGATTCATGTTAATGTTTTTCTGTTTGCACATCGCCTGTCTTATCTTCCTGAGAGCTTTATTGCATCTTCCAAGTACCTCTTCCTCAGAAACCCTCATCTTCTGTAGGAACTCCTGCCTTGGAGAGCCTCCTGTAGCCTTGGTCTTTCCTCCCAATACGTCTGCCTCAATCCTGATGGCTTTTCCTTTTATGGCATCCGTGTTATCGCGAGTTCCCACTAACGAACGTGGGGTTTCAACCGGTGATCTCACGGTCCTCGTATTTTTTTGGAAAGCGGTGATAATTCCCTTTCCTGATGCGTTGTGGGTTGATGGTGGGGTTTGTACAACGTTCGGGTTCCTCTGAAAAACTGGTTCAGTTTCTCTCAGTTCCGAATTCGTGCCATCGGTGTTGTTTTTATCGGAGTCATCATCACTGCATTCCATCTGCAAGAAAATTTTAACTCTTCTCCCAACAACGTTTGCGTATATAACACTTATTTCGATTATTTACGTCTATCACTTATTACAAATATTGATATCTATTCTGATGCGCATACACCAAAAACACATCCGTTCTTCTCGAGATGTAGGATAATAATATAATATAATAAAATTAATATAATAATAATAATAATTTTTTTTTTTCGGGAAGAGGGGAAAATACCTGACGCATCTCACATACTGTCGTCACAGTTCTGGTATGTGGAGCTTGCATCCACTAAAAACCCCCCTTTTACGAGCCGTTCTCCACCCTGGGACCGCTTCCGCATTGCTTCAGGGCGGGGCTCCTCTTCTGTTCCTATCGAACAGCCGTCGGTATGCCTACGTCTAGGTCCCGATTTTTCGCGCGCAGTATCCTCTCAACATATGTTGCGACATGTTCCCATACTGTCTCATTTTCCATCATGAGATCCACGATATTTTCTGGGGATATTTCCCCTACGGTTTCCTCTAAGTTAAGTCGTTTCACACTCCATCTCTCACACTTGAAGAAAGTGTGCTCTGCATCGTCTATGCAGTTGTCTCCATATATACAGGTTCCTGTGCGTACCTTTCCCATCCTGTAATAATAATATAGAATATAGAAAATATCCATGTCCAGAAAGCATCTGTGTTACGAAATAGTTTATTTCGCCATGCTTTCTATTTACCCATTTTTCGAGGTTTGTTATCAGCCTCGCTGTGCATCTGCCTCGTAATTTGCTGTCCCATCTGTCTTGCCACCTTTGCATGGTATGCGATCGTCTTGTCGTTTCCGATTCCCTGCTTGTGCTTCCAATCAGCCTTCGTTCCTTCCAAAGGGCTCTCCTTTCCTCGGTTAGTATATCAATAGGGATAGAGCCGCTTATAACAAGTACTGCCGGTTCTGAGACTGTACGATATGCTGAGGCTACTCTCAGAGCAGAGTTGCGTTGTACATCCGCCAGCATCTTTCTTCTATACTTCGCCAGTAAGGCATCAGCCCAGATTTCGCATCCATATAATAGGATTGACTGGGTCGTTGCCATTAATAGTTTCCTCTTGAGATAGCTCGGTCCCCCAGTATTCGCCATAAGTCTGCTGAGAGAAACTGTCACCTGAGCCGCTTTGCTTGCAGCATATTCGAGTTGGTCTCGGAACGTTAATCTATTATCTAACCTTAAACCTAGATATTTAATCCACTTGCTTGTCTTAATTGTCTCAGACAAGACCCTCAAGTCCACCTCCAGAGGGATGTGCTTCCTTGTAATGATAAGGAGTCGCTCCAATTTCCATACCCTTATCCTCTATGTTGTGCAGCTTCACTTGAAAGGCCTCCAGTTCTTCGTTCGATGTCAAGTAGCAGCTAAATAGTGTGAAATCTTTCGTCTTCCACAAAACAAATCCGTTTTCATCGCATCTGTATCCATATGGCTGCTGTATTGCTATTATCGGTGATCCATGTACCACTTTTTGGCCTTCCGTATTGTTCGCTGATAACTACTATATCAGAGTTCCTTTCTATAATCAGTTGGTCTAGAAGAGCGTCAGCCGTCTTGCTTCTGTGCATATTGGCTTGAAGTATTCTCATTTTCGTACTATTGTTGTCATTTTGCAGTTCTTTGTCCCTATTATGTGGTCCACCCTACTAAGCCCTAACAAGTTCCCTGTTGTGGGGTTTCGTGATTCTTATTATCATGGGTTCTCCGTTCGTCTGTATCGTGTTCCGAATAGATTGTTCGACTTCTTCGGGTGTGGTAAAGGAGTCCAGATCTCGGATCTCTATAGTAGCCTTTGGTGTTACGCTCTTTATCTCAGCGAATTCCCCAAGAGTCTCCTTGATCTTAAAATTAATTTGTAATTTGTTCTCCCTTTTCCAGCTCCAATAAAGCTGAGCCTGTTTTGGTCTTCCGGATTGTCTTTACTTTACCGCCGCTATCATTTCCGGTTTGGTTCATCAGAGATTTCAGCACATCTGTGTAGGTATATCCTTCACAAGGTTTGGCTATAATAGCTTCCCCTTTGTTTCTGGGTGGTTTACCTCTATCACCTGTCTTTGTTTCGACCTTTTTCCGTGATTTCTGTTGAGTATGTTGGATCTTGTTCGATACCTTCTCCACTTGACTCTCCTTGTGAAGGATTTTCTTTTTCCTTTCAACAGTTTGCCATTCGGCATTTTCCCCTTCGCGTGGTCTTTTCCTTATATCCACTGTTTCAGCTGGGCTGCTTGCAGTCCTCTTTCCTTTGCCCATGTTAGGAGTTTCGGTACACCCCTGTAAGCCTACTTCAGTGTTTCTAGTTTGCCTTGGTCTCTTAGTTCTCTCAGTTTTGAGCCAGTTTACTCTTCAGGTTTCAGCTATGCAAACAAGCTCCTCAATATCCTAAATTCCTTCTCTGACATCCATGCTGATGTTTTTCTGCCTTTTAAGAGCAGCCTTTATTTTCACCATCACACTCTTTATCTTTTCCATCGCCGAGGTCTCTTCATTTCTCATTTTAATAATGAACTCCTGGTTTGGTGAGCTTCTACTTGCCTGTACACCATTTGCTGGAGGGGTTTCGGTCGTCACCATTACTGATTTTGGCGTCTCGAAGAGGTCCTCCTTTGTCATGTCGATGACAGGAGCCGGCTTACTTCCGCGAGGCGTAATTGTGACTTCGTGCTAAGTTTTATCGCCCCTCACTGGGGGACTTCTCTTCAGTTTCCCGCTAGGTTAAAAGAAGTTCATAGCTCTTTCAACTGTTTTCAGTCTGGGGGTTATTATGGTTGTTATTGTCGTTGGTTTAGATTTATCTGCCATTTTGATTCTTTTTGGGTCCCAAAGCCGTTATCCATGGTCGTCATGTAGTCGTCCTTTAAGACCCCGAGGGTCCCTTTGCAAGCAATGAGGTTCTCGCGAGGGTTGACAAGAGACTTTATGAGAACTCTTGTTCAGAGCCAGGTCAGACATCAATCGGGAGTCGTCTCAACCGAACCTACATGGTCAGTTTAGTGACTACGATCCATGAAGCGTTCCACAAGCCCTGCCAAAGAATTAACGGGACGGAAGGCAACTGCGACATTAACCTGAAAGCCGTTTCCTCGAGATGTCACTCTCGAGTATTAAGGTAACAGACTGCCGCAATTGTCACCACAATTCGCCTCTTCCAAATCGTAGCTCGAATACGTGTCCTTGCATTTCCGGGTCGTCAACGTGCCGTGCTAGTTTTTGGTTCACCCCGAGTATCTAATTTCCTCGGTACCTGCTATTTCTAGCAGGCGTTCCCCTGTCCGCCACCTGGGGAGGCGCCCGTTGGGGGAACTAGCAACCCTTCACGGGAAATAATAATAATAATTTTTTTTTTTTTGTGGTGAGGTAGGAAAATCCCTTCGGATCATCAGATGTCGTCACATCCGGTATGTGGTGTTACCACTAAAAACCTACCTCCTTTTGAAAATTTCTCTATCCGGAACCGCGTTCGCATTACTTCGGATAGAGAATCAGAGTGGTTCAGCCACGTTACTATATTGCCTGCGTCCAGGTGGATAATAGTGATCCCCTATCAAGATCAATCTTCTCCGTTTTTAGTACGTTCTCCGCGTATTTCGCGACCATTTGCCAATTTCCGTTTCCGCGTAACATTTGGCTGACAATACTCCCAACAGTTACGGGACCAATCTCCTCCTCCAACTTCTTTCTCTCATTTTGCCATCGTTCGCAATTAATGTTCCGCACCGTCAATAGCTCCGTCGCCATATATACAGCTTGGATCCTCAGCTTTTCCCATTTTATAAAGGTATTTTCTGTAATAGCCGTGTCCGGATAGCATTTGGATTAAGTAGTAATTTACCTCTCCCTACTTTCTATTGAACCATTCATTAATCCTTGGAATTAGTTTTGCGGTCCATCTTCCCTTTGCAGA
Source organism: Phyto melanocephala (assembly GCA_941918925.1). Taxonomy (NCBI): domain Eukaryota; kingdom Metazoa; phylum Arthropoda; class Insecta; order Diptera; family Rhinophoridae; genus Phyto; species Phyto melanocephala. The sequence continues at coordinate 4,741,266 of OW799238.1, read as the reverse complement.
GCTGTTCCACTTCTCTTGCCACTTCCTTAGTATTTCCATTCGTAACTCTCCTTGATCTACTTCGTTCCCCTGCTTTCATTCGGCATATATTTGAACTCTTTCCTCAATCAAAAGGTCTATAGGGATTGTCCTGCTGATTATAAAAACGGCTTCCTTTGAAACTGTCCGATATGCTGATGCTACTCTTAGCGCCGATGTTCTCTGTGTCGTCAATAGTATGTTTCGTTTGTTTTTATACCCTTCACACAGTGAAAAATGGTATATATAGGTTTGTCATTCCGTGTGAAATTTCTACAATTTTCATTTCCGACTCCATAAAGTATATATTTTCTAAAAGCTTATGAATAGGGGAGTCGATTAAGCTCTGTCAGTCTGTTCGTCTGTCCGTGTGTATGTTGAAATCAACTTTTTGAAGCCCCCCGATATAGCTTGGACCCGGGTGAGGTATTAAAATATCAGAAATTTTCGGGAGTAGAACGGTATTGAAAATCAGAAACATCAGTACATAAACAACTGAGATATGAGCGAAAACCCACGACCACCTCGATTTTTTTTTCACAAACAACAACATACATACATACAAACGTGTATACTGGTTAGAGAAAACATGGTATCGAATCCCAGCTGAGCCAAAAAATTTTTTTTTTATTTTTTATTTAATATATTATTTATATTTTTATTATTTTTTTTTACATTTTTTTTTTAATTTTTTTGTTTTATATTTTTATATATATTTTAATTATTTTTTAAAATTTTTTTTTTAAATTTTTTTTTTAAATTTTTTTAAAATTTTTTTTTTTAATTTTTTTTTATTATTTTTTTTATTTTTTTTTAAACATATATACGTCAGTTTATAATTTTACAATGGGATGTTTTTATATATCTATGTACGTATTTTATATGGGATGAATAGTGATTCAAACTACTGTTATTGCATGACTACACGTTGTGAAGGGCATATAAGATTCGGCACGGCCGAATATAGCGCTCTTACTTGTTTGTTCTAAGATATGTTCCACAAACTTCGCTGCCGTATAAAAGCACTGAATTTGTAGTATCCATTCACAATTTTCGATTTTGCTGTGTTGGTCCTCCCACATTTGCCATAAGCTTACTGAGCATTCCTATTATTCTCCCAGCTTTGTTGGCAGCATGGTTTATCTGATGGGTGAATTTAAGTCTGCTATCAAATCTGACTCCCAAGTATTTTAGCATATTAGCCGTCGTTATCCTTGTGTCTAGAATGTCGAAAACTGTCTCTAGTTGTATATGCTTTCTTGTTAATAATATAAGCTCTGTTTTCCCCGTAGCGAGGCATAACCCATGCTGCTCGAGCCATGTTTTACTCCGTAGCATTACCATATTTAGTTTTCGTTTAACGTCGTCTACATTTCTACCAATAATAACAGCTGCTATATCGTCTGCATTGCCTACCAGGTGACACTCATCGGGCATTTCCAGTCTAAGGATTTGATCGTATGTATTATTCCACAGATCTGGTCCAAGTATGGAACCCTGTGCAGCTCCTGACGTTATTTTCCTTGATTTCAGCCGCTTGTTGTATCGTAGAGAAGAGTACGATCGTTAAGGTAACTTTTGATCATATTAAGTAAATATGCAGGGATTGTGAAATCAACTTTCAAAGCTCTTATAATGTCCTTCCATTGTAGGCTGTTAAATGCATTTCGGATGTCTAATGTTGCTAACAGAGCGATATTTCTGGAATAGTTATTTCTATAATAATAATAATAATAATAATAATAATAATATATAATAAAAAACTAAAAATATAAACGAATTTAACTTAAAGAAGTAATTGTTGTTTAATGCTACTTACTTCCCATTGTATGTATACTTGATTACTATTGCATCAGAAACTTAATTATTGTCATATTTGCATAAATTTGCGGCAACACTTCCAACTGTTTGCAAAAAAGAACTTTTGACGCTTAAAAAAAAGTGCTCCCAAAGGTAGCACTTATGAACGTTTTACTTTTACTATGCTGCAGTGATGCGCAACTGTTGCATTTACGAACGAACCCTATACATTTTTATTATATATTAGTGTAGTGATATTAACATATACTCACTGTACTGTTTATAACTTTGTTATGTTATAATTTCGATACCTTTGAATATATTAATTTGTAATTGTATTAATTTTTATATTTTCATGTTTCGTTTTTTGAATGTGCTTAACTTCAGTTTTCTTAGTTTTAAAATATTCTGAATTTGTGCCATTTCCTTAATATACATTATTAGTTAATAAATTTATCTATTTTATAAAATTTGCTTTGGTGTTTCAATATCAAATCCTACATTAGTTTAATTATCATAACAAATAAATAAAAAAAATAAGTTTTCAAAATTTGTATAACAACACAATGAAGGGTAACATATTGTTGGTAATAGAGAATCGAGGGTATAGAATCTTAATTAGGTATGTTACATACCGTTGGAAAGCCTAATTTGTCTAGTTTCATAGTATATGTTTTTTTTTAATTTTTTTTTTGGAAAGATTGAAGAAATAGCTATCTAAACTATTTGGGACAAATTTTGCTGAGACCAATAGATAAAAAGTTACAGGGATGAGAAAAAACACTTACTTGGTCTAAATGTCAAATTTGTTTGGTACAAATTTCATCCTGATTGGAAGACATCGGTTTTAAAAGTTAGTACACTAGAGGCGAAATGACCCATATACACAAAAATAAAAGAATTCATTTCAATAATATCGTTTAGATTATATACGCACATAGTTCTAATAATTCAGTGGTTTATTAAATGCAATATATGTATATAAAAAATCAATTCAATTTTATTGAGATCGAGTTACACATACAAATAGTTTGTTGATTTATATGATCAATAAAATATTAGTTCAGTGGCTTATTTAATGTAATACAATAACATATAGAGCTTAATTAAAAATATAAAAATTATTCCAGTTTTATTGAGATCAGTTATTCATACAAACTTATGTAAGAACATATCACCATTTAAAATGCAAAACCGTACCGAGACAAAAAAATTTAAGCAAGCAAGCTCTTTAATTTGATACCCATATTGATGGGGTTGAACAAATTTTATCCACCATTTTGTTTTAGACACCATCTTGGATCTAACATTTTTTTAATAATTTATTGTATTCTACTGGCCAAGCCTTTTCATTTGACACCAATATTGAGGGTGTTCAAGAAGTTACATTTTTAAATACCAGATTTGACCCATAAATAAATTTATTGTCCGCCATTTTGTAGTGGCCGTTAACATGAATTTTAATTTTTTTATAGTGTTTATATTTCGCTAGTCAACATTGACTCTCTCGGTTGTCTAGAAGCTAAAAAAAAATTGATTTTCTTTTGGCCAAATGTTATATCAAATATTGAGCTACTTCGTAAATCAAATCAGTCAGATGTGGCAACTGAGATTCGAAAACGAAAATGGCAATGGATTGGTCACACACTTCGACGGCCAGATGAAAATATCGCCAAGCATGCGTTACGTTGGAATCCGTTTCATCAATCAGGACGAAGAGTTGAAAGGCCTAGAATAACTTGGAGACGTTCCACCGAAGCCGAAATGAGATGTGTGGGTTTAACATGGAACGAAGCTAGAAATGTAGCCCAAAACCGAGTACGGTGGAGATCGACTATTGTTGGCGCCCTATGCTCCAGTGGGAGTTAAAGGAACATATATATATATTCGTTTGAAAATTTTTGGAATATATATTTTAAATAAAATTCTTTGCCTTTAACTTTACCGATTAGAGTCAGCTTTATTAACAATTTTTTACGAATATCTCAAGAATAATAATATATCTTCAAACAGGTACCTATAAATTAGTCTATGACAGAAAATTTTCAATTTTGGTGGTAAAAATATGGGAAAAAACAGAGGCAGTCGTGTTTGTTTGTTATGTTGCGATTGTGCTAAGTCTCAATAGCGATGTATTCTCGGAAATATCCGAAAGATTGATACCATACACAGATCTGAGGAACATATGCTTTCTTCTAAAAGTTTTTTTCAACCAACACACGGGGAGACGGTCAGAGCTCAATCGACTACACTCTTCATAAGCTTTCAGAAAATATATACTTTATGGGGTCGGAAATGAAAATTGTAGAAATTACAAACGGAATGACAAAGCTATATATACACTTGTTCACCACAGGTGAAGGGTATAATAATTATAAGAGAAACAAGTAAGAGTGTACCATCATGTACATAGGTATAACTATATTTCATATTATATATTTCATGTTATACGTTATTTTCCTTATTATTTCCGACGCCATTCTTGATTTTGAATTTTTACGTAGTTAATTGAATTCTACTAGTCAAGTCCTTTCATTTTATTCCACTATTGAGGGAGTTCAAGAAGTTCGTTTTATAATACCAGATTTGACGCATATATAAATTTATTGTCCGCTATTTTGTAGGAACAGCCCACATAAATTTCAATTTTTTATGGTGCTTATATTGTGGTAGTCAAGTCATTTCAGATGATACCAATATGGACTCTCTCGGTTGTCTAGAAGCTGAAAAAATTGATTTTCGTTTGTAAATTTTTGGAATATGTATATAAAAAAATTTTTTTTGCCTATAACGTTACCGATTAGAGTACGCTTTATCCACAATTTTTTACGAATATCTCTAGAGGCATATTATATCTACAAATATGTAGTAGCAAAGGTACCTATATATTATTCTATGGCTGAAAAACTTTAATTTTGTGGTAAAAATATGGGAAAAACAGAGGAAGTAGTGTTTTTTTTGCTTATATCTCAGAACAGGGATTTAAATCATGGTACAATTGTACTTTTTATGGTACATTTCTGACCTTGTTGGTACCGTGGTACTACCGCGAGCTACTTGGTACAATTTAAAAATTCCAATGTCTCACTATATGGTAACAATAATTTTGTCCATATTCTGTTTAATTTTGTTTGTGTATGTTTTAATTTATACTGTCAGCTTCTCTGTTTTTGCTGCAATGCTGTTGTTAAAGCAACAACAAAATCTGCCTAGTACTTTATTGCAAACTTCTTACAAAAATCACCTCTTAATTTGGCACCACCTGGTATATGAATTCGCCTCGGCTGTTGTTATATGTATTTTATTTTACTTATGATTCGTAAGCATGTAAGGTGGACTTTAATAATGAAGTACTAAAATGGTTCGATAAGCTTACTCCTGAAAAAGTGTTTATGGGAGAAACAAATTCAATAGTACCTCTTCTGGTGAAAATGTTTCCACAAAAACAAACAAACTTTGAAGCAATAAATAATCAGTACAGAGCTCTAGCCGATGTGATTGAACTTAGATCATACAAAGATTCAAATATTTTCTATTTTTGGTCTAAAGTATCACAGATGAAAAATTAATTAAATGAGTTCATGTTATTCAGGTATTCTGTCTATTCCACATTAATCGGCCAACGACGAACGATTATTGTATTTTTAAAACAATGGAAAGAAACAGAATACACGTTTCTACTGTTTCAAATTTGATACAGAAAAAATTTATTAAAGTCAACAAATTCTTGTTGCTTTAATTTTAAAATAACAGAAAATTAATTATCTAAAAGTATTTAATAAATACAATTTGTTAAATAACCGATCTCTACGTATGTACCTATGAATGTAATATTTAATATTTTTTATTGTATACTGGATTTTTAATCACATTTTTGTTAAGTTTCTGTTTTTTTTATTGTACACTTCTAAATTTTTATTAACATTTTTGTTAAGTTTATGTTTTTATTAATAAATATTAAAAAATGGTACCGCCATGGCCTAAAAAGTACATTTTGTTTTCATACTTGGTACAAAATCATAAAATCCATTTCCTTCTCTGTCTCAGAAAGTTATGGAGCGATTGGGCGGAGTTTCAATAGCGATTCATCTCCGAATATTTCCAAATGATTCTGAAAGTTGATTTCAACCAACACACGGACATACTTTGACTCATATATAAATTTATGATATGATGATAATATATATATATATTACCTCGTATCAGTAGTCACTAATTTTATAATTCTAGCTTCGCAAGCGTTGACAATGTAAAAAGTACAATAAAAATACCAAGAAGTACCTTTTAAGTCACCCATAACATTTGCAGTCTTACATTGTATGAAAAGTCACTAATTTCGAAATTTTAGCTTCGTAGACATTGAAAATACAAAGAGTACCATAAACAATAAAAAAGTACCTTTCTGGTCGCACCTAACATTTTCATTCTCACCTGAAATTAATTGTCCTTGATAGTACAATTCTAGCTTCATAAAGGTAGAAAATACAAAAAGTATGCGAAAAAGTAACTCTTCGGTCGCAAATAACATTTTTAACCTCAATTCGGATCAATAGTCAGTAATGTCGAAATTCTAGCTTTATAAACGTGTATCCAAAAAACAGAAAAGTACCTTTTTTAAGTTATCCATATCAATGTATAAATTCCAAGTTTAAAATGTATTTATGCAACAAAACATTTTTTCATAGACATGATTTAAAGTAAATCTACTATTTATTGCATATAAGTAATTATGTTCTAAAAAGTACTAAGCTGTACTTATTTTGTATGTTTGGTGAAATCCCTATTACAAGATTCATATTTTCTGGTGTTTTTCCATTTTTGGTACCTTTTTTTTGTTCCCCTTAAAGTTTCCAAATATTTCACCTAAATAATTGTGCATATTCTATTTGGAAATAATAACACTATGCAACAAGCAAAAATTCCCAGAATAACCTCTATATTTTTTTAATCCGCTATAGTCACCTTACTGCAAAAATCATCATAATTTCAAATTCGATGGCTCGATTTTGTTACGCAATCCTTTAACAAACTTTATATTATGTCAGATTTAAGTATCTTTATATTGTTTTTTGATTAAGCCATTAGTTTTGAAGTTATCGAGGAAGAAGTCGAAAAAAAATTTTTTTTGCATAATTATACAATTTTTGAAATTAAAAAATTTATCAAAAATAGAAAGCTACAAATAATTACCAGTTTGGTACTTAATCTTAAAACTGCATTTATTAGAAATAAAATAAATTTTATTACATGAAAATCCATGGATAATTTTGTGTTTTGTTCCCTATAAACTTAAAGCACCTAATTTTAATATTTTTTTTATCACAAATTAGTGTAAAGCTAAATTTTTTTTTTTTGTATTTATCTATTAATTAAAAATTTATTTCAAATTATTTTCTGACGTTAGTTAATCTAGAAGTTAGATGAGATCTTAAAAAGTACCAAAGTACTTAGTCATAAAGCTGCATGTATTAAAAGTAAAATAAATTTGATTTCATTAAAATCCATCCATATATTTGGGTTTTATTCCCGATAAAGTGAAAGTATAAACAGAGGTAACAAGTAGTTATATTTTAATCAACAAGATTAACAAAAAATTATCTAAAAATAATTTCGACTTTTGTTTTGTCTTCTATAATTTTCTGAGTTTGATTCTTTTATAAGGAACCAAATAAAATCTCTCATCATATTTTTATTCCGTAGTTTGTTATCTCTATGATTCTTATGATACTACAATAACCTTATATCCAACTTAACTAAACAGTCAGTCGAAGCCGCTGTGTGAGAAACATTCAGTCGAAGCCGCTGCGATTCTAACAGTCAGCCGAAGCCGCTGTGTGAATTGGCACCTGGGTTGGTATAATTTTCGTAACACCAATTTGGGCAAAGTCTTATCTGAACTGCCACTATTACATGTTAACTTAGCATACTTAAACGTATCGATGCATAAACAAAATGAGAACTCCAAGTAAAAACAGAAACCAAAAGGGCATTAGGGAGTTTAATATAACCCGTAGTAGTAAGGATATTTTTGTGCATTTGCATTTATGTGCATAAACACACTAACTCGTCATAAATTTTTTAACATAAACATACTAACTAACACTCCGATTATATTGTAATTGAAGTTATAATTAAAGGGTCCGCCATATAACTTTTTTTTTTTTTATACCCTTCACACAGTGTAAAAGGGTATATATAGGTTTGTCATTCCGTGTGAAATTTCTACAATTTTCATTTCCGACCCCATAAAGTATATATTTCCTGAAAGCTTATGAATAGGGAAGTCGATTAAGCCCTGTCCGTCTGTCCGTGTGTATGTTGAAATCAACTTTTTGAAGCCCCCCGACATCGCCCGGACCCGCATGAGGTATTAAAATGTTGGAAATATTCGGGAGTAGATCGCTATTGAAATTCAGAAAAATCGGTACATAAATAACTGAGATATGAGCAAAAAACCACGACCACCTCGGTTTTTTTTTAACAATAGACACTAGATGAGCTTATGTTCGAATCCCAGTTGAGACAAAAAATTTTTTTTTTTTTTTATTTTTTTCATTTTTTTTTGTGTTATTTTATTTTTTATACGTACTTACATTCAAAAACTCAATTTATAATTTTACAATGGTACGTTTTTGAGCGGATAAAATACTTTATTATAAAGAATAATAATGAAACATATAGTAGGTATGTATGTATGTATGTACGCATTTATTTAAAGAAAACAAAATGTCACCGCCTAACAACAGCTATAACTTTGATTCAACTTAGTGTGAGTGTGAGAAATCCCTACGTACGCGTATTCATTCTTAGGTATTGTTATTAATATTTTAAATTTGTTGGTTTCTTATATCCATCAAAATAATTGCTGAAATTTAAGATGTTGATGGCATAGAGGGTGCACCACTAGACTATCAACTTGAAGGTTCGCTGTTCGATGCCACTTTATTTTATGTTTATATTTTTAATTTTCTTAAAAGTTTTGTTTAACATTTCTGCTTCGAATAGACATAAATACATACAAATGTGCATATAAATCAGATTTATTTATTATGCATTAAGGAATACTCTAAAATTCAATACCTAATTACATATAAACTTAAATACATATTTATTTTAATGATTTTTTTTTCCATTTAGTAGTAGGTACCTATACATCCATACATATTATAGGTATATTCAATTTCAATATTGTTTGCCCTTTACTTTTTCTTTTTTTTTAATTAAACTTGCAAACAATCGCAAGAAATTACATGCCATTGGGAGATTAGCGGTTATATCAATGAACTTCAAAATCGTTGCTTTGTAAAAATTAAATTTTTAATTTTCTTAAAAGTTTTCTTTTATATTCCTGCTTTAAATATAGATAAATACATACAAATGTGCATACCAAATCAGATTTATTTACTTTGCATTAAGAAATAATTCAAAATGCAATACCTAATTAAAAATGTAACAACTCTTAAGAAAAAGTATAGGGTTTTCCAATCTTCCTCTGGCAACACAGCTAATAATATAAGAAAACAAAAACTAGCCTCAGCTTACGTTGACAGAGTTAACTATTTTTTTCTTTTTATCTTTTGTATGTGTTTACTTGCGCCATGGTGAAAAACTTTATTACCACCAACCATGCTACATATGCATATGTATAGGTAACAGTTGTTGGTTTTTTATATCCATCAAAATAATTGCTGAAATTTAAGATGTTGATGGCATAGAGGGTGCACTACTAGACTATCAACTTGAAGGTTCGCTGTTCGATGCCACTTTATTTTATGTTTATTGCAATTTTTATTTTCTTTTATTAACTTCAAAATCAATGCTTTGCAAAAATTAAATTTTTAATTTTCTTAAAAGTTTTGTTTAACATTTCTGCTTCGACTAGACATAAATACATACAAATGTGCATATAAATCAGATTTATTTATTATACATTATTAAAATGCAATACCTAATTACATATAAACTTAAATACATATTTATTTTAATGATTTTTTTTTCCATTTAGTAGTAGGTACCTATACATCCATACATATTATAGGTATATTCAATTTCAATAATGTTTGCCCTTTACTTTTTCTTTTTTAATTAAACTTGCAAACAATCGCAAGAAATTACATGCCATTGGGAGATTAGCGGTTATATCAATGAACTTCAAAATCGATGCTTTGTAAAAATTAAATTTTTAATTTTCTTAAAAGTTTTCTTTTATATTTCTGCTTTAAATACAGATAAATACATACAAATGTGCATACAAATCAGATTTATTAACTTTGCATTAAGAAATAATTCAAAATGCAATACCTAATTAAAAGTGTAACAACTCTTAAGAAAAAGTATAGGTTTTTCCAATCTTCCTCTGGCAACACAGCTAATAATATAAGAAAACAAAAACTAACCTCAGCTTACGTTGACAGAGTTAACTAAAAGCATAACAACAGCTATAACTTTGATTCAACTTAGTGTGAGTGTGAGAAATCCCTACGTACGCGTATTCATTCTTAGGTATTGTTAATATTTTAATTATGTTGGTTTTTTATATCCATCAAAATAATTACTAAAATTTAAGATGTTGATAGCATAGTGGGTACACCACTATATATTAAATTTCAATATTGTATGCCCTTTACTTTTTCTCTTTTTTTATACCCTTCACACAGTGAAAAAGGGTATATATAGGTTTGTCATTCCGTGTGAAATTTCTACGATTTTGATTTCCGACCCCATAAAGTATATATTTTCTGAAAGCTTATGAATAGGGGAGTCGATTAAGCGCTGTCAGTCTGTCCGTCTGTCCGTGTGTATGTTGAAATCAACTTTTTGAAGCCCCCCGACATCGCTTGGACTCGGGTGAGGTATTAAAATATCAGAAATATTCGGGAGTAGATCGCTATTGAAAATCAGAAACATCGGTACATAAACAACTGAGATATGAGCAAAAACCCACGACCACCTCGATTTTTTTTTCACAAAAGCAACATTACAACAAGTAAGAGCGCTATATTCGGCCGTGCCGAATCTTATATACCCTTCACAACGTGTAGTCATGCAATAAAAAAAATAAAAAAAAAATGAAAAAAAAAATTTTCAAAAAAAATTAAAAAAAAAAATTTAAAAAAAAAAATTAAAAAAAAAAATTTTTTTTAAATAATTAAAATATATATAATATAAAACAAAAAAAAAAATAAAAAAAAATTTAAAAAAAAAATTAAAAAATATTAAAAAAAATAATAATAATAAAAATATAAATAATATATTAAATAAAAATTAAAAAAAAAAAATAAAAAAAAATTAAAAAAAAAAAATATTAAAAAAAATAAAAAAAAAAATTTTTTGGCTCAGCTGGGATTCGATGCCACGTTTTCCCTAACCAGTATACACGTTTGTATGTATGTATGTTGTTGTTGTAATGTTGTTTTGGTAAAAAAAAAAATCGAGGTGGTCGTGGGTTCTTGCTCATATCTCAGTTGTTTATGTACCGATGTTTCTGATTTTCAATACCGATCTACTCCCGAATATTTCTGATATTTTAGTACCTCACCCGGGTCCAAGCGATGTCGGGGGGCTTCAAAAAGTTGATTTCAACATACACACGGACAGACGGTCAGACGGACAGACGGTCAGACGGACAGACGGACAGACTGACAGGGCTTAATCGACTCCCCTATTCATAAGCTTTCAGAAAATATATACTTTATGGGGTCGGAAATGAAAATTGTAGAAATTTCACACGGAATGACAAACCTATATATACCCTTTTTCACTGTGTGAAGGGTATAACAACAACATACATACATACAAACCTGTATACTGGTTAGAGAAAACGTGGCATCGAATCCCAGCTGAGCCAAAAAAATTTTTTTTTTAATTTTTTTTTAATTTTTTTTTTATTTTTTTTTTTTTATTTTTTATTTAATATATTATTTATATTTTTATTATTATTTTTTTTTTTAATTTTTTTTTTATACCCTTCACACAGTGAAAAAGGGTATATATAGGTTTGTCATTCCGTGTGAAATTTCTACAATTTTCATTTCCGACCCCATAAAGTATATATATTCTGAAAGCTTATGAATGGGGGAGTCGATTAAGCCCTGTCAGTCTGTCCGTCTGTCCGTCTGACCGTCTGACCGTCTGTCCGTGTGTATGTTGAAATCAACTTTTTGAAGCCCCCCGACATAGGTTGGACCCGGGTAAGGTATTAAAATATCAGAAATATTCGGGAGTAGATCGGTATTGAAAATCAGAAACATCGGTTAATAAACAACTGAGATATGAGCAAAAACCCACGACCACCTCGATTTTTTTTTCACAAAAACAACATTACAACAACAACATACATATATACAAACGTGTATACTGTTTAGGGAAAACGTGGCATCGAATCCGAGCTGAGTAAAAAAAAATTTTTTTTTAATTTTTTTTAAATTTTTTTTTACTTTTTTTATACCCTTCACACAGTGAAAAAGGGTATATATAGGTTTGTCATTCCGTGTGAAATTTCTACAATTTTCATTTCCGACCCCATAAAGTATATATTTTCTGAAAGCTTATGAATAGGGAAGTCGATTAAGCCCTGTCAGTCTGTCCGTCTGTCCGTCTGACCGTCTGTCCGTGTGTATGTTGAAATCAACTTTTTGAAGCCCCCCGACATAGGTTGGACCCGGGTAAGGTATTAAAATATCAGAAATATTCGGGAGTAGATCGCTATTGAAAATCAGAAACATCGGTACATAAACAACTGAGATATGAGCAAAAACCCACGACCACCTCGATTTTTTTTTCACAAAAACAACATTACAACAACAACATACATACATACAAACGTGTATACTGGTTAGAGAAAACGTGGCATCGAATCCCAACTGAGCCAAAAAAAAATTTTTTTTAATTTGTTTAAAAATTTTTTTTTAATTTTTTTTTTTTATTTTTTTTTTATTTTTTATTTAATATATTATTTATATTTTTATTATTATTTTTTTTTTATTTTTTTTTTATTTTTTTATTTTTTTTTTTTTTATATATGTATATTATATATATAATAATATTTTTTTTTTATTTTATTTTTAAATTTTTTTTTAAATTTTTTTTTTAAATTTTTTTTTTAAATTTTTTTTTTTTTCGTTTTTTTAACATACATACGTGTACGTATTTCATATGGGATGAATGCTGATACAAGCAACTGTTATTGCATGACTACACGTTGTGAAGGGTATATAAGATTCGGCATGGCCGAATATAGCACTCTTACTTGTTTATTATACCCTTCACACAGTGAAAAAGGGTATATATAGGTTTGTCATTCCGTGTGAAATTTCTACAATTTTGATTTCCGACCCCATAAAGTATATATTTTCTGAAAGCTTATGAATAGGGGAGTCGATTAAGCCCTGTCAGTCTGTCCGTCTGACCGTCTGTCCGTGTGTATGTTGAAATCAACTTTTTGAAGCCCCCCGACATCGCTTGGACTCAAGTGAGGTATTAAAATATCAGAAATATTCGGGAGTAGATCGGTATTGAAAATCAGAAATATCGCTACATAAACAACTGAGATATGAGCAAAAACCCACGACCACCTAGATTTTTTTTTCACAAAAGCAACATTACAACAACAACATACATACATACAAACCTGTATACTGGTTAAAGAAAACGTGGCATCAAATCCCAGCTGAGCCAAAAAAAATTTTTTTTTTATTTTTTTTTGTTTTGTATTTATTATATATATTTTAATTATTATTTAAAATTTTTTTTTTTTAATTTTTTTTTTTAAATTTTTTTTTTTAATTTTTTTTAAAAAAATTTTTTTTTAAATTTTTTTTAAATTTTTTTTTTATTTTTTTTTTAACATACATACGTAAATTTATAATTTTACAATGGGATATTTTTATATATGTATGTACGTATATCATATGGAATGGTGATACAAACTACTGACTACACGTTGTGAAGGGTATATAAGATTCGGCACGGCCGAATATAGCGCTCTTACTTGTTTTTTTTTGTTTTGTATATATTATATACATAATAATTTTTAAAAAAATTTTTTTTTTAAAAATTTTTTTTTTTTTAAATTTTTTTTTTTTAATTTTTTTTTTCTTAAAAATTTTTTTTTTTAATTTTTTTTTTTTTTTGTTTTTTTTAACATTCATACGTGAATTTATAATTTTACAATGGGACGTTTTTATATATGTATGTTTTTATATGTATGTACGTATTTCATATGGGATGAATGGTGACACAAACCACTGTTATTGCATGAATTCACATTGTGAAGGGTATATAAGATTCGGCACGGCCGAATATAGCGCTCTTACTTGTTTTAAATTAAACTTGCAAACAAACGCAAGAAATTAATTTGCCATTGGGAGATTAGCGGTTATATCAATTAACTTCAAAATCAATGCTTTGCAAAAATTAAATTTTTAATTTTCTTAAAAGTTTTGTTTAACATTTCTGCTTCGAATATACATAAATACATACAAATGTGCATATAAATCAGATTTATTTATTATGCATTAAGGAATACTCTAAAATGCAATACCTAATTACATATAAACTTAAATACATATTTATTTTAATGATTTTAAATATTGAGTAGTAGCTACCTATACATCCATACATATTATAGGTATATTAAATTTCAATATTGTATGCCCTTTACTTTTTCTCTTTTTTTTAAATTAAACTTGCAAACAAACGCAAGAAATTAATTTGCCATTGGGAGATTAGTAGCAAAATACGATGCACTATGAAAAAAAAAACTAAACTAAATACATATCTATTTTTATGTATTTTTCCCATTGAGTACATAGTATACGTTAATACATATTATATATTTTAAATTTCAATAATGTATGCTCTATTACTCTTTACTTTTTCCTTTTTTTAATTATTTTAATTAAACTATATATGTACGTAAATTTATTTTTTTACAATGGGATGTTATTTTCATATATGTATGTTTTTTAAGTATGTACGTATTTTATATGAGATGAATGGTGATACAAACTATTGTTATTGCATGACTACACCTTTACTTCTTCTTAATTTTTTTAATTAAACTTGCAAACAAGTGCAAGAAATTACATGCCGTTGGGAGATTAGCGGTTACATCAATAAACTTCAAATTCGTTGTTGTGTAAAAATTAATTTTTTTCACATAAATACCTAGATACATTCATACAAATGTCCATATAAATTACATTTATTTATTTCCATTAAGAAATAATTTTAAATGCAATACCTTACTACACCTTTACTTCTTCTTAATTTTTTTAATTAAACTTGCAAACAAATGCAAGAAATTACCTACATGCCGTTGGGAGAATAGCGGTTACATCAATGAACTTCAACTTCGTTGTTGTGTAAAAATTAATTTTTTTCACATAAATACCTAGATACATTCATACAAATGTCCATATAAATTACATTTATTTATTTGCATTAAAAAATAATTTTAAATGTAATACCTTATGCTAAATGTAACAACTCTTAAGGAAAATAATAGATTTTTTCAATCTTCCTCTGGTAACTCTGCTCACAATATTTTTCAATCTTCCTCTGGTAACTCTGCTCACAATATTTAAAGAAAACAAAATGTCACCGCGGCTTTCGCTGCTAGAGATAACAAAGTAACAACAGCTATAACCTTGATTCAACGTAGCATGTGTGTGTGTGTAAAAAACCTACATACGAATATTCATTCAAACATATTGCTAATACTTAAATGTATGTATGTATGTATATGATTTTTATTTTGTATGAACCTCATATAGGTTGCAAGTACTTTTGTATATTTAAGTTATATAAATATTTATAGGATGGTAGTGCAGTGGGTACACCACTGAACTATGAAGCTGGTGGTACGCAGTTCGATACCATTAAGTGTTTGCTTAATTTTTTTTTTTTACATTTCAATGTTTCATGGTCAATATGAGTAGAATATGAAATATCATGACTAGCAAAATACGATGCACTATGAAAAAAAAAACTAAACTAAATACATATCTATTTTTATGTATTTTTCCCATTGAGTACGTAGTATACGTTAATACATATTATATATTTTAAATTTTAATAATGTATGCCATATTACTCTTTACTTTTTCCTTTTTTTAATTATTTTAATTAAACTATATATGTACGTAAATTTATTTTTTTACAATGGGATGTTATTTTTATATATGTATGTTTTTTAAGTATGTACGTATTTTATATGAGATGAATGGTGATACAAACTATTGTTATTGCTTGACTACACCTTTACTTCTTCTTAATTTTTTTAATTAAACTTGCAAACAAGTGCAAGAAATTACATGCCGTTGGGAGAATAGCGGTTACATCAATGAACTTCAACTTCGTTGTTGTGTAAAAATTAATTTTTTTCACATAAATACCTAGATACATTCATACAAATGTCCATATAAATTACATTTATTTATTTCCATTAAGAAATAATTTTAAATGCAATACCTTATGCTGAATGTAACAACTCTTAAGGAAAATAACAGCTTTTTTCAATCTTCCTCTGGTAACTCTGCTCACAATAGTTTTCCAATATTTTTCAATCTTCCTCTGGTAACTCTTGCGGAAACCTATACTTTTATTTAATTTAATAAAATAAATCTTAGTTAAGGTAGTTATTAGTCAATTCTACTTTCAGATATTATTGACAGGCGAAAAACAAATTGTGATAATTTTTATTTATAAGCTC
Source organism: Phyto melanocephala (assembly GCA_941918925.1). Lineage (NCBI taxonomy): Eukaryota > Metazoa > Arthropoda > Insecta > Diptera > Rhinophoridae > Phyto > Phyto melanocephala. The sequence goes on along the minus strand of OW799238.1, from coordinate 4,724,735 downwards.
CTAAATAACTTGCAGACATGTTTGTGGCACTGCCTCTGGTTTTTTGTTTTTCTCATTAGAAGCAAATTTATCTCACATTTATAAACATTAGATATATAACAGAAGTAATTTCTAAATAAAAAAAATATTTAAAAGGGTCTTAATTTCTTTTTTTATTTTTTTTATTTTATTTTTTTAACATACATACGTAAATTTACAATTTTACAATGGGATGTTTTTATATATGTATGTTTTTTAAATGTATGTACTTATTTCATATGGGACTACACGTTGTGAAGGGTATATAAGATTCGGCATGGCCGAATATAGCACTCTTACTTGTTTAATGCTATAAAAAGTGTAGCTTTGGCTGTGTAGCACGTAGCGCCGTCCTGTTGAAACCAAATGTTGCCATTATCCTCCTCTTCATTTAACATGGTCCGATAACGATCGCCATTGACTACGGCCACTTTTTGCTCATTTTCAAAGAAAAATGGCCGAATTATGCCTCTGTACCAAAATCCGCACCAAACAGTGACTCGTTTTGGGTGGATCGGCTTTTCAATGTATGCGTGCGGGTTTCCTGTGCCCCAAATGCGACAATTTTGCTTGTGTAGATACCCGCCAAGTCAAAAATGAGCTTCATCTGACAAGATGATTTTTTGGCACAATCGGCCAATGTAATGTCGCAATATTTCCAAGCGTTGTTCAAGCGTATACACAACCATATTCGTTCAGCGGAAGGATAAAAAAAATTAACTGTCAAATCAGACATGATCTAAGTGTTACCATTCACGAAATAAGCACTAGTTAAAAAAAAACGTTAAATGGACCCTTTATTATTATCACTGGTTGCTACTTCACTGCTTTTACAGACTTCTACTCTCTAAATCTAATCCTTTAAAGCAAATTGACATTTCCGAAAGTATGCTTACATATATTGTACAAAATTTTAGTACTCTTTATTCTGAAAAGAGATTAACTCATAACTTTCACAATTTACTACATACTTCTCAATGCGTTCGAGATATGGGGCATCCTCAAACATTTTCTGCTTATAAATTTGAGAATTTTTTGCAAATTATAAAGAAAAAAATCAAAAGTCCAACAAATGTTCTACAACATATTAATAATCAGTTTATTATGTACTAAAAGAAACAAAAACGGCTGCACCATACATTTTGCTACGGATTTGTTTACATTAACAACAAAAAAACCGAATAATGTTTGCTCTATTTCTCCCGGAGTTCCATTTGTTATAAAGTCTTTTATTGAGGAAAATTCTGAATATTTTGCTGTTTGTAAGGGATTTCAGTCTCTTTCAAATTTCTTTGAAGCAAAATTAAAATCAGGCCCCGATATGGGAATATATCTAACATCAATTGATTTAAGTAATGAAGAAAAATATTCTGTAAATGATATTTTATTAAAATATGTATCTTTACCATATCATGACATTACTATTGTGATACCCATTATTAATACTAATGATCTTTATTAATTAACTAGCCAAGCCCAGCGGGCGTTGCTACGCCTCTTCTATCTATCTATATATATAAAAGTGAAACTCTGTGTGTGTGTGTGTGTGTGTGTGTGTGTGTGTGTGTGTGTGTGTGTGTGTTAGCTATAGACTCTGAAACTGTAAAACCGATCGGGCTCAAACTTTGGTAAGTTGTTGTACACATACCGGGGAGTGTTTATGGATGAAAAAAAGTGGGCGGGGCCACGCCCATAAAAAATTTGTTATCAGTTTTAGCTACTTGCACTTGACCGATTTTTCTGAAACTTTGCACACATATCGAGCTGTCATGACTAAATAATTTCGTGATAAAAAAAGTGGGCGGGGCCACGCCCCTAAAAAAGTTTTAACTTTGAGGTACATGCACTAAACCGATTTTTCTGAAACTTAGCACACATATTAAGCTGTCGTGACTTTATAACTTCGTGATTAAAAAAGTGGGCGGGGCCACGCCCATAAAAAAAGGCTATAATTTTGAGGTACTTGCATCAGACCAATTTTTCTGAAACTTTGCACACATATCGAGCTGTCATGACTAAATAATTTCGTGATAAGAAAAGTGGGCGGGGCCACGCCCCTAAAAAAGTTTTAACTTTGAGGTGCTTGCACTAAACCGATTTTTCTGAAACTTTGCACACATATTGAGCTGTTACGACTTTACAATTTCGTGACTAAAAAAGTGGGCAGGGCCACGCCCATAAAAACAATTATAATTTTGAGGTACTTGCACTGGTCCGATTCTTCTGAAACTTTGCACACATATTGAGCTGTTACGACTTTACAATTTCGTGATTAGAAAAGTGGGCAATGCCACGCCCATAAAAAAATTATAATTTTTAGGTTTTTGCACTTGATATTCAATTAAAATTCAGAATGCATTTTGATTCATTAAGGGGCGTAGCAACGCGCGCCGGGTTTGGCTAGTATATATATAAAAGTGAAACTCTGTGTGTGTGTGTGTGTGTGTGTGTGTGTTAGCTATAGACTCCGAAACTGTGAAACCGATCGGGCTCAAACTTGGGTAAGTTGTTGTACACATGCCAGGGAGTGTTTATGGGTGAAAAAAAGTGGGCGGAGCTACGCCCATAAAAAATTAGTTATCAATTTTAGCTACTTGCACTTGACCGATTCTTCTGAAACTTTGCATACATATCGAGCTGTCATGACTAAATAATTTCGTGATAAGAAAAGTGGGCGGGGCCACGCCCCTAAAAAAGTTTTAATTTTGAGCTACTTGCACTGGACCGATTTTTCTGAAACTTTGCACACATATTGAGCTGTCATGGCTTAATAATTTCGTGATTGAAAAAGTGGGCGGGGCCACGCCCATAAAAAATTAGTTATCAGTTTTAGCTACTTGCACTGGACCGAATTTTCTGAAACTGCGAAAATACTGAGCTGTCACGACTTTACACTTTCGTCATTAAAAAAGTGGGCAGTGCCACGCCCATTAAAAAATAGGTATTATTTTGGGGTACTTGCACTGGACCGATTTTTCTGAAACTTTGCACACATATTGAGTTGTCATGACTATACAGTTTCGTATTTAGGAAAGTGGGCAGTGCCACGCCCATAAAAAAGGTATCATTTTGAGGTACTTACACTGGACCGATTTTTCTGAAACTTTGCACACATATCGAGCTGTCATGACTATACAGTTTCGTAATTAGAAAAGTGGGCAGTGCCACGCTCATAAAGAAAAAGTTATGATATTCGATTAAAATTTAGAATGCGATTAAAATTCATGAAGGGGCGTAGCAACGCGCGCCGGGATGGGCTAGTAATGAATAAAAATGAGTTCTGAATTTTAATTGAATATATTAAAAATAATATTTTATTGATTTTAACTGTAATGCAAGTGAGTATACTGTAATGCAAGTGAGTATATTGTAATGCAAGTGAGTATACAATATTTTTGGTTTTTACATTTGCTGTAAAAATGGACAAATTTACGAAATTATATGTCATGAAAGCTCAATATGTGTACAAAGCTTCAAAATAATCGGTCCAGTGCAAGTACCTCAAAAATATATTTTTTTATGGGCGTGGCCCTGCCCACTTGTCTAATCACGAAATTATATAGTCATGACAGCTCAATATGTGTGCAAAGTTTTAGAAAAATCGATTCAGTACAAGTAGCTAAATATGATAGCTTATTTTTTATGGGCGTGGCACTGCCCACTTTTTTAATCACGGAACTGTATAGTCATGACAACTTAATATGTGTGTGCAAAGTTTCGGAAAAATCGATCTAGTGCAAGTAGCTAAATATGATAACTTATTTTTTATGGGCGTGGCCCCACCCACTTTTTACCACCCATAAACACTCCCTGAAATGTGTACAACAACTTTCCAAGGTTTGAGTCCGGGTTTTTCTAGTTATAATATATAAGACAATACATGCCAAAACAATAATAATTATAAGAGTAAAATTTGTGCCATAAGATACATTCTTGTGAAATTTAACTCTTTAATTTCTTTAATATTGTCCACAAAATCGATCTTTATATTTTCAAATTTGGTATTTATTTTCGAATAGTTCATTTTTTTAGTGCTTGGATAAAAACATTTGTCTATAAAACAATTTTCCTTTCTAATATAACTTTCTAATAAATTTGTCATTGATATCTTCTATTTCCTCAAATTATTTTCCTAGTTCCTCTCTGTCCCGTAAATTTAAATGGTCTTCGGCTGTTCTTTATGTCTAACGTTCTTATAATACTTTATAAAACCCTGTTCTCTTATTTCTACATCGGTCACCCGTTTCTCATTGAGTCTTGCTATCTTATTTAACCTAGCATTCACTATACGGTCCCATAACAAACCTTTGTCAATACTCCCATAATGAGCCCTAAACGGTGTGTCTTAGTTGTCGAATGGTACGTCCTGTTGTATAGTTCGATAGCTCTTGACATTTGTTACCTTATTGGTAGCCTTTCCTCCATATTAAGTGTTCTAATTTTTTCCGTTATCGTGTTGTTTATCCTTAGTTTCTTGTAAAATTATCTGTTATTGAAAACGATTTAGAACCGTATCGAGAATAAGAAAGTGATCGTTCAAATTCTCCTCTTGTGAATCAACAGTTTCACGGTTACTAGTTTTTAAAATATCAATTAAATTCTCCTCTTCGGAATGGTCAATTTGGGCCACCATAGAGACTTCTGATTGTTCCTAATGTTCTCCTACATTTATATTTTTCATTTTAAACATATCGTTGATAGTGATTCCCAAATCTTCGGAGTCAAGTGAATTTATCTCACATTTTTCAAAATTAATTCGACTAAGAAAATCTGCTATTTTATTCTCTTTCCCCGAAATATAGTCAATTTTTGCATCGTACTCTCCTAATTGTACTAACCATCTTTGCAATCTGGGGCTGATATCTTTACCTAAATTGTTTGCCTGTAACCACTTCAGTGGTTGATGATCTGTTTGCAGATCAAATTCTCTTCCAAAAATATAAGGTCTATAATATTTTACTCCCCAAACAATCGCCAGTAATTCTTTTCCAACAGTGGAGTAATTTCGTTCATGATTGTTCAACGTTCGTGATGCAAACGAAATTGGATGACCGTCTTGGGTCAAAACTGCGCCAATTGAGAAATTTCTGGCATCCGTAGTAAGTTTAAAGCGTTTGTTAAAGTTAGGTCACCTCAGAATAGGGGGATTTTTTATAATATCCTTTAGTTTTTCAAAAGCAACAATATAGTTAGGGTCTTTTATATTGACCTTTACATTTTTCTTTAAATAATTTATCATAGGATACGCTATTTCAGAATAGTTTCTTATGAATTTTCGGTAAAAACCCGTGGTTCCTAAAAAATGATTTAATCTGTTTTTACGTCGTTGGGAGGCTTAAATTCTGAATCACCTTAACTTTATTTGGGTTTGGTCTGACACCTTCAGGCATTGGGATATGACCTAAGAACTCGGTTTATTTTTGTAAAAAACTACATTTATCAATTTGAATCTTAAGTCCTGTTTCTCTAAGCGTTTGAAATATTTTTGTCAAGTTTTGCAAATGTTTGGATAGCGAAGTGCTGAATATTAAGATGTCGTCCATATAGACAACACAAATTTTATTTGTATATTTGCGGAGCACAGAATTCATAAGGCGTTGAAATGTCGATGGCGCATTTTAAGCCCATACGGCATTTTTACGATTTCATAGTGCCCGAAAGGCGTAGAGAATGCAGTTTTCCTTATGTTATTCTCATTCATTGGAGTTTGGTGGAAACCCTTAGCAAGATCTATAGACGAAAAGTATTGGGCTCTACCTAACTTGTCCGGAATTCCATCAACATTAGGAATACGAAACCTATCACTCACCGTTATATCATTAAGGCTTCTATAATCGACATTAATTCGCCACTTCTGAATGCCTGAGTTATCGATCCTCTTTGGTACTACCCATAAAGGGGTATTATAGGGCGAGTTACTTTCTCTTGTTATATTTTGTTCTAACATTTCTTTGACTTGTTTTTGAATTTCCTGTTCGTGCACTTGTGGGTACCTATAAATCTTTGAATATATTGAACGGTCTTTTGTTTTTATTATTTCGTGTTTTATTTCATGAGTTGCAGAAAGTTGGTAACCCTTTTTATAAAATAAGTCCTCGAAATTTTTCAACAGTTTTGTAATCAAAGAGAGCTTTGTAAAGGAAGAGAGCCACCCTATTTAAATGATCTAAATTTAATTTTTCTATGTCGCTATATTCAATTGAACAAATTTCCTGGCTAGTGTATGGGATGTAATTTCCAAACGGTATATTATTGCCTAAAATGATTATAAACTTATTCTCTACATCAATTTTAGCTTTAAGAGCGATGAGAAAATTTTGTCCTATTATAGCTGAATAATTTTTACTGTTAAAATCAATAACCTTCCAAGAGAAGGTACCTGAGACGTTGAATTCTCTAGGTATGGGGGTAATAATTTTATGTGTCACTTGATTTACTCCATTTATAGTTCTATACCAAAGCGGTGTACTAATTTTTTGAATAGGGAAAGAATTCCCAAGGGCATTTGACTTAATTAAACTTGTATCGGAACCGGTGTCTATGAGACTTTTAATTTTGTAATCACCAATTGTTACTACTATTATCGGCAATTTTGTGGATGAAGAGCCAAATAAAAATTTACATGGTTTTTGATTATAAAAATTGGGTTGATATTGTTGTCTACTACGGCTAAAATTTCCAGTTCGATTAGAATTTGTATGAAAATTTTCGGAATTCTGCTGTATTGCATTCTTGCCATAATTTGTGCTTTGAAAGTTATCAGTTACAAATGTTTTATTTGTATTTATAAAATTACTGTTATGATTTTGAATATTTCTATTCGACTTGGAATTTTGCCTATGGCTATTTGAGGTTTGACAATTGTCGTTTGTCCTAGTAAAAATAAAAGGCTTGTTGTCGTTCAATTTCTGTCTGTTTAGTGAATTAATTCTATGATCATCTAGTAATTTTAATTTCGTATACCTATGAATTATATTGGTCAGAGTCTCCTGTTCACCTATATGTGCTCGTATCGTCCATCTATTTTTTCCAATAATATATCTACAAGGTCCTTATCAACGTTTTCCGGTATATATATATACCAGGTTTTAACTTATCAGCTAAGTATATATCATTAATTTGGCTCCACGAAAAGCCCCCCAATGAAATAACGCCCAAACGAGAAATGAAAAATTTTCTCCAAATTTTTTTCATACATTTTTGGGGGCTATTTCATATGAAATAATTCCTAATTTTTTTGGGCCGTCTTTCATTTTTTTTAGAAATTATTTCATTTCTCATTTAGGGGTTTCAAATTATGAAATAATCTCCAATGAAATAACACCCCACAAATTTTTAAAATTCGGGGCTTGTTTCATAGCGTGTATAATTTGGGTGATATTTCACTTTGTATTCGGGGGTTATTTCATTTTTAAAGCTTTTGGTTTTGGGGGTGTCTGTAAATAAATTATATAAAAATAGGCCTTTTACAAGAAAACTTTTAGCCTGTGAATATATTACAATATCTTTTCAAAGACATAAATGATAACGTTCGGGATTTGGATGGTGCGACCTTCGTGACAGACTACGAAATTAGTCTACGGACGGCAATAATTATTGTTTTCCCTAAATCAAAAGTAATCGGTTGTTGGTTCCACTTTTGCCAAGCAGTGAAGAGGTCCATAATAATAAAGTGTAACCAACTGGCAGCATTTGTACATACAACGTATATTTTCTCCATCTTGATTTCATGAGCAACCATTTTGTTTTAACTTATCATTTCTTACGTATAATGTCTTAAGTTTATTATTTATGTATGTACATGAAAATAACTTTTTGGTAGTTGGGTTTCAAAAATAAATATATTGGAAATATTATACAAGTTTTTGCCCATACTTCCTTACATCTCCATTACAGAAAATTACTGCCTTCTTTACAATATTGTAACTATAATAACGTCTCCCATGAGTTGGATTTTCAAGCCATTCGTAAAGTTTTAGGATAGCTCGTTGGTGGCTGATCTGAAATTGCTTCCATCGTATAAGGGAAATTTACTGCACTGGACTTAGTTCATCTACAAAACCAAAAGTAGTCACTATTAAACGAGCTTTGTATGTTCTTTTACCAAAAAAAAATTATTATAAATGGTGGCACACTTTCGAAGTTGCATATATTCTTATTATGAAGAAGACGCCTGCGGGCCTCCACACGATTTATATTAATAAATTTGCGATTTTGCTGTTGGTCCATATTGACTTAATGAAATCCTTACTGAATCTGACTCTTTTATAAATTTTGGGCATAATTTCATTTTTCTTGCTGATGGGGTTTATTTCATTGTGGATTATTTCATTTTCATCATTGGGATTTATTTCATATGAAATAACTCCCAAATATTGGGGGTTGTTTCGTTTTCGCTTTGGGGTTTATTTCATTTATTTTTGGATGTTATTTCATCCACTGTTTTTGGGTGTTATTTCCAATTTTTTTGGGTTTACTTCATTGGGGATTGTCTCCTGGGCGTTATTTCATTGGGAGGCTTTTCGTGGAGCCATTAATTTTAGGCTCCACGAAAAGCGCCCCAATAAAATAACGCCCAAACGAGAAATGAAATATTCTCCAAATTTTTTTCATACATTTTTGGGTGTTATTTCATATGAAATAACTCCCAACTTTTTTGGGCCGTTTTTCAATTTTTTTGGAAATTATTTTATTTCTCATTTGGGGTTTTCAAATTATGAAATAATCTCCAATGAAATAACACCCAACAAATTTTTAAAATTCGGGGCTTGTTTCATAGCGTGTATAATTTGGGTGATATTTCATTTTGTATTCGGGGGTTTTTTCATTTTTAAATATTTTGGTTTTTGGGGGTGTTTGTAAATAAATTATATAAAAATAGGCCTTTTACAAGAAAACTTTTCGCCTGTGAATATATTACAATATCTTTTCAAATACATAAATGATAACGTTCTAGATTTAGATGGTGCGACCTTCGTGACAGACTACGAAATTAGTCTACGGACGTTTGTTGGTTCCACTTCTGCCAAGCAGTGAGGAGGTACATAATAACAAAGTGTAACCAACTGCCAGCATTTATACATACAACGTATATTTTCTCCATCTTGAATTCATGAGCACCATTTTGTTTTTTTTACCACTTCTTACGTATAATGTACTAGCCAAACCCGGCGCGCGTTGCTACGCCCCTTAATGAATCGAAATGCATTCTGAATTTTAATTGAATATCAAGTGCAAAAACCTAAAAATTATAATTTTTTTATGGGCGTGGCATTGCCCACTTTTCTAGTCACGAAATTGTAAAGTCATAACAGCTCAATATGTATGCAAAGTTTCAGAAGAATCGGACCAGTGCAAGTACCTCAAAATTAAAATTGTTTTTATGGGCGTGGCCCTGCCCACTTTTCTAAACACGAAATTGTAAAGTCATAACAGCTCAATATGTGTGCAAAGTTTCAGAATAATTGGTTAAGTCCAAGTACCTCAAAATGATACCTTTTTTTTATAGGCGTGGCACTGCCCACTTTTCTAATCACGAAATTATTTAGTCATGACAGCTCAATATGTGTGCAAAGTTTCAGAAAAATCGGTTTGGTGCAAGTACCTCAAAATTGTAGCCTTTTTTATGGGCGTGGTCCCGCCCACTTTTTTAATCACAAAATTATAAAGTCACGACAGCTTAATAAGACAAACTTCACGGCGTGCACACGCACACGGCAACACACGGAACATTAAATTTTAAAAACCAAAAGAAATAAAAATAAAATAAAATATTTAAAATTAAACAATAAACATTATATATAGTGAACGTTTTGTTTAATCATTTGTGGAATTAAAGGAAATTTATTAAACCTTTTTTTTTAATACAAAACAAGATAAATAAATAAATAAAAGTTTAATACTGGCCAGTTAAGGTGAAGTAAAGAGAACAGAAGTACCTATAAAAATTAAGATTAATTAAAGAGTAATTCTAAACCTAAAATCTCTTACAATAATACAAAGTTCAATAACTTTAAAGCAGAGAAACAGATCAACATAACGACACAAAATACACAAAATAAATAACTGCTTTTTACAATAATAAAACTCCTTCATTACTACAATAATAAAAATAACATACAAATAAATAATCTCTCTATTAATAAATACAATCATGTCCACGCGTAGAACTAACAGAACAGCTGATGTTGGCGATCACACCTCATCGTTAATTATGTCCTCGCGTATGGAAAAGAGAACAGCAGATGAAGCTGAGCTTAGCTCTTTGTCTGATAACACGCCATCAGTGGCTGATCTGATTTTTTCTAATTCAAATGACTCTCGCACACGTAGTCGTTTGTGGAATTGGTTAGACACTAAATTTACTAAACAAGATGAGTATATTAAAGAGCAATCGCAATTAATAAAAGATATGATCGCTGAAAGTAAGAGTAGTTTACTAACTCTTATTGAACAAAAATTTAATGATTTCAAAAACGAGATAATAAACGATGTAAGGAAGGAAGTAAAAGAGTTAAGTGATAGGGTAACTAATTTAGAGGCTGCCAATTTGGAAATTGATTTATTAAAATCTGATGTACAAAGTTTAAAATTAAAGTGTTTAAGTCAAGAAAATTCTGCAGTGGCGCCAGATATCCGAATCACTGGGTTACCTTTTTATAATAATGAGAACTTAAAAGAAATTTTTGATAATATTTGTGGCTCGTTTAATATAACTGCACCATTGTTCAAGTCTATATTTCGTGTAAAACATTACAAAAATTATAGAAACGTTGATGATCCACCCATAGTGGTTAAATTCAACAGTCCATACGAAAAAAACTTTTTCTTGAGAACTGCCGCAGCGTATAGACGGAATTATAAATCTCCGTTACGTTTGTCTATTGCCGGTTTTGACAGTGACTCCTTTTTTTACGTTAATGAAAATCTTACGCCACACAATTACGGCATATTTAAAACAGCACTTAAACTTAAGAAGGATGAACTGTTAAGGTCCGTTTATACACAACGTGGACTTGTATACGTTAAACAACACGAAAATAATGATCCGTTGAAAATTACATTTCCAGATGAATTAAAACAATTTTTTCGCTCCACAAACTAAGTTTGCTTATATAATTTTATGTCAGTTTATCTCTTTTTTAAATTTAAGTTTATTTTTTTCTTTAAATTTGTTCAATACTACACCTAATAATATTGATTTTATGATAGTATGTATTTTTGTTAAAAATGTTTTTATAAAGAAAAATTTCCGTAATATTTTGTTTGAAACTTTTAGCATTGCGGGTTTTAAAATGTTTTATTATGAGTTTTAACATAGATAATGGTGGAAGATCCAAAGATATAACGATGAGTATGGTCAAGATTTTGGCCAAATATAAGAAAGGCTTTAAAATCGTGCACATAAATGCTCAAAGCCTAAATAATAAAATTGACGAATTTAGATTTGTTTTTGAGAATTCAAACATTGATATCATTTGTGTTTCTGAAACTTGGTTTGCAACAACGACTCCTGATAGCCTTATTTGTCTTGATGGTTATAAAGTTTTTAGGGCTGATAGGGAAAATCATGCCGGCGGTGTTGCCATTTTTGTCAAAAACGAAATTTCTTGTAGGATTTGCCACATATCGTCTCTGGAAAATTGTATAATTCTACGGGAAGCCCAAAGAGTTGAATTTATTTTTGTTGAGGTTTCATCATCTAGTGGGAAGATGTTGGTTGGATGTGTTTACAGGCCAAATAATAGAATACCTTTGGCAGTTTTATATTCCACTCTCGAAACTCTCACAACGGAGTATAATGACATTGTGATAACTGGGGATTTCAATTCAAATATATTGGTAGATGCCACACTTCCTGATAATATGTTATCCCTAGGTCTTTTTTCAGTTAATACAGCAAGTCCAACACATCATACCGCCACAACAAGTACTTTAATTGACCTTTTTTTTGTGTCCAACATTTCAAATATAATGTGTTATGATCAGATATCGGCACCTTGTTTTTCCAAACATGATTTGATTTTCTTGACCTACAACTTTCAGGTGCAACCAGTTAATCGGTGTTTTAGTTTTCGTGACTTTAATAGTATTGACTATAATCTTTTATACGAACTTTTTTCACACATCAATTGGAGTGATATTTATTATATGCCTTCAGTCGATGATCAATCTTCATTCTTGGAGCACAATATTCAGTACCTTTACAGCGAAAATGTACCACTTAAATATAAGAGAATTACGCAGAGGCAAAAACCCTGGTGTACGGAAGCTATCAGGGATGCCATACGCATAAGAGATGTGGCTTATGCAAGGTGGAAAAAATTTAGGACTCAAGAACTAAAATTTCAGTTTTCGCTGGCGAGAAATGTTGTCAATAGACGAATTAAACATGCCAAAACCGAATATTATTCCACACGGTTTAGCTCGGCAATAGACTCTAGGCAAACTTGGAAAGCTATCCGTGAAATAGGTATTGGCAAAACTGACAAGAATAATGATTGCCAAATTGATGCAAATACTCTTAACGAATCTTTTGCGAGCACTCCTTCGATACAAGCGAACCTCGGCTTCTACGATTTTTCCTCACATTCGTCGAATATTAATATTGACAACGAGTTTTTTAGATTTTCCTATGTTTCTCAATATGATGTTATCTCGATTATCCATTTGATGAAATCCAACGCAGTGGGATTTGATGATATGCACCCTAGATTCGTAAAGATAATTTTGCCTTTGATTTTACCTTACATTACTCATTTGTTTAATACTATTATAATGTCTGGTACGTATCCGTTAAGATGGAAACATGCGAAAGTTATTCCAATACCCAAGTCAAATGGTGAATACCGACCAATAGCCATCTTGTGCTATCTGTCAAAAGTTTTGGAAAAACTATTGTATGGTCAAATGTTAGGATATATAAATGAACGTAACTTGCTTTCTAACATGCAATCTGGGTTTCGCCAGGGTCATAGCTGTATTACAGCTCTTGCGGAGGTATGTGAGAATATACGACAGAGACTCGATAATGGGGACATTAACTTTTTAGTGCTTCTTGATCATTCGAAGGCATTTGACACAGTGGATCATCAGATGCTCATTAATAAACTGAGATACTTTTTTCGTTTTGATACTACGTCTACCAATCTCATTTTTTCTTACCTTTCGGCGCGTACACAATCGGTTTTTATGAATGACTCTTGGTCAAACTCTTTATCTCTAACTAAAGGAGTGCCACAGGGCTCTATTTTGGGGCCACTTCTTTTTTCGATATATGTAAATGATTTGCCTGAACAATTATCCAATTGCAAAATCCACTTGTATGCGGATGATGTGCAACTTTATTTAAGTAGCCCTGTGAATAGTATTGCTTTTGGTATATCATCTGTAAATGCTGAAATAGACAAAATATACCTGTGGGCTGTTGCAAACGGGCTCTCTTTGAATCCGCGCAAATCTAAGTGCATTATTATATGTAGAAAAAGTATTGCCCATACCATTGTTCCCTCCATTGCTGATAAAATTGTCATAAATGGTGAGAAGATTGAGATTGTGAAAGCAGCGAAAAATTTGGGAATAATTATTAACAATAGTCTCACTTGGAACGATCATGTGAAGTCTTTAGTTGGTCAGTCCTATATTAAGTTACGGGCCCTATGGTTGACACAATACTTTACCCCATTGAGGATAAGACTTCTTCTTGCCAAGACATATCTGATTCCTAGTTTAATTTATGGATGTGAACTGTTTGCAAACTGTGATTCAGTTAGCAAAAGGAGATTAAATACCTTATTCAACAATATTCTGAGATATGTGTACGGTATAAGACGTTTCGATCGTGTTTCATTCGTTTCAAACAGTCTGTATGGAGTGTCTTTTGAAAATCTTTTGAAAATCCGAACTCTTATTTTTTTACACAGAGTGATAAACACTAAAACCCCCAAATATTTATTTGATAGGATACGTTTTTTTCAATCTCGGAGGAACCATAATATTATAATTCCACGGCATCAAACCTTAGTCTCCGAATGGCAGTTTTTTATTCATGCAGCTCGTCTTTGGAACATTCTTCCACTAAATCAACAACTAAATCGTAATGCTAACAGTTTCAAAATGTTTTTATATAACTTTTTTTCATAATTGCTCTTGTTTTTTTTTTTTTTTTTTTGATTTAACATGTTTTAAATGACTTATTTCTCTATAATTGTATTTTTTTTTTTTTTTTTTGTTTATTTTAATACTAAGAACCATTTTGTTATAATTATACATATGTAGTTAAATATTCTTGTAACATTATACGCTCCTGTACTGTAATTATAAGACATTGTCTTGTTGTACAGGAAATGAAAATAAATGAAAAAAATAAATAAATAAATAAATAAAATAATATGTGTGCAAAGTTTCAGAAAAATCGGTCCAGTGCAAGTATCTCAAAATTAAAACTTTTTTAGGGGCGTGGCCCCGCCCACTTTTCTTATCACGAAATTATTTAGTCATGACAGCTCGATATGTGTGCAAAGTTTCAGAAAAATCGGTCAAGTGTAAGTAGCTAAAACTGATAACTAATTTTGTATGGGCGTGGCCCCGCCCACTTTTTTCATCCATAAACACTCCCCGGTATGTGTACAACAACTTACCAAAGTTTGAGCCCGATCGGTTTTGCAGTTTCAGAGTCTATAGCTAACACACACACACACACACACACACACACACACAGTTTCACTTTTATATATATAGATTAGGTTTATTATTTATGTATGTACATATGTACATGAAAATAATTTTTTGGTGGTTGGGTTTCAAAAATAAATATATTGGAAATATTAAACAATTCTTTGTCCATACTTCCTCACATCCCCATTACAGAAAATTACTGCCTTCTTACAATATTGTAACTATAATAACGTCTCCTATGAGTTGGATTTTCAAGCCATTCGTAAAGTTTTAGGATAGCTCGTTGGTAGCTGATCTGAAATTGCTTCCATCGTATAAGGGAAATTTACTGCACTGGACTTAGTCCATTTAAAAAACCAAAAGTAGTCACTATTAAACAAGCTTTGTATGTTCTTTCACAAAAAAGATTGATTATGAATGCTGGCACACTTTCGAAGAAGACGCCTGCGGGCCTCCACACGATTTATATCAATAAATTTGCGATTTTGCTGTTGGTCCATATTGACTTCATGAAATCCTTAATAAAACTGACTCTTTTATGAATTTTGGGCATAATTTCATTTTTGTTGCTGATGGGGTTTATTTCATTGGGGGTTATTTCATTTTCATCATTGGGAGTTATTTCTTATGAAATAACTCCCAAATATTGGGGGTTGTTTCGTTTTCGCTTTGGGGCTTATTTCATTTATTTTTCGATGTTATTTCATTCACTGATTTTGGGTGTTATTTCCAATTTTTTGGGGTTTACTTCATTGGGGATTCTTTCCTGGGCGTTATTTCATTGGGGGGCTTTTCGTAGAGCCTAATTTTATATTTACAATCTTCAAAAATTTTAAATAATTCACTTAAATTTCTTACTTTTACCATTCTGCAATAGTTCTGCATATGTCCTTATTGGTCTGAATTCTTGTAGTATCTTGGCTTTCATTTCATTCCAGGAAGCATCATTTTGCAGTTCCCTCACCCTTCGACCAGCATTTCCTAGAATTTTCTTGTTTCCAACAATTCTGATGCAAAATTGGGCTAGAGCTTCGTTGTTTCCACAAAGTGTGAGATTTGCTTCAACGGCATTTATAAAAGCTCTTGGGTAATGTTTTTCGTCCAGAGGCTTTAAACTTCGGAATTGTTCGATGATATCTATAGCCGTGATCGCAAATCCGAACCCATCGTGCAAAATATTTTCTTGCTGTGGTAACTGCTGTTGCTGTATCTGTTGTTGCTCTATCTGTTGTTGTATTTGTTGTTGTTGTTGTATTTGCTGTTGTTGCTGCTGCTGGTTCTGTTGCATAATCTTTTGCTCCTGCTGCCGAAGTACTGCCTCCAATTCATAGATATTTTGTTGTAAATCTTCCATCTTTTCTTTTCAATAAAAGTAGTTGTTTTGTAATTTATTTAATTTTTTATAACTTTTATTTTATAATTTTATTTAGTTTTTTTTAGCTTATTTCACTTAATTATTTTAAGTTTTTTTTCTTTACTCAATTATCAAATATATAATTATCAAATATAGTAATTACTTTTTTTTGTTCAAAACCCACTGCGCCAGTTAAATTAAAGATATGCAAATTTAAATTTGACAACCTTTTTATTTTATTGGAATCTTAAGACTAACGTAAAAAATATACATTTGAAAATTAATTCTAAATAAGCAATGTAAACATAAATGCTGACGTTGCTGTCTGGCCAAACATGGGAACGAAAAATAAAATTGTAACTTAAAACTCTAATTGGTCCCTACACGGCTGACTGTTAATATTAGTTGTGGAGTGGGTATGTAACTCGCGCGTTGCTACGCCCCTTAATGAATAAAAATGCATTCTGAATTTTAATTGAATATCAAGTGCAAGAGCTAAAAATTATAACTTATATTTTTTTGTTCGACTTACGTCAGAGATTCCTCCGACTCCAATTAAAGTTAACTGGGAAACATAAAAGGTCAATAACACAACAAACCTGTGCAATTGACTGACAAATGCAACCCAAGCATGTCTTGCTTATTATTCATAAAACAAAAAAGATCAATAACCCAGTTTTGTTCAACACAAACCTGTACAATTGATTAAACAAATGCAATTCAAGCATTTCCTGTTTTATATTTAGTTTTGTGCAATCAATCAAAAAATACAATCTAGCATTTTATTCTTAAGTACATTTTTATTCAATATTATATAGTAAGCTGTAAAATTAATTATTAAGTTAGTTAATAATGACATTGAGAGAATAAAGATTAATTTTAAAAAATAAAAATTTTTTTTCCTCCGTTTTGGCACGAGTGAAATTTATGGCGCAGTCGGCAAACCGTTAAGGACACGAAGATCCTTAACAAGTAAACTAAATAATTCCAAAGAATTATAAACTTTTTAAATCCGAAGATTTAAAATAAATCATGTGAAGGACACGAAAAGCCTTAACAGTGAAATTAAACTAAATAATTCCAAAGAATTATAAACTTTTTAAATCAAAAGATTTAAAATAAAACCCGTGAAGGTCACGTAGATCCTTAACAGTGAAATTAAACTAAATAATTCCAAAGAATTATAAACTTTTTAAATCAAAAGATCTAAAATAAAAACCCGTGAAAGACACGAAGATCCTTAACAGTGAAACTAAATAAAATAATTCCAAAGAATTATAAAACCCTTGAAAAAACAAAACAAAAAATAAACAAAATCATTAACTGAAAACCTAATGCCCAAAGCACAAAAACAGAAAGAAAAGAATCCAAAACCATACGACAGTTTAGGAGATTCAATCGAAAAAGGATATATCGAAGTCACAGAAGATAATATCATAAAAATGGCACATCCAGAAACCCCAACTATTCCAGCAAGTGAACTGATCAAGGAAGCTGCGAGGATTCGCGAGTTTAGAGGAGACGGAGAATATGACCTCATATCCTTCATAAGAGAACTAATTCTACCTTTATTTGAAGGAAATGCTGGATTAAAACAATTTGTACTCCAAAGATATGTGATCAACAAAATACAAGGAGAAGCACTGAAAGCTATTCGAACCCTAGGACACAACACTACATGGACTACAATTAAACAAGAACTCATCAAAAGTTTTGGCGTCAAGGATACCTACCTATGATGTCCATACTACACCAGAAAGTCATGTCAACCAGAAACTACTTCAACGTAAGTGACTATTTTTATAAGCTAAAAAATATACTAGACGATTTAAACACAAAATACGAATTCTATGTACAAAAACCAAAAGAATTTTCCCCACTAGCCAACAAAAATGCTATTCTAAATATTTTCTTGAACGGTATATAGGCTTCATTGTCATGTATCATTCATAGTATGCAAATCTCTACCCTTGGAGAAGCATATTACACATTAGAACAAACTAACATGTTAAAACATTTCTACAAAAACCCTATAACAAAAATTTCAAGAAAGCTCCCCATCAAAACTCAAATGAAACAGACACTAATCAAAATACATACCAAAATAAACAACCACAACCTCACAATCAGCAAAATTATCAGGTAAAACACAATCAGAAATATCCAAATAACTTTTACCACAACCGTCGAGAATATTCGACCCAATTCAGGCAATATTCAAATAGAAAAAGACAATCAAATTATAACAGACACATACCTGAACCAATGGACGTAGACCACATACAAACTGACAATGACGAAAAAGACGGAGATATTGAAGAAAATTTTCAATCAGTAAGGCCTCAACGAACTTACCGATAGTTGATAGTTGTTAAATAGACACAGGCTCAACCACATCATTACTAGACGAAAATAAATTACAAAAATGAAAACAACATTTGAAGAAACCCCTACACTTTAAGGCACTTAATGGACAAACCAAAATTTTTACAGAAATCATAACTGAATTACCTATAGAGTTCAATGAGAAAAATCTAATGAGCTGGAAACTCACCAAACTTTTTAATAAACCATTTGAGGCAATCATCGGGCAAAACATTCTTAAACCAATGGGAGCAATAATAAGCCTGTCTGACAAATACATAGAAATTCATGATACAAAAATAAAATTCATTGAGTCATGTCCATACGATTTCGAAGAAATCTACGAAACAGAAAAAAACCAGCCTAAAGAAGAGATTACAAAAAAACTCATTCATAATGAAATGAATGAGCAAGAAATAAAAAAACTAAAAAAATTAGTACTAGACAATTCAGACTTATTTTTCAAGGAAGGGGATAGCCTTACACATACACATGAAATGCAACACGAAATAATCACAACACTTAACAAACCGGTCTATGCAAAAATGTGTAGGTATCCCCAAATCCATGAAACAGAAATTAAAAGACAAATTAAAGAACTGTTAGAGCAGGGAGTAATAAAAGAAAGAAACTCTCCCTATAATTCTCCATTTTGGATTGTCCAAAAAAAAAAAAAATGGATGATTCTGGCAAAAGAAAATGGCGTATTGTCATTGACTAAAGAAAATTAAATTAAATAACTGAAAATGACAAATTCCCCATACCAAACATCGAAAGCATTTTAGAGAAGATTGGCAGAGCCCAATACTTCACAACCCTAATTTTCATGACGTTTAATTTTCAATTGAATGTGAATGAACAATTTGTTAGTTATCGGGACTTTAAAAACATCGACTACGCTAGGTTAGAGGAAGAATATTTTAGTATTGATTGGAGTGTGTTATATAATTTCATTTCTGTTGATGATCAGCTCTTTTTTCTGCAGAACAACCTAAACTACTTATACGATCTTGTGGTTCCCTTAAAGTCGAAGATTTTAAATAGACATAATAAGCCCTGGTTTACTCACGATATAGAACAGGCGATTTATAACAGAGACCTTCTATATGCTCGATGGAAGCGTTTCAAAATCACAGAATCGTATGATGAATATTGTGTATCACGTAGGATAACTAACAGATTAATTAGAAAAGCCAAATCTAACTACTATGCTTCAAAGTTCTCTGCTGCCATTGGTTCGAAGAAAACTTGGCAAACAATTCGTGAAATTGGCATTGGCAATTCTCGTAGCCAAGAACCTTGTTCTGTCGATGCAAACATCCTAAATATTTAACCAATTTTTAAATATTCCAAATGTTCAACCGAATTCGAATTACTATAATTTTTCTAATGATATTTTAAACAATAATTTCAATTTTGTAAACGTAAGTCAATGTGACGTATTATCCAGCCTACTATCGATAAAATCCAATGCAGTTGGTGTGGATGGGTTAGATCCTAGTTTTTTAAAAATTCTTATTCCAAAACTTCTTCCTTTCATAACATTCGTTTTCAATAAAATTTTTACTACCAAACGATATCCTAAGATTTGGAAACTTGCTAAGATTATTCCCATTCCAAAATCTAGTTCTGATTACAGACCGATAGCAATCTTGCCATTCTTATCCAAAGTCTTTGAAAGATTAATTCATAACCAAGTTTCACAGTATCTTGAAACTAACAATATGCTCACTGATCGTCAATCTGGTTTTCGTAAAAATAACAGCTGTATAACTGCCCTCGTAGATGTTGCTGAGGATATAAGACAACAGATAGACAACGGTAATGTTACCTTTTTAGTTCTCTTGGATCATTCAAGAGCGTTTGATACGATTGACTACAATATTTTGTGTCTTAAACTTAAACATATGTTTAGATTTGCATCAAGTGCCACAGATCTCATACATTCATATCTAATTGATAGATATCAATACGTAGAAACTTCTACTTCAGTTTCAGGATCATTGCCATTAAGTCGAGGTGTTCCACAAGGTTCGATCTTAGGCCCTCTACTGTTTTCGTTATACGTGAATGATCTGCAGGGCAAACTCGAACACTGCAGGGTAAGGCTGTATGCAGATGATGTACAGCTTTATATCAGTTGCAGCAACACCGCGGTTGATGAATGTGTGAGGACTTTAAATCAGGAGTTAGGTCTTGTTAACGAGTGGGCCACCGCTAATGGGCTGGCAATTAATCCTTCTAAATCGAAGTGTTTGATTATTAAAAAGAGGCTTTTTAAACTTGACTGCAACCCCATTTTAACTTTAAATAACCAGTCCATAGATATTGTAAGCTCTGCCAAAAATCTTGGTATATATTTTAATAACAACCTTACTTGGTCTAATCACGTTAACGTTGCATGTGGTAGAATGTTCTCAATGCTAAGAAATCTATGGCAAACTCAATATTGTACTCCAACTAAAATTAGAATACTTCTTGCCAAAACTTATTTAATACCTATCTTATTGTATGGTTGTGAACTATTTGCCAGTTGCGATAGTGAAAGTAAAAGAAAATTTAATGTGGCATTTAATAACATAATTCGGTACGTATATGGTCTAAAAAGATATGACCATATCTCCCCCTACGTAACCTTGCTTTACGGTATTAGTTTTGATGATTATTTAAGAGTGCGTTGTTTACTGTTTATGCATAAAATTATATATACACATCAGCCTGAACATCTCCATGAACGTTTAAATTTTTCAACACTTGATAGAGGCAAAAGAATTCTAGCATTTAGTCATCGAACGCTGATTTCTAAATACCATTTTTTTATTAATGCTATCAGTCTCTGGAACGGAATCCCCTATAGATCACAAACCATTAGTAACGCACGACGATTCAGAAAATTTATTTTTGGTCATTTCTCACGTTAAAATACATACATATATAAATTTTGCTTGTATATTGTTTTATCTTATTTTATTATTGTTTTGTCTTATTTTATTTTATCTTATTTTATTAAATTTTATTAACACTTTGTTATTAAATTTGGTTAATTTCTATATTTTGCTTTTCTTAATTTTTTTATTTAAAATTACTTACAATTTATGTTAAAAATTACACCTATTTTGTCATTATTTGCATATGCTCAGTTCCATACTGCAATATAAGACTTAAAGTCTTGTGTATGGGACATCGAAAAGAAATAAAAATAAAATAAATAATAATAATAAAAATAATAAAAATATACGAAAAATCTTCAATAAGTTAAAAGAACAAAATTTGAAAATACAAATAGATGAATATAAATTTTTTGCTAAAACAACAGAATTTTTAGGCCACACACTAACGAAAGAGGGTATTAAGCCAAACATGACAAAAATATAAAATATTCAAAAATTAAAATTACCCGAAACACAGAAACAAATAAAATCTTTCCTAGGAATAACGGGTTATTACAGGAAATTTATTAAAGATTATGCCAAAGTAGCTCATGACATGACAAAGTACCTAATGAAAGGTAAAAAAATTAACAAAACAGATACCCTATATGTACATATATGCTTTTGAAAAACTTAAATAGCTCCTAATCAACCCACCTGTCTTAAGATATGTTGGTTTTACAAAAAAATTTCAAATCGCCACAGACGCAAGCGATTTTGTTTGTCTAAACACAAGATGAGCACCCCATAAGTTACGCTAGTAGGACGCTCAATGAGCATGAACGAATATATTCCACTACAGAAAGAGAACTACTGGCCATAGTTTGGGCAGTTTATTATTTCCAACCCTACATTTATGGTAGAACATACGATCTAGTAACAGACCATCAACCGTTAATCTGGCTTCAAAGTAAACAAAATGGAAAAGATATAAATCCCAGATTACAAAGGTGGATACTAAAATTAGGTGAATATAATATAAACATGAAGTATATAAAAGGAAAAGAAAACAATGTAGCAGATTTTCTAAGCAGAATTAATACTAGCACTCATGAAATAAGTACATTAGAGGAGCAAAATGAACTCGACAACACAAGTACATGTGCAACAATTCACTCTCAGGAAGAGGAACTTAATGACCATTTCCCGATTTTAGAAACGGCAGTAAACAGGTTTCATAGGAAAACGATTTCACACTGCCGACTGGTGATTGTCGACAATCCTCATCGCACAGTCCTTTATAATCGCCAGTATCTCCCTCAGGCAAAGGTCCCCCATCGCACTCACACTCACCGCTCGCCAACGCCTGACAATCGCATACTACATGCGCTGCCGTCTCGGCATCCTCCAGGTGCATTCTACACGATCTGCATCCTCTTCAGATGATATTTGAAGTTACCATGTCCTGTAATCAATGCAGTGATCCAGCTCATCATACTCCGATTAAAACCGAGTATCTTCCCTCGCTGAGCACCACACGGGCCTGTCTACACTTGGTTACCTCCAAGTTCGCAAGTTTATAGAGTTCACCAATTGAAAGATCCTCGCCCGCACTAACCCATTACCCAGAGCAGCTCTGGGTTCCGGTCCGCAGAATGCAGCCTCAGCCCCCCTTCTTCGCAAGTTCGTCAGCAGCCTCATTCCCAGCTATGCCCACGTGTCCCTTAACCCACATCAGCGTTGCCTCATTTTTAGAGGCACACCTATTGAGCTTTAGAACACACTCAAGCACCAAAAAGGAGTTCACATCTATCCGCTGCATACGTTTTATAACCGACTGGTTGTCAAGGTCAATAAGAATTCTCTTCCTATACATTCGACATTCTAACAGGTGGTCCAACGCGTGCAGCAAACCAAGCATTTCTGCCTGATAGACTGACACGTACTCCCCCAGATTCGGGGTGCAGGATAAGTTCAACTCAGATAAGTATACACCAGCACCTGCCCTTCCCTCCATAAAGGACCCATCAGTAAAGATACTGATGTCATTCTCCATGCACTCATCGTGCATGAATCCATCCGCTATATGCGTGTGATGTAGCCTTTCGACCACTTTCACCCGACTCATGCGCTCCATCGGCATCTGAGCCTCCCAGGATTTTCCTATGCCCCAAAACCGATCCAAAGCGATACCACATGTCATCGCTTTGCATCCGAATCGCCGATCTTGCCGCCGTCTCCCTTACAAATAAGTCCAACGGTAGCAATCCCAGCATTGCCTCCATCGCTTGCGTTGGTGTGATACGTATCGCGCCACATATACCAATGCAAGCAATTCTTTGAACCCCGTCCAACTTCCGCCTAATCGTCGGTCTCACTACCACTGTGTAAGTCCAGTGTGCAGCTTTTGGTGAGATTCCCCACTTCCGACCGCAAACCCGTTTACACTGATGCATAATCCTCTTTGCCTTCTGTATCCTTGTCTCAACATGATAATTCCAGGTTAGTTTCATATCCAGCGTTACCCCCAGATATTTCACTTTCCTGGACACGTTGATCTCGGTTCCAAAAAGCATTAAGGATTCAATCTCTATGCCCTTCCTTCTCCGCGTGAAGAGCATAGCATCCGACTTGCCACCATTTATGGTTAGTCCTTGTTCACAACACCATTCTTCGTTTACTCTGAGCGCCTGTCTCATGCAACCTAAAATGGTCTCCATGAACTTACCACCAACCATAATTGCCACATCATCCGCATACCCTACCGTATGTATGCCCATTACCTGCAGTCTCCTGAGAAGGCTGTCCGCAGTTATGTTCCACAGCAGAGGTGATAAAACCTCTCCTTGCGGACATCCTCTGACCACCCTTCCCCGAATCCTGATGCTTCCGCTCCTGAGATTCCCTGCCCTACTTCTGAGCATGGCGCCGATCCACTTTACCACAACAGAATCGACCCCTCCCTTATTGATAGCCTTTCCCAGTTTATCAAAAGGGATGCTATCAAAAGCACCCTCTATGTCCATAAATACGGACAAAGCCAGATCACCGTTGTAAACCTCCCTCTCAGCAACCCTCACCAATTCGTGCAGAGCAGTCTCAGTAGACCTTCCAGCCCTGTGAGCGTGCTGACTCCCACTCAATGGCCTATCCATCAGCGTATTCTCCTCCAGGAAGTCAACCAATACCCTTTCCGTTGCCTTCAATAGAAAGGATGTAAGACTGATCGGCCTGAACGACTTAGCCTCTGTATAGTCCCTCTTCCCCGGTTTGGGAAGGCAAACCACCCTGGTCTCCCTCCAAGCCATCGGAATATACCCTGTCGAAAGACAGGCAACAAATATTTCCCTAATCACCACAAGTAGAGTGTTCATACCCCACTGTAGTAATGCAGGAAATATCCCATCCATTCCAGCCGCCTTAAATGGGGCAAAATACAAAATTGCACTTCTAACCCCATTAAGAGTTACTATCCTTCAGCTTCCCTTCGCCTTACCTCACTGTTAACGGGAACCCATGAGCCATGCGAAATGAAACTTCCAGGAAAATTTACCTCCATCAGCGACTGTAATGTCCCCTCCATCGTCTCCGTCATGCCGCTATCGCTCCTGCGAATAAGCCCCATTCTGGAGACAGGGTCCCTAGACACCATCCTCTGCAGTCTCCCCACTTCAGATGTATCCATCACGCCGGAGCAGAATTCCCTCCACGTACTTCGTTTCCGAAGACGTATAGTTCTCTTCGGGTCCTTCTTCTTCGCCTTATACTCGTCCCATAAGCTAGGATTCCGCTCCCTCATGTTACGATTAAAGGCACTCCTAGTGTCCCTCTTCATGGATTCTTCACTACTCCACCATGGAGAAGAATCATTTTCATCCACTACTGTGAGAGGACACGCATTCTCGAAGGCAAGTCCGACAGTAGAGTTTACCCACTCCACCGTCCGCTCAACATCGTCCGTGTTCCGGAGTGCCCGGTGTGGTATACTCCCCGAAAGTCCCGAGAGGCAGTCCTCGTTCTTAGTGCGATCCGTATCCCTCGGCACCCTGATACGCCTACGCGCTTTTCTCCGCCTTCTACCATATAGAATCTCGAACTGGATAGCCCTGCGGTTAGACATGGTCAATCTTTCCACCACTCTCCAATTCCCAACTCTATCCAGCATCCCGACAGAGCATAAGGTGATGTCGATTACCTCCGCCCTACGTGCATCCACGAAGGTGGGCTCGACACCCCTGTTCAGGACCAGCAGGTCATGACACTCCACAAACTCCAGCAATTGCCGTCCCCTGTGGTTATCATCCGTACTGCCCCATACAGTACTGTGTGAGTTAGCATCACAGCCCATGACGAGAGGCAACCCCTCAACCTACAGAACTCCACCAGATTCCTAACCTACTCCGAAGGATGGAAGTCCGGTGTGTCATAGGGAAGGTAAGCCGACGCCACCAGAAACGATCCCGAACCCGCGCCTATCATTACCACCGTAAGATCCGGCGAACAGAGATGCGTCATCTGCACAGCACACACTCCGTGACGCACCAGGATACACGTCCTCAACCTCCCCCCGTCTGTGAGTGAAACAGACTGGCGGTCTGACGAGACAGGCCCATGATGTTATCACTTAAAATCCATGGTTCCTGTAGCAAGGCTATATCCAATCCATCCTCCACAAGACATCGCATCATCACCGCCGAAGCCGCTCTGCTATGATGCAGATTCAGTTGATATACACTCAGAGTTCGTGTATAAGTTCCTGGGTTTATCACCCTTAAACTTTTTCCCTGTTCCCTCTACTTCAAGTGTCGTGTCCTCATCCATAAGGCTATCGATCCGATTTGATATCTTTTCAATAGCCTTCCTGCCCCTCCGACGTTTCCTCTTTAGTCTCTGCCTCTCGGTTTAATCCAAGGGCATAGGCTCCGAGTTCGCGTCGCGCTCCGAGGTTTCCGTGATCTAGACAGATGCCTCCACTACTGCTGGGGCGGATACATCAATGTCCTAAACCGTTAACTTTCTACCCATTGGAGTATCTTCAGAGATTAACCTCTCCACCTCTTGCGAGGCTTCAATGTCCATCTCAATCCGATCTCTCTATTGGCCACGTCTAATCGGAGTATCCTTTGAGACTAACCTCTCCACCTTTTGCAAGGCTTCATTGTCCGTCCCTTTCGAAGTTCCCCGATTATCACTATTTTCATTCGAAACTTTCGTTGAATCAATCTTGTTCCCACAAGTATTAAGGAAAGAAAAGTCGACCCGCACAGAGCAACACATGCACAGGCAAGTCTAAATTGAAACTGGAGGTCAACCGGTATCCAGAGTTCACATACTAGCGACCAGGCTCCCTCCTGGCCACGCATCCCTTTGCGTATGTAGTCCCACCGTGGATTAGAGTAGACTTATATGAGTCTACAACTCCCTGGCGGGGTCGTGAAGACCAGCCGTGGTGCATAAGGCCAATTACAGCAATACTGGGTGGTCCAATCTGAATGAGAGAGGGAAAACCACCCAGTGGCCGAGTCCATCAGCCGTCCCCACATAGGAAAAAACAGACGCTGACAGACAGGGAAAGGTAGTTCTTAGTTGTGCAACACTGTACGTAAGCCCCCTTATGGCCTCAAGATGACTACCTATCGCGAGGGACAAATAATACTAACTAAAGAATACTAATAAATAATACTAACTAAAGAAAAAACAAGAGAAATTTATGTAATTAACAATAAAAGAAAAATATATATAAGTCTGTACGACATAGAAAACAATTTCATGACAAATATTTTTTGCCGTTATGTACACAATGGGAAAATAAGTATATATTCAAATCTAACTGAACATCAATATCATCTGGTTCAGCTCAAACTAATAGAATTATTTAGTACGCAATTAAAATTTTACAAGTGTGTTTACCATGCTAAAGACATGATAAACGAAGAAGAAACACTAAGATATTTTGCCAAATTTCATAAAAATGAAACAGACCATGCAGGCATAAACGAAAATTATGCTAATATGAAAAAATTAATATACTTTAGATATTTGAAAAAAACTAATACAAAAATATATAAATAATTGCGATGTTTTCAACAGAGCAAAATATGATCGAAATCAAATTAAACAAAAATTCCAACTTACAGAAACACCCAATGATATCAATCAAGTTGTTCACATCGACACATACACAAACATCAAAGACCATTTCTTAACATCCATCGACAGATTTTCAAAACATCGAGTGACACTCCTCTTAACAGACAGAAACAACATAACAATTATTGAAAACATCCGATTATATTTATCTATTAAAGGTGAAAAACCCCAACTCTTAATATTAGGCAACAAATTCAATACCATTAATATAAAAGATTTTCTTAGACAAGAAGAAATTGATGTCCACTCCACCAAACCCAATAGTCATACTGGAAACTCTGACATTGAGAGATTTCACAGTTCAGTTGGAGAAAAAATACGCATTTTAGAAGCCCAAAACTCTCAAATCTCAATAACCGATAAAATACTAAATAGCACAGAATGGTATAATAAATCCATACACTCAACAACTACACCAATTGACATTATAGAAGGACGAGTAGACAAACAGAAACTGTACAAAAAAAATTACCAAAGGACAAACAAAACAGACTTACAAAGTTGAATGAGCGAAGTGAACTATACGAGTACAATACAGAAAGTGAAGGTTACGTCAAAAACTATAAAGCTCTAAGACACAAAAATGAACCTAAATATAGAAAACTTAGATTAGAAAATATTCACAAATCAAATATTAAACGATCAAAGAAATTTGCAGATACTTTGGATACCGATAACTACTCTGATGATCATCTCACACCAAACTAACGGAACCATGACCATGCAAAAAATAGATGGTAATAACGGTTTTACTCAAATAAAATTAGATGATGTCGAAATTATAACAGAATATGATATTATTCTGCACATCATTAACCCGAAGGAAATCGAAACGATTCTAACATCCATAGAAAACTTTCTCTCTGATACTAAAATGATTAACGACAAACCGTTACTGAAGAACGAAATTAAACGCATCAAAATGAAACTTCATACTATCGTACCACACAGAACCAAACGTGGACTTATAAATATAATATGCGCCGGACTTAAATGGCTTTACGGCACAATGGATGATAAAGACAGACAAGACATAGAAAACCATCTCAAGACCATAGATGAAAATAACCACATGGCCATTAAAAACTTAAAGAAAAACATTCAAATTAACTATCACTTCAACGAAACCTTCAAGAAAATAAAAATAGCAATAGAAAGTGATAGAAAATAAATAACAAATAAATTTAATGAAATTGAATCTAAGTATACAATTCTAAGTAAACAAATTATATATCTCGACACTTTAATGAAAATTAAAATTTTAGAAGATAATGTAGAACATATACAAAATAATATTGTATCATCTAGATTAAGCATAATGTCAAACAACATTTTAACAGACGAAGAAATAATTAAATACAATATCGATATAAATAAGTTAAAGAATATAAAATTAGGAACAGCTAAGTACAAAAATGATGAAATAATTTTCGCTATAAATATTTGTCAAAAGTGTATTGTTGAAACAATAAAATAGAATTTATTAAAAATGCTGATGAAAGAAAAATCAATACTTGCGAAACAATCAATATTTATACCTGTAAGTTAAAACAATTTCGAAGAACTTATCTTCGATCAACGAGAAGTAATTGAACTACGATTTTAAAAATGATCTATATAAAAGCAATTTAAAACAAACAAAACTATGCATATTTAACAAAAATTGTAACAAAAGAAAAAATAATAAGGAAGAAACAATACACATTGAAAACTGTTTATTACTACTAAAAAATCAAAATAATAGTTACATAGAAAGTACTTGTGACGAAAGAAAAATACACATAGAAAGTAATTATTTAATTCTTTTTAATTATTGTATACTATCCATTAATAATGTAACATACAAAAACACTAATATACAGTTCAAGCAAAATTTCGTTTTAAACGATTTAGATTTCAATATCAATAACACAAAAATAAAACCAACCTTCGATGGAATTATCCTAACACAAGTTAAAAATATAGAAAAAATCGATGAATTACAATATCGCAAGAAAATAATCATAACCTATAATCTATTCACTTTTACCGCAATCTTAGCAATAATAATTCTGATACTTTCATACATTTATTTCACAAGAAAAAGATTTGCTGTGAATTTAACTCTGAAAACTCAGGAGAATTTTCAATCCAAGAGGGGAGGAGTTACGTTAGAGACTCCTCCGACTCCAATTAAAGTTAACTGGGAAACATAAAAGGTCAATAACACAAGAAACTTGTGCAATTGACTGACAAATGCAACCCAAGCATTTCTTGCTTATTATTCATAAAACAAAAAAGATCAGTAACCCAGTTTTGTTCAACACAAACCTGTACAATTGATTGAACAAATGCAATTCAAGCATTTCCTGTTTATACCCTTCACACAGTGAACAAGTAAGAGTGCTATATTCGGCCGTGCCGAATCTTATATACCCTTCACAACGTGTAGTCATGTAATAACAGTAGTTTGTGTCACCGTTCATCCCATATGAAATACGTACATACATATAATAACATACATATATAAAAACATCCAATCGTAAAATTATAAATTCACGTATGTATGTTAAAAAAACAAAAAAAAAAAAAAAATATTAAAAAAAAATTTAAAAAAAATTAAAGCAGAAAATTTAAAAAAAAAAAATTATAAAAAAAATTATTTTTAATATAATATATATAAAACAAAAAAAAAAAAAAATTTAAAAAAATAATAATAAAAATATAAATAATACATTAAATAATAAATAAAAAAAAATAATAAATTTCGTCTGTTAAAAGCGCGATAGAGCTCGAACTGGAAAAGCTAGGGGGATCAAATTTCGCCAGAATAATTCTTGTACCAAAGATTTGTGTGGTATATTAAAAAGAGAGTTATTGCTCGAAATGCAAGAAAAAAATGTGATTGTGTCTAAACGCATCATCGCAGAGTGATGAATTTTCAAAAGTATATATCCTGAGTAAAAAAAATATCTTCATTATGATTATTTTTATTTCTTATTTTATTTATATAAATATGTCTTTTTACAAACACAAAATAAAATGAAAATTAAGAACAAAAAACATAAGAATAGCCGTAATTTTGTTTCGGACGCCATCTTAGATTTTGAATATTTACATATTTAACTATATTCTACAAGTCAAGTCCTTTGCTAGCCATATTAAAAGGGTTAAGAAAAAAATAATCCGCCATTCAACCGCCATCTTGGATTTTTAAATTTTGTATAGTTTATTGTTTTATAATGGTCATTTTGTTGCGGACTCCATTGTGAATTTAAAATTTTTCATTGTTCTAGTCCAATATTAAGGAAGTTAAAGACAGTAAATTTTTAATTACTCGATTTGACATAAAATTTTATTATAGTGTACTCTATTCTGCTCCCTACACTTGATATTCATATGGAGTCTTACGGTTGCCTAAAGTTGAAAAAATTTGATTTTTTTTTATAAATTTTAGGACATCGTAACTATAAACGCATTTTTTTTATTAAAAAAACATAACCTATTATTATATACCGTGAATATATGTATGTATATTAAAATTATAATAAAGACGTTACTTCGTTTTTGTAAAACATTGTTATCAATATGCACCACAAAGCAAACTACATTGCCAAAATTCAAAAAACGACGGCGCACAGTGGCGCCTTTTGACTTTTTTCGTTGCAAAAATCATAACTTTTTAAATAATTAAGATATTTTAAAGATTTAAAAAGATATTGACAGAGGACACTTTAGGCTTCAAAATAATGTTTACAAAGTACTACTAGAGGTACAGGGTGCTCAAAAAATTGCGTTTAAATAGGATAATTTTTCCAGTTAAATATTAATATGTTTTTTTAAATATAAGTTTTTTATTTGTATCGCAAAAACACATTTTTATATACTTTTAATATTTAAATCTAAATAAATTTATATTAAGTAACTAGTTTAACCCGGTGCGCTTTACAATGCACATTGTTCAAATCCGAAAGTTTAGAAAAAAGCATCTAATATAACATGTTAAACCAATATTAAATTTTTTTGTTTCTATTGCAGAAACATATTTTCAAATTATTTTTAATATTTATGCTATAGATATAATGTTATTTAGTTTATATTTTACTTAGCTAGAATAATTGGGTTTTATGAGTTAGTTCTCTTTAAAATAGTTATCAACATTGGGAGCGTTATCTAATAGATTTAACATATCGGGGCTATAATTACATTCTTCCAAATCCTTTCGAGATTTTACGTGTCTTCGTGATGAAATTAGTGGGTCTGAAGAGGCCGCCAACATATTGAAAAGGTCCGCATTCTGTCTAATCCGTGAAATTTTACAAGTATTCGTGTATCAAAATTTTTTGTAGTCTTTGTTTTTGCATTCCTGGGCTTCTTCTGACAACTCTCCAATCGGTAAGCATTGATATTCAATTAAACTTTTACCATGAGCCAAAATCTTATGAACCGTAGGAGTAAGTTTCTTCTCAGGGTATATTTGAGCTAAAAGTTGGGCAGTTTTTGATGCATAATCATCAAACTTTGGGCCATTTACCATTTCTCTAGAGTTTATAACATTTAGGATAACTGCCAACCTTTTTATAATATTATTATCGACCCCAGTTATTCGGGCTGTTACCTCATCATTTTTAAAAAATGCTCTAGACATATTACCATCGCTAGTATTTCCATACCCCTGCTTTGAGCAGTCTACTTTCAGCCCAAGCTTCTTATGAAATTCATTTTGTATAATTTTTTTTCGAGCAGATAGTTTTTCTTTTTGTGTTGCGTTCATATCAAAACATTCACCTTCACGCGAAATTGTATACGCTAGTTTTAAAATAAACTCCATGCACCTAATTCTGGCATGTAATGGAGAAATCCCATATTCATAATTTTGCTCATTACTTGAGTCATAAAAATTTTGAAAGTCTTTCTGTGACTTTTTGCAAATTGCACACTTTAAAGTTGACGAGGTATCTGTTACTACATTTAAGACTTTGCAATCAATCATTGTAAGAAAAAATTTATAATCAATCGAAACACTTTTTCCATTCTTTATTTCAACAACAGAAGGCTTTAGTTCCGAAATTTGCTTTTTTATATCGTTTACTGTGGATTTGATTATTTCTGAAGACTCCTTTTCATATTGAAAAAATATCGGACGACAAAAATGAACTGATGATGGGCGAGGATTTGTCCAATGCTCAGCGCTTTCACTTCTCAGTCGTAAAGGAACTACAGAAGCCATAAACATATTTGTATCTGTAATAGTTGTGTCATTTGTCGATATTGCTTGTTTGTAAGCACTTTGACCGGATGATCCATCACATCCCCACTTATTTGGCTGTATGATCCATTAAGTCTTGCAGTTTAACCTCTACCGATACTTCAGTAACCTTTACATTAGGTGGCACTGCTTCTTTTTTGGCAGATGTAATTTTTTTGTATCCAGGAAGAATATTCACATTATGATTCTTTAAAGAGCTTCGTAAAATAGAATATTTTTCCTTTGACAATCCCAATTCCATAAACAAAACTAAGGCTTCTTCTACATTATACTTCGTGGGTAAAGCATTTGGTGGAGTAGGAATACTCCCTTTGATTCTCTGCAGTCGATCTGGGCTTGCAAGTACCACAGCTTTTGTAATGTCGCACCTTGATTTATCTTTATCTTTTGCAAACTTAAGACATAATGCTTCTGAAAGATGCGATTTAGATATATCTTTTGTGGCATTTTCAAGTTTACGTTTTCTTGTGTACTCAGAACACTCGTTTATAGTTTTTGCTGGTCTTCCTCTTTTGCTGTCAGAAGATGTATGTGGTTCTTCGATATTTTCAAAAGTTGTAACTCCATTTAGCCAGTCTGGGTTGTTTTTCATAAATGCTTTTTTCGTACGGTGTGAGGTAAGCCATTTTTTTTAATTGTTAGAAAAACGAAGTGAATTTTGCTATGAACATCCTTGTCGTGGTATCCTGGTAAATCGTGTAGTTTTTCCACAATAGCCAATTTAAATGCATTTTCATTATCTGGGTTTGTGAATAACTCCAACAATTCTAAATTAGTAAATGACATTATCGCACTTTAAAATAAAATTGTACAAGTTCTGTTATTGATCACTAGTTTTAGAAAGTAAAAACCTTACTGGCTGCATTATACAATTGCGGTTTAATATATACCCAAAAATTTAAAAAAAGGGTTTCACTACCTAATTTGAGCAAAAAAAAAAATTAACTGGAATATATGTATACCTACATTATATTTTATTCAGTATAAAAAAGTTTTAAAACTACCTGCCTACTTTTACAACAGGTGTTAAAAAAATTGCAATAGTTATGCCTACCTGATTGGCACAGATTTAATAAAAAAATATCCCTGAAGATGCTGGAAAATACCAGCGAAACGTCGGATGAAATAATGGTTTTTTTATGTATATTAATATACATTTTGACCTTGTAAGCCCAAGAAATAATTCAAAAAATATATATAAACCAAAAAAAAAAAAAAAAAATAGGTCGGTAAATTAATATTCAGAGCAAAATATTGTTTATTATTTAACGAGAAGCAATAAAAATATATAATAAGTTACTTTATTTTACACTAAAATTGCTGCAGTGAAAAAAAAATTTTCTCGTTTTTGCTATGAGGTTGTAACAGTTTTCTTCTTATTTTACCTACAGCGGCAACCTACGGCAGCTAAACTAAGTCAAATTATTTCAAGTATTATGTAGCAAATATGCTCAGAAAATATGGGCGAGACCATTTTTGACCATTTTTAGATATGCTCTATTTTATTTGAAAAATTAGAATAATATATATATATTATATATATATCGAATAGTTTTACACCCCTCTCCGCAGTGTCGTTAACCACACGCAAATTGCTTATGCAACTTTTACCTTGAAGGTAATCAACATTGTCATCCCAAGCCTCAGGAGGTAATTGCAAGAAAGAGTCCATGATTTCTAGAACTGAGAGCGTTTTCAGCGTTCTTTGCGATGCAAAGGCTTCTAATGTGGCTTCCATGGATAATTTGGCAGAGTCACCTCTTACTAAACGAGAACCGCCGTCAACATCCATTCTTTGAACAATGGTCATCTTCTCGTCATAAGACAGCTTGTCGGAAAACAAGCCAAAGGCAAATAGCTCATCAGATAAGTACCAGCACGCTCTAAGACAACCCTTGCTCCTGCACTGATTTCGGGATCAATGACTTCTTATGATTTTGATCTCTTCCAAAGTTGGAGGTCATTAATGGCTGCATCTTCTGCCAAAGGCTCTTCGATCCAAATCTTCGTATACATGAGTGCACCGAAACTAACAAATCGAACAATTTGTTTTTCTTCGCCTTTGGTTAGCTTAAATGCTTAAGAATTATTTCGAAAAAGAAAAATTTTCATTGCATAGAGCAGTTTTGCCATCCATCGAGAATGATATATTGGTCTCGGAGTACGCCAACTAATCCTAGCAGGTGGTTTGTTCAGAACAATCATTGTGAGCTCTATTAGCTCGTTGTAGTCACCTCCTCGAACTTGTTTTTTTCTACTATATTAGTCGTAAGACTCTCAAGAGTATTTTCGGCAAACTGTTTCGTGCTAGTCAAGACAAACGTAGTCGTCATTTGGTAATGTATCCCAAACATCGCTAAATCTTTTGAATAATGGAATCTTAGGAAATTTTCGATGGCCCACATAGTGCAAATGTTTTTGAAAGCAAACACGTGATGACGACAAGCAAGCCATAAAAGATCACGACCCGTCTTTTCTTCGAGGAGGGTGCACGCTCCTTCTTTGGCACCGGTGTTAGAAGCAGTAGTGTCAAAACTCATACCTCGGACTTTATTTGTGACATTCCACTGTTCCATTGTATCAAAAACAGCATTTTCGTTTGAGAGAACGGTCTTTGGTCTTTGCTAGTTTCTTGGCAATCGATGTCATGATCATCTTACGCTCACTTCTTTGATCCATCAGAAACTCTCTGTCTTCTACAATTTTGATTAAATTCATAACTTTTGCATGGGCGATATCGAATAGTTTGTATAGCTCTTCTGTAAACAAATGCTCTCTATTTTTCTGTGCTTGCGAATCTTTTGTTTTATTTTTCTTTAAAAGCAGCCAGTTCTTATGAATTTTTATAAGTTTTTCAACGCAGTGATTTGGTTGCCTGGTTGGAATACCAGATTTGCTCCACACTTCTAAGATTCATTTAATGTGTGGTGATAACGTCGTATAACTTGCCGAAGTGTTTGAAGTTGGTTAATCCTTACCAATGACTCAAGATCCCGACATCCAAGAAGAAAAATATCGTCTTTTTTCGAGTTGATGAACTCATTTTATTTCACTGAGTGTGACCAAACATGTATGATTGCATTAATAGTTCACAACATACTAAACATTTCAATTGCTCTGGCAAGTAAATTTGCTTGTTTGCACAAAAAGGGAATTCCCCTAAATTTGTGCTATTTACAAATGCTCTGACCAGTAAATTTTCTTGCATGTATTTATAAACAAAAGAAACGAAAGAGAAACTTTGTGCTCTTTCTTGTTTTCGTATGGTTTCTAGCAGTTTGCGTTTTTATTTATTTGTGCTGTGTTATTTTGAATCGTGCTTAATGGAATAAAATCGGTTAAAAAAATTAAAAAATTTTTATTTTCAAACCGTGTTAAATCAAAACCGTGTCAAAACAGAATTAGGTGTACTGCATTATCATTGTCTAGCTAGTCGGGAACAAACATAAAAACAAACAGACAAGGA
Source organism: Phyto melanocephala (assembly GCA_941918925.1). NCBI lineage: Eukaryota > Metazoa > Arthropoda > Insecta > Diptera > Rhinophoridae > Phyto > Phyto melanocephala. The sequence continues at coordinate 4,688,589 of OW799238.1, read as the reverse complement.
TTGTTAAATAAAAACATTTAAAAATAAAAACTAAGCATTTTTCTCAAAAATTTCAAAAAAAGCTCTCGATTGAGCACCCTCTTCCAGTACAGCTAGCCAACTGAAATTATGCAATTTTATTGCTATTGATAGCTGTTACAAATTTATGGGGAGGCCAATCTGAAAAACAAAAAAAAATTTTTTTGGACCACACTAATATATATATATATATTTGGTTATATTCGCTGGAATTTAACGTTTCTGTATCGGCGTGAACATAACAAAGTAGAATAACAAACTACTCAATTCAAAGAGAGAGCTATATTTTTTTCACTCCTTTGCAGACAGAACAAAGAGTATTTTTTTTTTGCAGAAGTACTACCAAGTTTATACATGTTGGGTTTATAATACAATTCACTAATTTATGTGGCAACATCATCACCTTAAATGCATGGGAGAGGATTTTTACACTTAACAAAGTAGATTTTATTTAAAAATATTTTATTATTAATAATATTTATATAAATACAAGTTTTAATAAAATAAATGTATATATGTAATACGTATATGCTTGTCTGTATCACATTTAATTTTTTTTATAAGTTAAGAGCTATTGCATTTCATCTGTGCAAAATCTTTTAATTTGAAAATCAGCCTCTGGTTTAAAATTGGGAAATTCTGACTAAGTTTGGTAAACGGTGTTTTATAGCGGGACTCTTAGGCTACATTCTGGTATACATTTTATGTTTCCCTATAGTTTTTTGTTAAACAAAGTTTTCAAAAAACTGTTTTTCAGAGCAATTTACTCATTTTACTTAAAGTGCTATGGTACGAAATTGGGAAATTCTGACTAAGTTCGGTAAACGGTGTTTTATAGCGGGACTCTTAGGCTACATTCTGGTATACATTTTATCTTTCCCTATAGTTTTTTGTTGAACAAAGTTTTCAAAAAACGGTTTTTCTAAGCAATTTACTCATTTTACTTAAAGTGCTATGGTACGAAATTGGGAAATTCTGACTAAGTTTGGTAAACGGTGTTTTATAACCGGACTCTTAGGCTATATTCTGGTATACATTTTATCTTTCCCTATAGTTTTTTGTTGAACTTTGTTTTGTTAATATTTTTTCGCAGATTACTTAAAACAGTTTAAACCTTTTTCATAGCTTTATGTGTTTGGAAGTTACGCAGGGTATCAAAAAAATACCAAATTATAGTTTTTCCCCTTAGGGGTTAAAAATTCAAAAAAAGGCCAGACACCTGTCAGCTTATTTTTTGTGCAAATTACAATTCTTTTTCAATTTTATTTGTATCGTTTTTAGTTAAGCAGATATAAGATGACCGATTTTACCCTTTTTTACCCCCATAAAGTACGAAAAATCCCTTCTTAGTGGAGCTATACATTGAAAGAGGAACCGATTGTCCAAATTTCATGCCTCTAGCTCTTTGCGTTTGGGCTGCGCGATGATGAATCAGTCAGTCACGTTACTCTTTTATATATATAGATAATTAACAATGTTGTATAAAAAGTAAATATTTATATAAAATTTTATTGTTGTACCACAACTTAACATTATGAAAATCGAATTAAAATTATAGATGTTTTTAAGTTATTTTAAATTAGCGACTCAAAAAACTTGCAATATGACAGTCTTAAACCGACAGCTGATTTTTTTACTTATTTAAACTTTAACTTTAAAACTTCATAGATAAAAAATTTCTCTCTTCTCTCTTCTTTCATCTGAAATATGTCATTACATATATACAAATGTAAAAAAAAAATCTCTCTTAAATAAATAAATAAATATGCCTTGAACTGCTACATTCATTAAAAAAATTAATTATTTTTAATAAAAAAAAACAAAAAATTTAATTGATATCAATATTGAGATTTATTACCATTAAATACAGGTAGAAAGGCACCAACTCGTATTTTTTACGAAATTGAAATTTTAAGTGTTTCCAATACATTTCACACAAATACACAGCGACACAAAAATTTAATTCAATAGTATGAAATATAGCAATTTTACAATCATTTTACGTTTTCGTCTTCTCCTATAGATTTGCATTTATTTGAGTTAGGGTCTTTCTTCCTGTGACCAACTATACAATGTTTCTGAATTTATAGAAAAAGAATTTCTGAACTGTTTTTAGTTTTGAGTATTTCATATCAAAATTTACTTTTCCTTGTAGCATATCTTTTTTCATATTCAGTTTTTGTTTATATATAAAAATATTGTTACTTAATATGAGAGCTAGCTTAATCAAAAGATGCTTTATTTTGTACATTTCCTTTAATACTTGATTTTATTATGGTTATGACTTCATTTGCCAACTCTGTAGCCTGCTTGCGTAATTTTAATGCCTAGAGTATAAATAAAATAATTGTTTTATTAACAACGAAAACAATATATGTACATATATGTATATGTGTAAATCATATGTCGTCATCTAGAACTTCAACCACCCTAATTAATCGAATTTTTAATATAAAAGAAATTATGGTTTTCCATAAAAACATCTCTAATATATGTATATAAATAAAAACAAGTAACAGTGCTATATTCGGCCGTGCCGAATCTTATATACCCTTCACAACGTGTAGTCATGCAATAACAATTGTTTGTATCACCATTCATCCCATATAAAATACGTGCATACGTACACGTTAGAATAAATGTGGCATCGAATCCCAGCTGAGCCAAACAAATTTTATTTTATTTAATATATTATTTATATTTTATTATTTTTTTTTATATTTTTTTTAAATTTTTTTAAAAAATTTTTTTAGAAAAATTTTTAAAAAATTTTTTAAAATTTTTTTTTAAATTTTTTTAAAATTTTTTTTTTTAGTTTTTTTTATTATTTTTTTCTTATTTTTAATATTTTTTTTTTTGTAATTTTTTTTGTTTGGTATGTTTTTTACATGTATCTATGTATGTATGTTGTTGTTGTAATTGTGAAAAAAAATGAGGTGGTCGTGGTTTTTTGCTCATATCTCAGAAAGTTATGGGGCGATTGCGCTGAATTTCAATGGCGATTCATTCCTGGATATTTCCAAGAGATTGATACCATATACAGATCTGAGGAACATATAGTTGCTTCTAAAAGTTGATTTCAACCAACACACGGACAGACGGGCAGACGGACAGACGGTCAGGGCTTAATCGACTCCTCTATTCATAAGCTTTCAGAAAATATATACTTTATGGGGTCGGAAATGAAAATTGTAGAAATTACAAACGGAATGACAAAGCTATATATACCCTTGTGCACCACAGGTGAAGGGTATAAAAAATGATTTCCTAATTTTTTCGAATGCAGAAACAAATTAAAAAAATTTCCATGAAAATTAAAAAATTAGGACAAAAATTGTGTTTTCCCTTAACTTAATACGTAATCTTTAACCCTCGGAAAAGGTTTATGTACAATTTTACTTTATCACGTCCACTTTTATCAACATATCTACCACGCGCCCCCCGATATCGCCTGGACCAGGGTGATGTATTAAAATATCAGATATATTCGGGAGTAATTGGTATTGAAAATCAGAAACATCGGTACATAAACAACTGAGATATGAGCAAAAAACCACGACCACCTCGTTTTTTTTCACAACATCATACATACAAACGTGTATACCGGTTAGAGTGAACGTGAAATCGAATCCCAGCTGAGCCAAAAAAAATTTTTTTTATATATTTTTTTTTATTTTATATATTATTTATATTTTTTATTTTATATATTATTTATATTTTTTATTTTATATATTATTTATATTTACTATTTTTTTTTAATTTTTTATTTAATATTTATTATTTATATTTTTATTTTTTTTTTATTTTTCTTTTAACACATACGTAAATTTATAATATTACAATGGGATGTTTTTAAATATGTATGAACGTATTTCATGAGATTAATGGTGATACAAACTATTGTTATTGCATGACTACACGTTGTGAAGGGTATATAAAATTCGCCACGGCCGAATATAGCACTCTTACTTGTTGTAATGTTGTCTAATTTTTTTATTAGTTATGGCGGTTTGCGTTTTAGGTGACGTTATAAAACTACCTTAGTTCGCAACTCTTTTTCATTAGTTACGAGTTCTTGTATTTGAATAATAGTATTTTCATTATTCTTTTGGTCAACAATCCAAGGTAAGTACAGTTCTAAAAGAACAAAAAAAAAAAATAACAATACACGGATAAAAGTATTTATATGTATATATTTTACCAGTCCACAGTTCCAAGCTAATTGGTGCCACTAATGACCATATAATACTGGGATTCGGTTCGTATAAAGGATTAAGAAAATTTTTTAAAACTTCAGGTCAATTGAGATCGATACAGTTGGTGAATACAATATAGAAAAAGCCAAAAGTAGAACCAAAGTTTTTTTTTACGATTTTGTGATGACGTACAGCAGGAATGGTGGTGTCGAGAAGCAAATGGATGTCCAGCTTGTATCCACTCTCGTTCGATTAAGGCCTGAACTCTAAATGTTATATATATATATATACATATATACAATTATCATTGGCTAAATAATAGAAATTATAAAAAAGAATCATATCTCACCCTCTCACGGTGCGACAATCAGGATTTAATATTATTTGCACTAAGGAGGTCACTATTAGTGTTGAATCCAAACCTTTGCCACCATGTACTAACGCAGGACTACAATCCTGAACTAGACACTGTGCAACTACACATGCGGCAATTAATGAATTTAAAACTAAACTTAGCCAATTGCTACTTTCCAGGCGGGATAGCCACTTATCCAGAGAACATGATATATCATTACAAGCTAAATACATTACAAAGGTCGATAATTATATTATTTAAGTTTTTTATTATTGAATAGAATACCTTCAATTAATCTGGAGAAACTTTCAAAAATGGCCGAAGATACATTTCCAATTGAACGATTAACTTTTTTCCATTGAGAATAATGTTGGTCCGTTTCAGTATTTGATTTTCCTTTGCCCCAAGTATCTACAATAAATCCTTTTTTGCTGACAGTACAACATTTAAGATGGCTTCATCGGCTTGATTCACTGGGCTGAAGTACGCCATGCGCCATTTTTGCTTATTTTGTGAGTTTTTAGTACAAGTAATGCCAAGTTTTTAAAATCACAAAATTTTTAGCATGGATGCCAGACAGCCTTTATTTAAAAGAATTTGATTTGTCATATTAATTTGCGTATTTTTGTATATACATTTCTTTTTATTATATTACAAAAACTGTTTAAATAAAAGTTTAAAATTTAAATTGTATTTTAAATTTTTTCAAAATGTACTTAAATTTTTTTTATTATTTAAAATTACTTAACATTAAATAACTTTTGTAAACCCTATTTTATAGAAAAAATGTATATGTACATTAGAAAAGGACACATTGAGTATATAAAATAAATTTCTATTTAAATTTTTTAAAATTTGCAGAGCAGCAAATAAGTAATCACGTTAAGAATCATACATACATATGTTAATTCGATATCAATAAATGTTTACACATTTCTATAAAACTATATAAACAATCAAAATAAGCCTTTTGTAAATTCTCAAATCAATTATGAATAGGCGAGTTAATGCTTAAATTACTATTTTGTTAAAATTGCAAACAAGTCGACAACTTACCGAATTTGTATTATTTGATTGCGTAATTTAAACAAAGTACAAAGACATAGTTATTATTTTTTTTACATTATAAATGTTATTAAAAGTAAATTTGTTTTATATTATGAGCGTATAAAAGTTACTTCTCTTTTGTATGCTTAGACTTAATAAAATAATTCTGTGGCAATATAGAAAAATTCTTATGTCTAATTTTGTAGTTTTTTATGAAAACACCTTTAAAGTTTTAAGCTAATTTTTATAAATTGATTTCCTTTAAAATACAAATTTTTATATGCGTTCCATGCTGTATTATTTACAATGGTGCAAATTTGCAATAGTAAATATAAATACAGGATTGTGAATTACGCTATCGTTTTTCCTATATAAAGTTTAATTAAAATTAAATAAGTTATTTTTCCAAATGATATTGTCCGTTAGAACTATATAAAAAAAGTTTTTATGCCATAACTTGCTTAAAGTGTCAACAGTAATTGAAAATCTGCGTTGGGGTAGTTTAAAATTGCGAAATTACACTGGTGTTATTACCTAAATTTTAGCTTACGTCGACTTATGTAGTAATTACTTTTAATCACAGAATTCTAATGTTAATAGGCAAGTCGATTTCTTGTTACGTGGTTTACGCATACATTATGCAAACAATTTTAATAGGAAAAATACTATTGAAAGGAATTTTTTGCAGATGTGCGCAATATAGTATTTTTGGAGTTATATGCGTTTAAATTTGCTACTTATATATAAGCAAATTACATGCATGTAACAAAACAAAATAAAGTAATGCATGCCCCTACAAGTTGTTTTTTGCAAATAGTGATTTTTGTGTATGGTATCAAAAACACAGCAAAAATACTATGTTTTTCTGTTTAAGATTTGGTATTCACACCTAATTGGATTTACTTTAGGAAAAAAATTAAAGTCGAAATAAATAAATTGGTAACAAAATAAATTGTTAGATAAAAGTTATTTTAAGCTTAAAAAATCATTTACAACAAGATTACGGTCGAATGGGTCAACAGCAATATAAACTACTAATTATTAATGTGCTATCATTTTTGTTTTTTTTTCTTGTTTTCCCATAAAATGATTTGTACCGAATGACAGTTTATGCTTTAAAGGAATTTTGTTATAAAAAATAATATTAAATTGAAATTTAGTTTATACAGCAGAAATTTTAATAAACCGAATTGGTAGCACTAATTAATTGTACTAAGTGGCATAAAATACATGCATTTGTCTGGCAACACGATCTGCAAATAAAAATTAAAAAAACTCTTTGTTCTGCACAAAAATGAGAAAACTCTCATTTTTCTGCACAAAAGAGTAATTTTTCTCTTTGCAGATTGAGTGTAAAATTTAGTTTGCCAACTTTACTTTGTTATTTTCTCGCCGGCCGTTTCAATATTTAAAATGTTCATAAGATTTGCTTATTATTTAAATGTAAATAGATTGCAAATAAATATATAAAATAAAAAAAAAAAAATTCTAAATTTGAATCAATAAGCCTTTATTTCACAATTTTAGCTTTATAAACGTAGAAAATACAAAAAGTACCATAAAAATACAAAAAACTACCTTTTTGGTCAACCATGCGACTTTCAGTTTCACCTTGTATCAATAGACACTGATTTCAAAATTCTATCTTCGCATACGTTGAAAACACAAAAAGTACAAAAAAAAAATCAAAAAAGTACCTCTTGGTCGCACCTAACATTTTTTGTTTCACCTGGAATCAATAGTCCTTGATTGTACAATCCTACCTTCATAGACGTAAAAAATACCAAAAGTACCATAAAAATTCAAAAAAATACTTTTTTGGCTGCCCGTAACAGTTTTAGTCTTACATGGAATCAATAGTACTTCATTTTGCGATTCTACCTTTATAAACGTAGAAAATACAAAAATTACCATAGAAAAGCGAAAAAGTAAATTTTTGGTCCAAGTTCCAAATTCCAAGTTTAAAATGTGAAAATATCTATGTAACAAAATCTACTCTTTTTTGCATAAAAGTAATTATGTTCTAAAAAGTACCAAACTCTTCCCGATTTTTGCCTTTTTACCCTGTAAGGAATTTGTTTAAATTTTGACTAAATTACATAATTTTTTATGTCTGGTGAAATCCCAATTAAAAATTTTGTGAAAACTGACAGTCTAATTAGGAATTACATAAATTTTCCGGAATTTTCCCCTAAATATTTCACCTAAATATTTGTCCATATTTTATTAGGAAGTAATAATTGTCAAATTTTAATATAAGAAAAATTTCTTTTAAAAAAAGTACCAAAAAAGGGAGAATTTTTACCCCTTATACATGTGAATTTGAAAAAAGTGCCGAATTCCTATTAATATTTTTTCGCGGATTACTTAATCAAGTTTAAATTTTTTTCTAGCTTTATTAGTTTGGAATTTACATAGGGTACCAAAAAAGTACCAAATTTAGGTTATTACCCGTTTTTCCCCCTTAGAGGTTGAAAATTCAAAAAAAGGCTGACAGGTGCAGCTTATTTTTGTGCAAATTACAATACTTTTTCAATTTGATTTGTATCAATTTTAGTTTAGCATATATAAGATTACCGATTTTACCCTTTTTTACCCCCTTAAAGTACGAATTTCCAAAATTCCCTTCTTTGTGGAGCTATACATTGAAAGAGAAACCGATTGTCTAAATTTAATGTCTTTAGCTCTCTGCGTTTGGACAGTGCGATGATGAATCAGTCAGTCTCAGTCGCCTCAAGTGTACTAACTTTTGAAATTGATGTCTTCCGATCGGGATGCACCAACGCTAGTCCTATTGAATAGTAGCTCAGATAAACATTTTTAATAAGATCGGTCAAGAACTCTCTGAGATATAGGGGTTCAAAATTTGACATTTCGGCAAAGTAGTTGTTTCTTCTCATCCCTGTAACTTGTTACCTAAAGCTCTTAGCAAAATTTGTCCCAAATAGTTTAGATAGCTTTTTCTTCAATCTTTCCAAAAAAAAAAAAGAAATTTTTTTTTTAAATATATTTTTTAAAAAAGTTTTTTTTTAAATAAGCTTTTTTTTTTTTTTGCTCAAAAGAAAGCTTAGGGCTTTTCCTTGAAGAGCCTTAAGGTCACTTAGTGGGATGCGAGTGGGATATTTATAAAAAAAAATATATTGTCACTCAGTACAAAGATTTTTATATGCACTATTTTTAATTATTTCCCATTTGTGTGCAAGCGTTTCTAAAACCTTAAAAATGAAACATATAATAGAAACTAGATAAATTTGACTTTAAAACGGTATGTAACATACCTAATTAAGCTTCCATACCTTCGATACTATACCAACAAGATGTTAGCCTCATGAATAAAATCATTTTTTTGGCTATAGAAATTTTGAAAATTTAATATTTTTATTTATTTGTTGTGATAATTAAATAATATATAATAAAACAAGTAACAGTGCTATATTCGGCCGTGCCGAATCTTATATACCCTTCACAACGTGTAGTCATGCAATAACAATTGTTTGTATCACCATTCATCCCATATAAAATACGTGCACGTTAGAATAAATGTGGCATCGAATCCCAGCTGAGCCAAAAAAATTTTATTTTATTTTATTTAATATATTATTTATATTTTATTATTTCTTTTATATTTTTTTAAAATTTTTTTAAAAAATTTTTTTAGAAAAATTTTTTTTAAATTTTTTTTTGTAGTTTTATACCCTTCACCTGTGGTGCACAAGGGTATATATAGCTTTGTCATTCCGTTTGTAATTTCTACAATTTTCATATGTATGTTATTGTTGTAATTGTGAAAAAAAACGAGGTGGTCGTGGTTTTTTGCTCATATCTCAGAAAGTTATGGGGCGATTGTGCTGAATTTCAATAGTGATTCATTCCTGGATATTTCCAAGAGATTGATACCATATACAGATCTGAGGAACATATAGTTGCTTCTAAAAGTTGATTTCAACCATCACACGGACAGACGGGCAGACGGTCAGGGCTTAATGGACTCCTCTGTTCATAAGCTTTCAGAAAATATATACTTTATGGGGTCGGAAATGAAAATTGTAGAAATTACAAACGGAATGACAAAGCTATATATACCCTTGTGCACCACAGGTGAAGGGTATAAATATAAATAACTTAAGCGATTTTAATCTGCTTTTAAGTTTTGTAAATTTTCAAATAGCCAGTTATTTTTCTTTTGTCTACCTGGTAAACATTTCAGTTCCATCCTATCTTATTTTTCAGTACGGGATATGATATTTTAAACTGTCCTTATTTTTAAAGAAAACAGTTAAGAAATTCCCTTGGCTGATGTCCCTATATAATAATTAAAATACATTAATTGAATAATTTTTTTGCAAACTCGCTTTCCAGGAATTTTTAAAATTAAATATTTGGTCACTTATTACATGAAAGAAACCCTTTTTATCTGTAAACGTATTTAACTCTTTTGTATGTAATAGCATTCATTAAAAAAACCCAAAAAATAAAGAAATTCTTTTCTTATTGCCTAATTGTTCAAAGATTTTTTAACATAATCAGGTAAAATACTTTTTCTAGGTATTGTATCTGTCATTATTGTCATTGTGAAGACATTCGGAAGTCAGTTTTTTCGAAACAGCGCACAGTGGGTTCGATGACACCGAAAGTGGCGATTAATTCATGGGAGCCGTAATTTAAATTTTTTTGAATTTTTTTTTTTCAAATCGTTAAATATACATAAAAAGGCATATTCTGAAAAAAGATACACGGAACAATTTTTTTTACGATTTTATAGACATTTTTATTTTTCGGAAAATTATAGTTTAATTCAGAATTTTCGCCGTAATTTTAAAATGGAAAGTGATTTTTATAAACAATGAGAAGCAAACGAAAGCTTATATTGTCTTCTGTCTAAAAAATAGAAAAATAAATATATATTTTGCATAAATATGAACATAAGTTTAATTTAAAGTCTGAATTTGGGTTTTAAAGGATTCGAGAATTTTACAACTTTTTTGAAAAAGTAACGAAATAAATTTTTATAATTTTTTTGCTTATCAATAATTGTCATACACTTAAATAGAAACCATATTAAACAAAAAAAATTAAAAAAATTTTTTTTTGTCTGTTTGGGAACGTTTTTTCAATTTTGTGGAAAATGGGCTTAATTTACAAATTTTATGGTAAATTTAAAATAGAAAGCTATAAATGATTAAATAAAATTTAAAATATATTGAATATATTATTAGGTTAGGTTAGGTTGAAAAGGAGGGGTATAAAAGCCCAAACCCATGACAGGTATGCACTTATGCCCAGTTGGCATGTTGTGCGCTCCATATGGAAAACGGAATTCCCAAACAAAAACCATAAACATAATTTCCCATAAATGACGGACTAGTCCAAGAATCCAGTCCCCTCAATGTAACGCCTTATGGATCTCCAGTACGAGTTCCCCAGGTATTCTAAGTTCGGCATAGTATCCACTGTAAAGTTTTCGCGCCTAATATGCCCAAACGCAGGACAATGACAGAGGTAGTGTACCAAAGTCTCATCTTCTTCCTCGCATGCTCTACATGTTGTCTCCTCAGATAATCTCATGCGAGCTAGATGAGTTCTCAACTCCGTATGACCTGTAATCACACTGGTTAGTTTCCTAAGTGTAGGTCTACTTAGTCTCAGAATCTCCTTTGATTTCCCAACATTTGGGTCACCCCATAGTGTTCTTGTCACCTTACCGACATCAGTGCTTTGCCATTTTCTGACATGTTCCTCCATCGCCCAACGTTTAAGTTCATCCTTAAATCGTTTAAGGGGTTTGGCGTTCTCCAAAGTTATAGTACTCAGGAGAGCTCCCATTTTGGATAATTTGTAGGCTTTCTCGTTTCCGATCAGCCCGTGATGGCTTGGTATCCATATTATTATTAACAAGTAAAAGAGCTATCTTCGGCCGTGCCGAATCTTATATACCCTTCACAACGTGTAGTCATGCAATAACAGTAGTTTGAGTCACCATTCATCCCATATGAAATACGTACATACATATAAAAACATACATATATAAAAACATCCCATTGTAAAATTATAAATTCACGTATGTATGTAAAAAAACGAAAAAAAAAATTAAAAAAAAATTAAAAAAAAAAAATTAAAAAAAAAAATTATTATATATAAAATATATATAAAACAAAAAAAAAAATAAAAAAAAAAGGAAAAAAAAATATATAAAAAAATTAAAAAAAAAAATAATAACAAAAATATAAATAATATATTAAATAAAAAATAAAAAAAAAATTAAAAAAAAAATATAAAAAAAATAAAAAAATTTTTTTTGCCTCAGCTGGGGATTCGATCCCACGTTTTCTCAAACCAGTATACACGTTTGTATGTATGTATGTTGTTGTTGTAATGTTGTTTTTATGAAAAAAAAAATCGAGGTGGTCGTGGGTTTTTGCTCATATCTCAGTTGTTTATGTTTCTGATTTTCAATACCGATCTACTCCCGAATATTTCTGATATTTTAATACCTCACCCGAGTCCAAGCGATGTCGGGGGGCTTCAAGAAGTTGATTTCAACATACACACGGACAGACGGACAGACTGACAGGGCTTAATCGACTCCCCTATTCATAAGCTTTCAGAAAATATATACTTTATGGGGTCGATTAAGCCCTGTCAGTCTGTCCGTGTGTATGTTGAAATCAACTTCTTAAAGCCCCCCGACATCGCTTGGACCCGGGTGAGGTATAAAAATATCAGAAATATTCGGGAGTAGATCAGCATTGAAAATCAGAAACATCGGTACATAAACAACTGAGATATGAGCAAAAACCCACGACCACCTCGATTTTTTTTCACAAAAACAACATTACAACAATAACATACATACAAACGTGTATACTGGTTAGAGTAAATATGGCATCGAATCCCAGCTGAGCCAAAAAATTTTTTTTTTATTTTTTTTTTTTAATTTTTATTTAATATATTATTTATATTTTTATTATTATTATTTTTTAAATATTTTTTTATTTTTTTTTTTAAGTTTCTTTTTTTATTTTTTTTTTGTTATATATATTATATATATATATGTTAATAATTTTTTAAAATTTTTTTTTAAAATTTTTTTTAAAATTTTTTTTTTATTATTTTTTTATTTTTTTTTTTATTGCATGACTATTTACACGTTGTGAAGGGTATATAAGATTCGGCACGGCCGAATATAGAGTTCTTACTTGTTCACTGTGTGAAGGGTATAAAAAGATAAATTAAAAATAATATACACATATATAAATATTTCTACATAATTGATTTAAACTCCTATTTGTCCTTACGACAAAATATCATCAATTCTAAAATTTGTATAAAATGTTAATAAAAAACAATATTTTAATTTTTTTATACATGTTGTTTGTATTTAAGAAAAAGTTATATATTATACACTAATTGTTTTAACAATCTGCATCATAATCTTCCTTATCTGTATCATGATGTTCATCCTAACCTTCATCATCATAATCTTCACTATCATTACTCTCGCTATCATGTATTTCTTGAGAAATAATAGGCGATAGCAAAATCCGTAGTTCGGAATTTGATAATTCTTGCTTTTCTTTCCGCTCATTTTGTTTATTTTGATCTGAACTGAAAAAAATCCATTTAGAATATCTTCATTCGAATTTTCTCGGCTGCATTTGCCAGCAAAATGTTCCCTATAATTTTTAAAATCCTTATTTCTGGCTTCCTGAGCTTCTTCTGAAAGTTCTCCGATCGGTAAAAAGGCATATTTTATGATTTCGGGACTATGAATTAAAAATTTATGTATTGTAGGAGTCATACAAAACCATGGATATTTTTCAACAAGGTACTTTGCAGTGTTATGAGCAAAATTGCGAAAATTCTCTAGGCAGATTTCGTGACCACAGGAAATAACAACTAATATTGTGCGCATTTTTTTATTAAGGCCAAATCAACTTTCTTTATTTCTGCATTTTTAAAATAACGTCTTGCTGCATTTCCGTCGTTAAAATTGCCGGAACCTGGCTTTGGCAGATCCACAATTAATCTCGTTCTTTCCCGAAGTTCTTTTTGAATTCGTGATTTTGTTACTGCAACTAATTTCTTATCCTCATCCGACCTTGCTTGCCACTTATTTTTTGGTATTTTATAGAATAAGTGGAGGAGACACTCACAAAATCGTATCCACCCGTGAAGTATTGAAAGCCCAAACTCCAAAGTATCACTGTTTACTTCCCTAACATTCATTGTGTGAATTGAGTTAAACATCTTACTCGTAGCGCCACACAAATAGCACTTCTGTGTAGAGCGCGTGTCTGTAATCGCGTTACACACTTTTCCATCTATCATTATTACAGATAATTCATGGTGAACTTTTATAGAATTTTTTCCGACCGAAAGTAATAGGTTAGGTTAGATCCGGCAGCCGCCCGAAAACATAGCTTGCTTGGGTCTTTCGAGGGTCCCGTTGTGATACCGTAGGCACCAATGCCCGTTAGTCTATGTCCTCTGGCCGTCGTTCCTCAGTCATCCTGTCCTGTTAACAAAGGTGTGGATCTTTCCCAGATCAACTCCGGAAAGACAACTTTTACTTACAAGTATTCGCTGACCTAGAATCTGGTGTCTTAGGTCCCCAAATGCAGGGCAATTACAGAAAAGATGTTTAGTTGTCTCCTCCTCTTCCTCGTTATCGCAACTTCTGCAGAAGTCCTTGTAAGGGATACTCAGCCTTTTCGCATGTGTACCTATAGGCCAGTGTCCGGTAATGACCGCTACGAGGTTCCTAAGGTGGATTCGGGGCATATTCACTGCATATTGCGTCCTATGCACATCCATGTCAGGCCAGATTTTTCTGGTTTCCAAACAAGTGGGTTCTCTCACTCACCTTTCCTTAGCATCCAAATAGAATCGATGCGAGATTAGCTGCTTACCCTTCGATAAGGGAATACCCAAAGCACGACTGGATTCAACCGAATCTAAGGTAGTACCGGCTTTTGCAAGTGCATCAGCTCTAATATTACCATCAATGTCCCCATGTCCTGGAACCTACACAAGGGTAACCGTCGAATATCTCGCTATCTCCTCAAGACACACCCGGCATTCCTGGGAAATTTTCGATGTGCTGTACACACTCTCAAGGGACCTAATAGCCGCCTTGCTGTCAGTAAAAATATAAATATCCCTGCCAGATATTCCATTATACTGAATCTGTTCCGCGGCTGTCATAATAGCCATTAATTCGGCCTGTATCGCGCTACAATAATCCGGTAGCCTCAGGGACATTTCCAAGCCCAACTGGATCGAAAAAATACCACATCCAGTTCTAGCATGTGATTTCGATCCGACAGTAAATATCTGGATGGCATTCACCGGAGGTCGGAGGCCGTTGTCATATTCATATCTATCCGATATATTCGTCACGAAACCTGGATCAAATACAGGTTCAGGTACCTTGTAATTAATAGGAGAAACAATATTGATCATACCCAAAATTCTTTCATGTCCATAATTCACATACTTCTATGCCCTTGTAGCATTCAGCCTCAGTGCGTTGTCCGCTGCCATCTGCTTAACCACGATGTCTGGTGGTAACCAGTTCAAAATAGTGAACAGTGCCTTAGATGGTGTGGTCCTAAGAACACCTTTTATCATAATCGCAGCCATTCTCATAATACGTTCGAATCTGTCCTGGTGGATTCTCTTCTCCAGCGCCACCCACCAGACTGCCGCTCCGTAATAAAGAATTGGTCTGACGATAGAATCTTATAGCCAGTATAAGTTCCTGGGGTTAATACCCCAATTGAGGCCAGCAGTGTAATATAGTTGCCGCCTTAGTGGTCCTAGACTTTGTGTTCAGGTTCCAGTTTAGTTTGCTGTCCAATACGAGATCCAGATATTTGACATTATCGGATAGCGCTAGTGCCCCTCCATTTATCCTAGGCGTAGCAAAGGTTGGTATTTTGTACCTCCTTGTGAACAGTACCAGTTCCGTTTTGGCAGTATTGACTCCCAACCCACATCCCTGGCACCACCTAAGTATTAACGTCAGCGCAGATTCCAAGAGCTCCGAGAGCAGTCCAGGATCTTTGCCCGTATCTGCTACAGCCACATCATCCGCATAAGCAACAGTCATGCAGGATGTATTCTCCATGGCCCTAAGCAGGATATTAATGTTGATGTTCCATAGTAGTGGAGAAAGTAACCCACCTTGCGGTGTGCCATTTACCGCCACCTTGGAGATGCTAGAGGCGCCCAAAGTTAACTCTATGCGCCTATGTTTCAGTAGTTTTTCTACAAAACCGGTGACCGCAGGATCTATGTCCAGTTGTCTCAAGGCGTTCAAAACCGAATCCAGTTTGACATTGTTGAAGGCGCCCTCAATATCAAGGAAGGCGACCAAGGTGTAGTCCCTGTAGTTCATAGATTTTTCAGTATGGCCAACCAGCGCGTGTAGCGCCGTTTCTGTAGATTTGCTCTTCGTATAGGCATGCTGTGCCCCCGATAGAGTATCTGGTCTTAGAGACGATCTGATATAAACATCAATAATCCTTTCCAGAGTCTTAAGCAGGAAAGAGGAGAGACTTATTGGCCTGAAGTCTCCGGCCCTTGTATGCGAGGCTTTACTTCCCTTGGGTATGAAAATAATCTTATAGGATGTCCACCTTGATGGGACATGGGATAAATGCAAGCATGCCTTGAATGTCACCAGAAGCCATGGCATTAAAATATCGATGTTCTCCTGTAGATCCGCTGGAATTATGCCATCAGGACCTGGAGACTTAAAGGGATGGAAACTTCCAACTGCCCATCTTATGCGATGCTCAGTGATCGGTAGATTCGATATGTCATATACATCCGTGTGGTCAACAGCAGGAGGAGAGTCTTGCTCTAGACAGCCTGGGAAATGTGTCTCCATGAGAACCTCCGGCGTTTCCTTACTGCTGGTGGTCCAAGAACCATCCGCCCTCTGTATGTATGATGGTATTGTTGGATTCGATGATAAAATCTTTCGTAGCCGAGTTGTCTCCGATGAATTTTCCACCTCGTTGCAGAATTTTCTCCAGGATTGCCTCTTGGCTCTTCTGATAAGGTTTTTAAACCCATTTAGAGAGGATTTATATGTGGCCCAATATCCACTCCTTTTAGCCTCATTGAACAGTTTCCTGCATTCTTTGAGCTTTTTCGCAATTTCAGCATTCCACCAAGTGGGCTTGGCCTTACCTTTCCTAGTAGTTCCCCTACAGGAGTTATCGGTTGCCTCAGCCATTACATTACTCAAGAACTCAGTTACGGGGTCCAGATTGGACTTATCGTCAATGGAGTCTGGACATGAAGAGAGTTTTCTATTCAGCACCTCAGCATAAACAGACCAGTTTGCCCTTCTCCTATTCAAGAAATGACTCTCAGAATCCACTTCAAAAAATAAATCAAAGTCGATATATAGATGATCGGAAAAAGAGCAGTCCTTTGACACCCTTCAATTTCCTATCAAATTCACATACCTATCGCTAATAAGAGTAACATCCAAAACCTCGCTTCTGTTAGTAACTACAAAGGTGGGTGCATTACCCCTATTAACTTCTGTTAGTTTATTCTCAATTATAAATTCGAGGAGTGACTCACCTTTTGGTTGGTATCCGAGCTACCCAAGACGGTATGGTGCGCGTTGGCATCCGCGGAAATTATGAGAGGTATGTTCCTTTCGTTCGCGTAAGACATCGCCTTCCTAGTGATGGAGTTAGGTAGGTCCCCTCCATGATCGTGCGCCATATAACAGCTCATTAGCCAGACTATTCGCCTCTTGTTCTCGATGGCTATAGTACAGGTGTCATTATCACTGACGTCGGATAGAACAAAAGCTTTAAGACTGTTTTTGGCCATAATGCAAGATCTGGTCGTACCTGGTCCGGCTGCATACAGAATGTAGTAGCCATCCTTGTTTAGCCCGCAAACCCTGCATTTGTACAACAATGGTTCTTGGACACATATAAGATCCTCCGTGCCTGAAGACAGTCGGAGGAGTAGGGCAGCTGACGCCTCTTTTGAGTGGTGAAGGTTAATTTGAGTAACCTTCAATGTAGCTGGTCGCTGTGGACGACTGTGACATCGGCGTCCTCTGAACCGTCGTCAGATTCTTGAAGGGTGTCTTCATCTTCTGCTACATCCATCTTACCAAAGAATTCCCCCACTAGTCCTGAGACCGATTGGGTGTCATCAATGTCCAATGAAAGAGCATATTCATCGTCACAGCTCATGGAGAGATCCTTAGAAGAGTCCTTACTCTCCGGAACTTGAGGCTTCCTCTTGTCGTCACCCTTATAGACCCGGAGAAAGATAGTACCAAAACCATAGTATATCTTTCCCTGAGTCTTTCGAAGTGGAGACAGGGAGTCACTGTTTATAATAACAGTGGCCTTCCTGGAGCCTTCTACAGCTTCAGTAACCTTGGGTATTTTCCAGTCCTTTGTGGGTAGCTGAGGATTACTGACCTGCATAATCTCCAGAATCTCCTTTAGGTCGGATGGTATTGCGGGAATCTTGGCAATAGATCTCGGCCTTTGTGGAATATCGGCAAGAGGTATTGCCTCGAGCTTAGCGCCAGACCATACTTCCCCGACGGACTCTATGGCGGCTTTGTACAGCTGCGCTGAACGCTCGTCTGTACAGGCTATCAGTTTGATGTGGCCTTTGTACCAGCCAGCATTTTCGAATTGGGGTGGTGGTCCCGAACGACTTTCAAGAACACCCCATTGAGAACCATGACAACCAATTTCCAGTTACAAAAAATGGAGCAACAATACCGCAAGCTAAGATTCCATACCTTAAGAAAATATATGACTCAAACCCCAACCTTAACTAACTTAGAAGTTATGGTTCACGAAACATCCAAAATAGGCCAATTTTAGACCTTTTTTTAAAAAATCGTCAAAAATATTTTCACACATATTTTCAAAAACACTACATCATTTTTATACACACAAATACCTGAAGTTAAAGGTTCCATTCTTAAAATAACACTTTGTTAACGTTAAATTTGGAAATTACGGACTCGTTTAATGCAAAATTTTACTTTTTTCGCTTTTTTAAAAAATTGCAAAAAATGTTTAACGTTGACAGCTCACTACGGAGTCAGCGAATTTAATATCAGGTGGTGGTGAAAAGTGGGCGTTATAGTAGGCGTGTCAAACTTTTTTCTGCTAGTGAGTACAATTTAGATATTTCAATATAGTCCTTTATTATTCTAAAATCTTTATTCATAGAGAAATTATATAAATTTTAAATAAATCGGATATGGGAGGTGGGTGTGTCACATTTACTTTCTGTTACAAAAAAGCGTTTGAGCAAAAAGCACCTACTGCAAAATTTCAGAATCGTACATCTAATTTTGTCAGTTTTATTAAGTTTTAATTTTTAAATATACCCTAAAATACACTGTGCGGTATAACTTTTCGTACATTTTTATCTATTGGGTGATTTTTTAAAAGCTATAGGAAAGTTTAAAAAAACACATAAAATTCAGAAAAATTCATGAAATGTTTGAAGATTATTTTATGCAAATGTTGACCGTGACTGCGCCTCAAATGGCCCATCCGCTTTGTCCAATTTTGGCCTACTCTTTCGACCATTTCGGCCGGTATCTCATGAATAAATGCTTCAATATTGTCTTCCAATGCGTCAATTGAAGCGGGCATGTGTGTATAGCTTTAACATAGTCCCACAAAAAATACTCTAAAGGAATTAAATCGCACGATCTAGGCGGCCAATTGACCGGTCCCGAACGTGAAATAAAATATTCACCGTACTCGCCTCTCAATAAGTCTACTGTTAAGCGTGTTAACCACATGTCATGCAAGTCAACCTCTTGCATTTTGGGCAAAAAAAAATTGGATATCATCTCACGGTATCGCTCACATTCACAGTTACGTTACGATTCGCATCATCTTTGAAGAAGTACGGTCCAATGATGCCAGCAGCCCAAAAACCGCAACAAACTGTGACTTTTTCTCGATGCAGTGGTAACTCTTGCAATGCTTCTGGCTGATCTTCACTCCAAAATCGACAATTCTCCTTATTAACGTACCCATTGAGCCAAAAATGAAACTGACGATAAAATGGAAGCAGCGCGATGAACTTTGTTAACAGAGTACGCATTTTGATAATAAAATTCAATAATTTGCAAGCGTTGTTCGTTTGTATGATGATTCATGGCTAAATTGTAGACCAAACTGAATATGTTTGACAGTGAAACAAAACACAAAACATGCGTCAGCTGTTTAAACTAGTATTGCTAAAGAGATAATAGCTAAAAAATCACCCTTTATAACTCCTTTCCTAATGAATACTTACTTACTTAAGATATTTCAAGTTTCATGACTCTACGTTAATGCGTTTGGAAACAATTCCATTTTACTCGACGTTGCCAGTACACGGTTTTTTCGACCTACTCTTGCATTACGAGCTATAACTCTCTTCCTGATATTCTGATTTAGCCCATTTTCTGGCAAAATTTGAGGCCCCTAACTTTTTTGGTGCCACCTCTATCGTGCTTTCCACAGACGGAGAGACGGAAATAGCTAGATCGTCATAAAATCAAACCCTGATTCAGAATATATATACTTAATGGGGTCTAAAATGAATATTTCGATGTGTTACAAACGTAATAACAAAAGAATATACCACCACCATTTTTTTTGGTGGCGGATATAAAAAGTTGATCAGCTGCGTTGTTAACACCACCTAATAATGAATTCGCCTTGATTACACCTCTCTTTAGCTTATTAATAATATTATAATTCTTCTGTTTTATTTTTCATACCCTTCACACAGTGAAAAAGGGTATATATAGGTTTGTCATTCCGTGTGAAATTTTTACAATTTTCATTTCCGACCCCATAAAAAATATATTCTCTGAAAGCTTATGAATAGGGAAGTCGATTAAGCTCTGTCAATCTGTCCGTGTGTATGTTGAAAGCAACTTTTTGAAAGCCCCCGACATCACCAAGACCTGTGTGAGGTATTAAAATATCAGAAATATTTGGGAGCAGATCGGTATTGAAAATCAGAGAAATCTGTATATAAACAACTAAGGTATGAGCAAAAAACCACGACCACCTCGTTTTTTTTACAACAACACACACTGGATGAACGTAGGTTCAAATCCCAGTTTAGACAAAAAAAAATTTTGTTTTATTTCCATTTTATTTTTAATTTATTTTTTTTAATACATACATACTTAAACTCAATTTATAATTTTACAATGGTACGTTTTTTAACGGATAAAATCATTATAAAGAATAATGACATATAGTATGTATGTATGTACGCATTTATTTAAAGAAAACAAAATGTCACCGCGGCCTTCGCTGACAGAGATAACAAACAGCGTAACAACAGCTATAACTTTGATTCAACGTAGTGTGTGTGTGTAAAAACCTATATACGCATATTCATTCATTCGTATTGTTAATATTTCAATAGTGTTGGCTTTTTTTATTCATCAAAATAATCACACAAAATAAACATGTTGATAGCATAATGGGGGCACTAGCAAACTATGAACCTGATGATTCGCTGCTCGATACCATTTTCTTTTGTATTTGTTGCAATTTTTATTCTTTTATTTTAAATATTTCATTCCACCGTTGTCAATATGAGTATCAGATAAAATATCATGACCAGCAAAACACGATGCACTACGAAAAAAAACTAAACCTTGGAAACGTGTGAGGCACTAAAATATCAGAAATATTCGGGAGTAGATCGGAATTGAAAATCAGAAACATCGGTACATAAACAACTGAGATATGAGCAAAAACCCACGACCACCTCGATTTTTCTTCACAAAAACAACATAACAACAACATACATACATATAATCGTGTATACTGGTTAGAGTAAACGTGGCATCAAATCCCAGCTGAGCCAAAAAAAAAAAAATTTTATATATTTTTTTTTTATTTTTTTTTATTTAATATGTTATTTATATATATTTTTTGTAATTTATTTTTTTATTTTTGTTTAAATTTTTTTATATTGTTTATATTGTTTTATATTTATTATTTATATTTTAATTATTTAAAAAAAAAAAAATTTTTAATTTTTTTTTTTTAAATTATTTTTTATTTTTTTTAAAACACATACGTAAATTTTTAATTTTACAAGGGGATATTTTTATATATGTATGTTTTTTATATATGTATGTACGTATTTCATATGAGATGAATGGTGATACAAACTACTGTTATTGCACGACCACACGTTGTGAAGGGTATATAAGATTCGGCACGGCCGAATATAGCACTCTTACTTGTTTTAAATTGTTATATTCTTTCTTTTGTAATTTGCGTGTTCTTCTACTTTTGTTCTTTAGTTTGTAATTTACATGCATATACATATGTATTTATATGTACATAATGTGTATGTTTCCTTTTTTACCGCTTTATTTTGCGTTCTTTTTGTATTTTATTATTTCGTATTTAGTTTGTTTTATGATTTAAAAAATGTTTCATTGTTTTCTTCAAATTTATTCGGAATCGAATTTTTTTCCGGACAGAAAAGAAAACAATTGATTTTCTTTATTATTATTTTTAACGAAGCGAAAATGTGGTTTTATCAAATAACTTTATAGGATTCGTTGGGCGCCAGTTATTATACGTTGGAAACTTTAAACAGAGTACAAATTTATTTATTTATGGCACAACGGTTTACATGTTTTGACCAAATACATTGCCCTTTAATTAAAACGTTTGCTTGATTGTCTAGATGTGAATAACTTTATTATCTATGATTGCTATTATCTATTATTCTTATTTCTAACTAACGATGCCAGACTACTAGTGTTCTTTACAAATACTTCAGTGAGAATTTAACATATTATAGTATGGTGTAACTTAACTCAGTTTTCGAAATATCTAAATTTATCTTTAAAAAGATTCTAATAGTGCATAAAAATAGTCGATTGCACTAAGAAGGGCATAAAAAGAAAAAAAGAATTTCAGAAAAGAACAAGGCATAAACGATAACAGTTTACGACCGCTCTTCGCACTAATAAAAAACTTTTTTGTATGCTTACCTCCGATTAAAATTTTAATATTAAGAATATTGAGTCTGACAATATTTTACGATTTTTTTTTTCGTTTGAGCCAGAGCTGTTACAACCATTTTTTTGTAGTTTTATAAAGCACTTGCGTTTAACTTGCTACTTCGATAGCTTACTATTTATTGAATACTCAAGTTATATTTATATTTATTAAATATTTTTGGTTCAATTAATGACAATTTGTATCTTTGATTCAACTCACTTAGAAAAATATAAAGTAGAGTAAGGATATATCGGGCATAAATTTCCCAACTAAAAGCAAGATCAATGCTAAGATTCCTAATTTGCAAAAATGACCCTAAAAATAATAAAAGTAAAATTTCATCCTTTACTTAAACTTCCACTTAGTTTATTATTACCTATATTCAGAATTCTATGTATACAAAATAATAAAATAAAAAAATAAAATAAATAATAAAAAATTAGAAAAAGTAATTTTGGTCGTCCACAATATTAGGAGTTATACCTCGGATCAAAAACTATTTATCTATCTATGTTTACAAACGTAGAAATATAAAGAGTACTATACAAATGCGAAAATGCTTTTTTGTGTCTCCAATATCAATATATTTTCAAAATTCTAGCTTCGCAAACGCTGAAATTACAAAAAGTACCATTAAAATTCAAAAAGTACTTTTTCGGTCGCCCATAACATATTTAGTCTGACCTGGAATCAATAGTCCTTAATTGTACAATACTACCTTCATAAACGTAGAAAATACAAAAAGTACCATAAATATTAAAAAAAGTACTTTTTTGGTCGCCTATAACATTTTCAGTTTCATCTAATAACAATACTTACTATTTTCAAAATTCTAGCTTCAAAAACGTTGGAAATACCAAAAGTACCATAAAAATTCAAAAAAGTACCTTTCATGCCGCCCATAACATTTTTAGTCTTACCTTGTATCAATAGTCACTCATTTCAAAATTCTATCTTCATAAACGTAGAAAATACAAAAAGTACCATATATATTAAAAAGTAACTTTTTGGTCGCCCATAACATTTTGAGTCTAACCTGGAATCAATAGTCCTTTACTTTACAATACTATCTCTATAAACGTAAAAATACACTTACTTAATTTTTCATGTCTGGTGAAATCCCAATAAAAAATTTTGTGAAAATAGGCCGTTCAATTAGGAATTACAACATTTTCCAAAGTTTTCCACTTTTTGGTACATCTTTTGTCCCCAAAAAAGTTTCCAAAAATTTCACTCAAATAATTGTCCATATTCTATTAGATTAAACCAGATTAAACCTTTTTCGTAGCTTTATGTGTTTGGAAGTTACGCAGGGTAACAAAAAAGTACCAAATTATAATTTCTACCCGTTTTTTCCCCTTAGGGGTTAAAAATTCGAAAAAAAAACCAGACACCTGTCAGTTTATTTTTTGTGCAAATTACAACACTTTTTCAATTTACTTTGTATCATTTTTAGTTTAGCAGATATAAGATTACCGATTTTACCCGTTTTTACCGTTTTTTACCCCCATAAAGTACGAATTCCCTTCTTAGTGGAGCTATACATTGAAAGAGGAACCGATTGTCCAAATTTCATGTCTCTACCTCTTTGCGTTTGGGCTGTGCGATGAAGATTCAGTCAGTCAGTTACTCTTCTTAAGCCCGCCACCAAAGAAATGGTGGGGGTATATTCATTTTGTCATTCCGTTTGTAACACATCGAAATATCTATTTTGGAACCCATAAAGTAATTCTGAATCCGGGGGTTCAAAATTTGCCAGAATTTTTCTTATACACAAGGTTTGTTTGGTATTGAAAATTGGCTAAATTGGAATATTAGGAAGAGAGTTATAGCTTGTAAAGCAAGAGTAGGTCGAAAAAACCGTGTCCTTCTAACACCGAATAAAATGGCATTAACGTAGAGTCATGAAACTTCGAATATATATTTCCTGAGTAAAAACAATATTTTTCTCTGGAAATTGCCGAAATCGTTACATTAGGAAAGGAGTTATAGATCAAAATTTACTAAAATTTATACCGCACAGTGTATTTTTTGGTTTATTTAAAAACAAAAACGTCATAAAAGCAACAAAATTGGATGTACGATTCTGAAATTTTGCAAACATGGCTTTTTGGTCAAATGCTTTGTTCTAAGGGAAAACAGATGTGACACGCCCACTTTTACGCCCACCACCCAGACAACGTTTTACCTCAAATTCATATAATTTCTCTATGAAAAAAAATTTTTAAATAATAAAGGACTATATCGAAATATTTAAGTTGCATTTATTAGTACATAAAAATAATTTTTGTAAATTAAATGTAAAAGCTCATAAAACCGACAAAATTACAGCTACGATGATGAAATTTGCTACATATATCCTTCTAGTCAATGTCATTGTTATGCCGGAAATTTAAGGTGATACGCCCACTTTTAAGCCCATCTGCCACATAAGGGCTTATTAGTAGTTCATATAATTTCCCTATGTATAAAGATTTTGGAATAATAAAGGATTATATTGAAACATCTAAGTTTCATTCCTTAGTAAAAATAACTTTAACACGCCTACTTTAATGCCCATTTTAATTGAAAGACTAAATTTATGAAAAAATTTTACTAGCATATCGAACTTATACAAAGAAAGTGATACATATTTTAGTATAAAGAGATTATTGCATAGCGATTACTGTTAATAACAAAATAATAAATTTTGTGTTTTAAAATGGGGAATTTGAGTTATTTAATCTTCCCGATTTCCCGGGATTATTTTTCAGGATCCCGGTAAATAAAAAAGGTGGCTACGATTTGAAAGCAGATGTTTATATTGTTTATATTGAAATTGAATTCTAATGATTTTATTTTTGATCTCATAGCTGAAGTACCTCTATTTTTGTTTTTGTGCTCATATTAGATCTCGTATTAAGAGAATATTTTTTTCAATGAAAAATATTTTTACTTAATTTATATATTAAATTCATGTTTTTTATTAATTTTTATAGTTTTGCTTTTACATTATAAACTATTTTATGGTTTAATTAATTAAAAACAAATTTATTTTATATTTGTTTTGCGGCGGGATCCCGGGAAATTGAAAAATAAATCTCGCATTCCCGGGAAACAAAAATTTTCCGGAAAAAAACTCCTTGCTATAAAAGAATGAAAAATTGGTGGTGTTTAAAAAAGATTCGGCACAGCCGAATATAGTGCTCTTACTTGTTTTTATATGGATTGCTTTGTTCATCCCTTTTGTGATTTCGTACAATTTTATTTGCAATTTCATGAAATTAATAATTGAGGGATAAATATACATACATATATCGATTTTTTTTTTGTAAAAAAATTTAGCTAAATAAATAAAATGCTGCTAAGGAATAATGCTTTATATCAATGAAATATTCTATCTGCTAATAAGGTAAAGGGTGGTTAAATTTTAAGGGCCGATGTTGTATGTGAACCACACATAAACGTTAAGCTTTTTTTCTGCATTTCATTCGACATTTCTCAATTTCAGACTAACTCAATTTGAACCATGGAAAGATACACAATCGAACAACGAATTAAAGTTGTTCAGGCTTTTTATGGAAATGGTAGTTCAAATCGAAATGCATTTCGGGAACTTCGTATTTCTTTTGGTCAACATAATCCTTCAAATTCGTCTACAGTCAGGAGAATTGTAAAAATAATTTAAATTTTTAGCAAAACATCTGTGAATTCCTTCTTAGTTCGTTAAACGGAAAACATTGCTGTTTTTTGGGATAATGAGGCAAAATAGCAGTCAAAGCTCGACTCGTCATCGTGCCCAACAATTGAACATCAAGGTGTGCCGCCGAAGTCGCTATTTCCTTATATAATTGAACCATACCAATATTATGATAATAAAAAGAAATGACAATAATTTCCTAAATTATTTGTGTTTTATTTAAAACTGGAAAAGCCCGGCGCGCGCACTGCCAACTTTTCTAATCATGACAGCTCAATATCAATAATACTTCTTTTAATGGGCGTGACCCCGCACACTTTTCTTATCACGAAATTATAAAATCATGACAGCTCAATATGTGTGCAAAGTTTCAGAAAAATCGGTCAAGTGTAAATAGCTAAAAATGATAACTAATTTTTTTTCTACCCATAAACACTCCCTGGTATGAGCACAACAACTTGCCAAAGTTGGAGTCCGATCGGTTTTACAGTTTCGGAGTCTATAGCTAACACACAGACAGAGTTTCACTTTTATATATATAGATAGAAGATCAGCATCGGTTGTTAAAATTTAAACACCTTTTTTAGGTCATAAGATAAAGCCTACTTAATACTAAAATTGCGTGGTACTTATAAATTGTAGATTAAAAAAAAATGGTTTTCGAGTAATTAAGTAAGTTATAAAACTGATAGATGCAAATGATAATAAAAGTGTATGCAACTCACTTAGCAATCGGCGACAAATATTCGCATCCGCATTCGCAAATACTTAAAAATTTATATTCGTTACATCACTACTTTATACGTACAAAATTCAGCTTGCTGAGGAGCTCAAACCAGCAGACTATGAAAAGCACCGGCAATTCTTATTGGAGCTAAGTTAAGTCAATGTCAATTTTTCAAAAAAAGTCATCTCATCAACAAAATCATGCGATTTATGAGAAACAATTGCACCTGCAGCTATTAACTGACTGGTGCAGATTTTGTTTTTTCTTAAATACGAGACCGAAATTGACTGTGAAGGGTATTTGTTATAAAAACATAATAACGGATTTATTGTGGCCTCAATTGGTTGGTATTTATCAGGCCGACATGTGGTTCAGCTCGTCATCATTGAGATACAGCAACACGCCTGTCAACAGAGCCGTGGGGACATCTTATGATAAACAGGTTTGCTTCTCAGGAATTTTATATTTAAAAAAATTCAATAATAAAATAAATCTGTTGACCATTTTATTGTAATAATTCATTATAGTATTTTTATATATTTATAACCTTAATTTTGTTTTGTTATTTTACATACTTTAGTCTGTAAGGATTTATAATCTATAGACAATAAATAAATAAATAAATAAATAAATAAAAAATCTCTTCCTTTCTCTTTATCTTTTAATACACTCTGCCAAAATTCAAGGTCATTAAAGGATATACAAGAAAATCATTAAGGCAAGCAGTTAAATAAGAAAGATATCGAAAACAATTAAGGTAAAATGAGTTTGAAATAGAGTTTTAAATAATTAGAGATTACTATATTAAGTATATAGTACCAAGCTTTAAGATTCTCATATCTTTTATTTAAGAAAAAAAAGCAAAAGGTACAAACTTTTAAGTTTGTTCATTGGTTCTTTGAACCGTTGTAACGAAAAGGACTTAAAGTTATTATTAAGCGATGTCAAGGCTATATTATATATATATATATTTATATATACTACTACTTCGTTCTGTAGTTAACATATTATTGTTTTGGAATTAAAATTTTCAACTTTAAGTAATAAATGTACCCAAAACTAATCTCCAGTGGTAATAGAGAGACAATGGGATAAAAAGTGATGTTGCTGTATAATAATACCGAACAACAGGGGTTAAAGTAATGACGACAAGTACGAAACATCAGATACACAAAAAAGGACTAGCATTTTACCGCAGACATTCATTACCTTTATATGTGTGTATTTATTTACAATGAGAAATAAGGTAGGCTGGTAAAGGTATTTAAAAATGTGGTATGAATGCATATTATAGATATGTATCTTTTGTTCTAAAATATTATTAAGAACCCTCATCATCCTTAAGATTTAAACGTACATATGTAGGTAAATAAAAAGTTCAAAAAAGTCATCGAAACTCTCTTGTCTTAATGTGTTTTCGTTTTTACTCTTAAATGACCTTGAATTGTGTACATTAAATTTAAAGAGAAGTGCGGAAAGAATAACTAAAATAAACATAGGTATGTAAGTATTGTTAAGGCTATAATACACGGCATGTTTTTTTTTACATCTGACTTTATATTTGTGAGACTTATGTAAATCTACATTGTATGTAAAAATTGTAGTTTTGCGCTAATTGTTTTGCAGCAGCAGAGATTACTACCAACGGCTGATGTCACATGTTTTGACAGAAGAAAATAGAGCGCGCTCTAATTGAAATTTTGTCAGATGTCTCAACCATAGCTGGAGAATTTCGATTAGAATTAGAATTAGAATAATCTAATCATTAGAATATAATTTTGATAAAAATTTCAGATTACTAATTTATTTGATTATAAATAATCAAAAATCTAATCACAATTAGTGACGATTAGCATTTCTAATCAAATCTAATCAAAACTAATCCAAAAAATAATTGATTAGATTTCTTGATTATTTTTGATTAGATCAACTATTTTTAACTATTTTTGTGAAAAGAAAATATTTATTTATCCCACCCCACTGACGTCGTCAGCACCCGTTGAACGACTATTCTCATTTGCAGGCATCATCAATAGTCCAAGACAAAATTCATTGTCAGACTTTTCTTTTGAAAAGTTGGTATTAGTGAAGTCTAATGTCAATTTTTTGTGAATTATATATGTAAAAGCAGAATCAGCATACATTTAAAAAGACGTAATTGTAATATATATACCTATTTTCTTTTTTTTCTACAGAACTTACTGAATATGCATTTTGGTTTTTTTTGTTTGACATTCTGTAAAATTGTTCTTTATATTTATTTTATGTATATTAGTATGTATAAATGTAAATAGTATGTAAATGAGCCTTATTGTCAATGGCGTTGTCGTATTTTTTGGTACCGTGTAATTTTTACGACAATGTTAAATGAATGAGACCTTGTCGTATTTCTGTCGTTTTCGACACAAAAACTACACGACAACGCCACTGACAATAAGGCGGAATATATATGTATGTGGCAATATATAATGCAATTTTATGAAATATTCAAAAACTGTTACATTATGTAAATATAGCAACAAATGTGATAAATAAATATTTTCTTTTCACAAAAATAGTTAAAAAAGTTGATCTAATCAAAAATAATCAAGAAATCTAATAAATTATTTTTTGGATTAGTTTTGATTAGAAATGCTAATCGTCACTAATTGTGATTAGATTTTTGATTATTTATAATCTAAGCAATTAGTAATCGTCTAAAATGGCTAATTAATCATAATTAATCAATTTTTTAGCACAATTAAAATTTCTAATCCAATTGCTAATCATTAGGATTTCTACTCATTATTCCCAAGCTATGGTCTCAACACATGTTTTTTACAGAAGTAATGTTTTAAAGGTAACACACGACATGTTCGTATTAGCAGTTGAGAATCTGACAGGACAAATGTAAAAACCATGCCGTGTATTATCACCTTTATCAGTTTTTGAAATTCCGAAGCTATTTAAAATAATAAATAAACAAAATACATATATTTAAATAACTTCTGACAAAGTCAAAAATTTTACTTGTTGTATTAAAATAAATATTTTATATAACTTATTTATCGCCTTAATGTGTTTAGCTTTTGATTACATCTTAGAAACTATTACATTAATAACTTTGCTTGATTTGATTGTTGTGTTTTAAATATATAATTGCCGTCGAACAGTGGTGCCTTTTGACTTTTTTCGTTGCTAAAATTATAACTTCTGAAATAATTAAGACATTTTAAAGATTTAAAAAGATATTGACCGAGGACACTTTAGGCTCCAAAATAAAGTTTACAAAGTACAGGGTGCTCCAAAAATTGCGGCTTAAATATGATAATTTTTTCAGTTAAATGTTAACATGTTTTTTTTAAATATAAGTCTTTTATTTGAATCGCAAATACACATTTTTATATACTTTTAATACTTAAATCTAAGTAAACTTATATTAAATAACTAGTTTAACCCGATGCGCTTTGCAATACACATTGTTTAACATGTAAAACCAATATTAAATTTTTTTATTTCTATTACAGAAGCACATTATTAAATTATTTTTAATATTAATATATTAATGCTATAGATATATTGTTATTTAGTATATATTTTATTTAGTTAAAATAATTGGTTTTTTTTGTTAGTTCTCTTTGAAATAGTCATAAACATTGGGAGCGCTATCTAATAGACTTAACATATCGGAGCTATAATTATGTTCTTCCAAATCCTTTTGAGACCTTACATGTATTCGGGATGAAATTAGTGGGTCTGAAGAGGCCACCAACATATTGAAAAGGTCCGCATTCTGTTTAATCCGTGAAATTTTGCAAGTATTCGTGCATCTAAATTTTTTGTAGTCTTTGTTTTTGCATTCCTGGGCTTCTTCTGACAACTCTCCAATCGGTAAGCATTGATATTCAATTAAAATTGTACCATGACCCAAAATATTATGGACCGTAGCACTAAGTTTCTTCTCAGGGTACATTTAAGGTAAAACTTAGGGAGTTTTTGACGCAAAATCATCTCTAGAAATTATAACATTTAGGATAAATGCCAACCTTTTTATAATATTATTGTCGATCCCAGTAATTCGGGCTGTTACCTCATCATTATCAAAAAATGCTCTGGACATATTACCATCACTAGTATTTCTATACCCCTGCTTTGGGCAGTCTTCTTTCAGCCCAAGCTTCTTAAGAAAATAATTTTGTATGATTTTTTTTCGAGCAGATAGTTTTTCTTTTTGTGTTGCGTTCTTATCAAAACATTTACCTTCACGCGAAATTGTATACGCTAGTTTTAAAATAAACTCCATGCACCTAATTCTGGCATGTAATGGAGAAATTCCATATTCATAATTTTTCTCATCACTTGAGTTATAACAATTTTGAAAGTCTTTTTCTGACTTTTTGCAAATTAAAGTTGACAAGGTATTTGGTATTACATTTAAGACTTTGTCATCAATCATTGTAAGAAAAAATTTATAATCAATCGAAACACCTTTTCCATTCTTTATTCCAATAATAGAAGCTTTAGTTTCGAAATTTGCTTTATTATATCGTTCACTGCAGTTTTACCTCTACCGATACTTCAGTAATCTTTACATAAGGTGGCACTGCTTCTTTTTTGGCAGGTGTAATCCTTTTGTATCCAGGAAGAATATTCACATTATGATTCTTTAAAGAGCTTCATAAAATAGAATAGTTTTCCTTTGACAATCCCAATTTCATAAGCGACGCTAAGGCTTCTTCTATAATTTACTTCGTGGGTAAAGCGTTTGGTGGAGTAGGAATACTCCCTTTGATTATCTGCAGTCGAACTGGGCTTGCAAGCACCACAGCTTTTGTAATGTCGGACCTTGATTTATCTTTTACAAACTCAAGACATAATGCTTCTGAAAGATGCGATTTAGATATATCTTTTGTTGCATTTTCAAGTTAACGTTTTCTTGTGTACTCAGAACACTCGTTTATAGTTTTTGCTGGTCTTCCTCTTTTGCTGTCAGAAGATGTATGTGGTTCTTCGATATTTTCAAAAGTTGTAACTCGATTTAGCCAGTCGGTGTGAGGCAAGCCATTTTTTTAATTGTTAGGAAAACGAAGTGAAATTTGCATTGAATTTTAACATCCATTTCATGGTATCCTTATAAATCGTGTAGTTTTTCCACAATAGCCAATTTAAATGCATTTTCATTATCTGAGTTTCTAAATAACTTCAACAATTCTAAATTGGTAAATGATATTATCGCGCTTTAAAATAAAATTGTTTAAGTTCTGTTACTGATCACTAATTTTAGAAAGTAAAAACTTAACTGGCTGTATTATACAATTGCGGTTTAATTTATACCGAAAAATTAAGAAAACGGTTGAGGCTACCTAATTTGAGAAAAAAAATTAATATATACCTGCAGTTTATATATTATCCAGTATAAAAAAGTTTTACAACTACCTGCCTACTTTAATAACAGGTGTTTTTAAATTTAAATAAATAAAAAAATTGCAATAGTTATGCTTACCTGATAGGCAGAGAAAAATATTGTTTATTATTTAACGAGAAGCAATAAAAATATGCAACAAGTAACTTTATTTTACACTAAAATTGCTGCAGTGAAAAAAAAATTTGGAAGCCCTTTTTTATTTTTTTTTTTCACATTTTGCCCACATCTTTGTTACATACTTCAAAAATGAGCAAAAAAAATTTCTCGTTTTCGCTATAAGATTGTAACAGTTTTCTTCTTATTTCATCTACAGCGGCCAAACTTAGTTAAATTATTTAAAGTATTATGTAGCAAATAAGCTCAGAAAATATGAGCGAGACCATTTTTGACCATTTTTAGATATGCTCTATTTTATTTGTAAAAAAGATATAAATATAGGATGTCTAAAAAGCGAGCATCTGCTAAACATTTTGCTATTTCTTTTAATAAAAAACAAACATACCTTAAAACAAATACCAAAAAAGTAGTAATCAAACGGCAATGTTTCTGACACTTTAATTCTGAAGTACATTTATTTTTTTTTGCTTTTTAAAAAATTGTCGACTTTGAGCAGCTCCACTAACTACAATTTTTATGCAATTAAGGAAAAAATTTTTGGATTGTGATCAGTAAGTAGTTCCTTATACGATGTTTTCATTCATTTCACAAAATTTTGTCATGAAATTTTGTGTTTTTGCCACGGATTTTAAGAAAAGACGCCACTGTGCGTCGGTTACTAGAGTCACTTTTTTAGTTTCTGTTCGTTTACATCTTTAGAGCGTTCTGCTATTTTATGGTTAATTCATGCAGAGTTCTCAAACCAAGACAATTTATTGGTTCAATGCTAAAACTGCACGAGGCTAATAAGAGTTCAACGAACTACAATGACTGTAGCATGTGCTGTTGCATCAAGGAAAAAATGTAAGGATCACCAATTCTGTCAACTAATGAATAAGAATTTGCAGATTTTGATATTATTATGCCTCACACTTTGATGCTGATAAATCATTTTTTGCTGATCGAAGGGGTTAATTTTCATCACATCAGATACTCATCATTAATCTTAGTAATTCTTTTTAAATAGTTTAATTTTGTTTTAATAGTAATAAGTTAAAATAATTATTAGGAAAAAAGAATTCTGAATCTTGCCACTAGCAATTAGAAAATACTTTTATATATATAAGGAACATTTTCTATTAGCACATTTTTTCATATGAACGATAAATAAGTAAGTTATACAGAATATTTATTTACATATGTATAATAAGTAAAATTTTTGGCTTTGGCATAATATTCAAGTTATTTCAATATGAGTATTTATTTATTTATTATTTTAAATGGTTCCGGAATTTCCAAAACTCGTTACATATATATTTATTTCTTTTAAAATTCAATGTACCCAAATTCGAGGACATGAAATAGTAAAAACCAAAACGCTTTAAGACAATCGTGTAACGATGACTATATTGAACTTTTTATTTACCTATGCATGTACAAATAAATTGATGATGTGGGCTCTTGATAACATTTTAGGAAGAAAGATATATATCTATAATATGCATTCATACTACATTTTTAAATACCTTTACCAGCTTACCTTATTTCATATTGTATATAAATATATACATACATATATAGGTAATGAATAAAATGCCTGTGGTAAAATGCTAGTCCTTTTTTGTATATCTGATGTTTCGTACTTGTCGTCATTACTTTAACCCCTGTTGTTCGATATTATGATACATTGAAATCACTTCTTATCCCATTGTCTTTCTATTACAACTAGGGATTAGGTTTGGGTAGATTTATCACTTAAAGTTGAAAAATTTTAATTCCAAAACAATAAAATGTAAAAACGAAGTATAACCTAAATGCAGAAACTGTTTTTTTAACAGCGGTTGTATATACGCATATGTATGTATGTACGTATGTATGTTGTATGTATGTATGTATGTATATGCAGTGAGTGTATCTGAATGTATACGAGGTTGAGTGTGTATATAAATTGCTAATAACTAACATAAATTCATCCATATTTTATTTGTGTTCATTAGGGGGCACTAAAATAATCACCAGGTCATTTAAGAACAAAAACGTTCCGCTTCATAGCCGATTTCTGAAAGCCCTTAAAGATTTTATTTATTTGAAATTTTTTACTTTTTCAAATTTTTTTATTTTTTCAAAATTTTTTATATTTTCAAAAAAAATTTTTTTTTTCAAAATTTTTTATTTTATAATTATTTAACTATTTACATTTCTTAATGTAATTATATGATTATAATCAAAAACACAATCTAACAAGTAAGAGCGCTATATTCGGCCGTGCCGAATCTTTTATACCCTTCACAACGTGTAGTCCTGCAATAACTGTAGTTTGTATCACCATTCATCCCATATGAAATACGTACATACATATAAAAAACATACATATATAAAAACATCCCATTGTAAAATTATAAAATTACGTATGTATGTAAAAAAAAATTAAAAAATATTAAAAAAAATTTAAAAAATACTAGATTATTCGGGATATGCTCCCAACTAATTTTTCAATGTAATTTATTTGGTTGTTGGGTTTTAGCTGGTTTATATGCATTTTCTTGAAAAAGCTTAAAATGTTATAAGTTATATTTTCAAATTCCCATTAACAAAATGAGAATTCAAAAATAAAACAAAAAACTATAAAAAAAACTTTTTCAAAAACCCAACCAACAATTTTTCAATATTAATTAATTTTATTGTTCTAATCCCTTTAACATCTGGCTAACCGTTGGTTAACACTAAATGTTTATAAGGGCAACCGAAAAATAAAATCTTTTGTTTTTAAATAATTTACTAGATTATTCGGGATATGCTCCTAACTAATTTTTCAATGTAATTTATTTGGTTGTTGGGTTTAAGCTGGTTTATATGCATTTCACTGGTGCTTATGCCAGATCATCAGTAAACCTTTTAACCAAATTCTTGAAAAAGTTTAAAATGTTATAAGTTATATTTTCAAATTCTCATTAACAAAATGAGAATTCAAAAACAAAACAAAAAACTATAAAAAACTTTTTCAAAAACCCAACCAACAATTTTTCAATATTAATTTATTTTATTTTTCTAATCCCTTTAACATCTGGCTAACCGTTGGTTAACACTAAATGTTTATAAGGGCAACCGAAAAATAAAATCTTTTGTTTTTAAATAATTTACTAGTAAATTATAATAATAATCTATGCACTACATTTTGATATTTTCAAAAATTTTAAAAAAGTTGTATCATAAATAAATCTTCTCTTTTTCACATAAAAATAAATATATCCTATTAAATACCCAACTGTTTTCCTGAATTTTCCCCTTTCTACCCTGTTATAAATTACATTAATATTTTTTTCTGATGAAAAATTTTTCCCTCATTACCTCTGTAGTTTGGAATTATATATATTTTTTCATATTTTCTGTTTCTTGATATCTTTTTGGTCTCCGTAAAAGTTTCTTAAAGTTGTCCATATTGTATAAGACGATCATAATTATCAACTAATGTCTTGCTGAATAATATAAGAAAAAACATTTTTTCAAATATAAAAATAAGAACAAATGTTTACCCCTTATACATGCGAATTTGAAAAAAGTGCCAAAATGTTATTAATATTTTTTTGCAGATTTACTAACACAATTCAGTTTCTTTCCTAGCTTATGTGTTTCAAAGTTGCATAAAGTACCAAATTATAGTTTTTAACCGGTTTTTCTCCTTGGAGTTGAAAAATTTAAAAAAGTGCAGACAGCTGTCAGCTTTTTTTTTGACTAAATAACAATACTATTTTTATTAAGTCCGTATCATTTTCAATTTAGCAGAAATAAGATTACCGACTTTACCAGTCTTACAATTTTTACCCCCTTAAAGTACAGATTTCTAAATGGAGATATACATTAAATTTCATGTCTTTAGTTTTTTCGTTTGGGCTGTGCGATGATGAATCAGTCAGTCAGTCAGTCTATCACGTGACTCTTTTATATATCTGTCGCAATAAGAAAAAAAATCCTTATGTGTGTTTTTATATTTTTTCTTAAAAACTGTTTAATATTTTTGAGTTGATTTTTATACCCACAAACAAAAGAAAATGTTGTGGGTGTATTTCAGTTTTGTTAATCCGTTTGTAACACATCGATATATCCATTTTAGACCCTATATACACATGTAGGGGGAATATCGAAGCAGACCACTACTATCACAGGTCCCTTTTCGACCTCCTTCGCTCCTCAGTGATTTCGTGTCTACCGATCAGTATACCTTCAATCACTGAGTCCCGCGCCACAACCGGAATTTGCTCTGGACTAGGAAATCGATTTCACACTGCCGACTGGTGATTGTCGACAATCCTCATCGCACAGTCCTTTGTAATCGCCAGCATCTCCCTTAGACTAAGGTCCCCCATCGCACTCACATTTAAAGTGTGCTTGCCTGTGATCCTTAATCTTCCGCTCGCCAACGCCGGACACTCGCATACTACATGCGCTGCCGTCTCGGCATCCTCCAGGCACATTCTACAAATATCATCATCCACGATCCGCATTTAAGACCCTATAAATTAATATTGTCTGAGCCCAAGTTTTAAGGACTATCTTACTATGTCCGTCCGTCTTTCCGCTTGTTGAAAGGACGATAGAGCTCGAAACAAAATGCATAATTAGGAGGATCAAGTCAAGAATATTTGTTATACACGAAGTTTGGATGAAAGCTATAGCTCGCAGTAGTTCATATGTATGTATATGTATATGTATATGTATGTATGTATGTATGTATGTATGTATGTATGTATGTTTTTTTTTTTTTTTTTTTTTTTTTTTTTTTTTTTTTTAATTAACGAGGTGAAATCATCGAAAGACCCTGGTACTCAGGTCAACCAGGAGTGCGTGACTTTAACACGCTAAAACACCTCGGTACACTAGCCCAAAATCCCTGCGGAACTACCACAAAGCTATACATCGCAGGGGGGGGAAGGTACAACACCCAAACTATAACATCCTATTACGGATTTTCTCAACCCTACGAAGTTCAATGAGAACCAATCTAGCATATTCACATACATACTCCCAACTGCGTGCAGAGGACAACATGATCTCCACTATATTACTGTGATCAACACTACGGCCTATCATCCCCTCAAGGTGTATTCTCTCCCTATCAAAACGCGAGTACGAAAAGAATACATGTTCAGCATTCTCCTCGACATTACCATCACAACTCGGACAGAACGGAGAAGTATCATGACCAAATCTGTATAAGTAAGACCGGAAACAACCGTGTCCACTAAGCAACTGCGTAACATAGAAGTCCAGATTCCCATGTGTTCGCTCGAGCCATGGGACTAAGTCAGGAATAAGAGAAAACGTCCATCTACCCTTCTCTGACAAGGACCATCGCCGCTGCCACTCAGCAATCGTTTCAATATCTGAGAAGCCTCTGATCTGAATATCAATTGGCATCATTCCCGCAATCACCTATGCTGCATCATCTGATACAGTCCGGAAAGCACAAATAACTCGCAAAGCAGCCAGTCTATACACTGGGCTTATAATTCCCCTATAGGTCTTCAACCCAAGAGCCCGAGACCAGATAGGTGATGCATACATAATCACACTCTTAACTACTCCAGCCAGAAGTTTCCGACGTA
Source organism: Phyto melanocephala (assembly GCA_941918925.1). NCBI lineage: Eukaryota > Metazoa > Arthropoda > Insecta > Diptera > Rhinophoridae > Phyto > Phyto melanocephala. The sequence continues at coordinate 4,650,404 of OW799238.1, read as the reverse complement.
AGTACTTTGGGCCTCTCGTATTTGGCATTATACGAGACAGAGCAGTATATGTTCTCGAAGACTTCTCAGCAACATATAGCAGATGATCCTTAAAAGATAAACGACAATCTATCATAACCCTAAGATATTTAAGCGAAGGTTTCGTCTCAATACAACACGATCGCACATTTAATTTCACAGACTCCATTGACCTACGGCTGGATATCAAAATCGCCTCTGTCTTTTGGTCAAAACACATTCCTAACAGGGTAGAAAGGGGAAAAATTAAAATTTTTTTTTTATTTTTTTTTTTGTTTTCAATAATATTTTTTTGTTTTCAATAATATTTTTTTGTTAGTTTTTTTTTTTTTTAATTTTGTACATACTTAAACTCAATTTATAATTTTGCAATGGGATGTTTTTTTATATATATGTATGTTTTTTATACGTATGTACGTATTTTATATGACTACACATTGTGGACGGTATATAAGGTTCGCCACGGCCGAATATAGCACTCTAACTCATTTTTTTTTGGGTTTAAATTAAACCACAATTGTATAATGCAGCCAGTTAAGTTTTTACTGATGGCAAAATCGTAAATGCAATAACAGATACCTCGTCAACTTTTAAGTGTGCAATTTGCAAAAAGTCACAGAAAGACTTTCAAAATTGTTATAACTCAAGTGATGAGCAAAATTATTAGCGTATACAATTTCGCGTGAAGGTGAATGTTTTGATATGAACGCAACACAAAACCAAAAAATTATCAGCTTGAAAAAAAAATTATTCAAAATGAATTTCTTAAGAAGCTTGGGCTGAAAGAAGACTGCCCAAAGCAGGGGTATGGAAATACTAGCGATGGTAATATGTCCAGAGCATTTTTTAAAAATAATGAGGTAACAGCCCGAATTACTGGGGTCAACAATAATATTATAAAAAGGTTGGCATTTATCCTAAATGTTATAAACTCTGGAGAAATGGTAAATGGCCCAAAGTTTGATGATTATGCATCAAAAACTCCCCAACTTTTAGCTTAAATGTACCCCGAGAAGAAACTTACTCCTAAGGTTCATAATATTTTGGCTCATGGTAAAATTTTAATTGAATATCAATACTTACCGTTTGGAGAGTTGTCAGAAAAAGCCCAGGAATGTAAAAACAAAGACTACAAGAATTTAGATACACGAATATTTGAAAAATTTCACGGATTAGACAGAATGCGGACCTTTCCAATATGTTGGCGGCCTCTTTAGACCCATCAATTTTATCACGAATACATGTAAGATCTCAAAAGTATTTGGAAGAACATAATTATAGCTCCGATATGTTAAGTCTATTAGATAACACTCCCAATGTTAGTGACTATTTCAAAGAGAACTAACAAATAAAAACCAATTATTCTAGCTAAATAAAATATATATATATATATATATATACTTTCGGATTTGAACAATGTTTATTGGAAAGCGCATCGGGTTTAACTAGTTACTTAATATAAATTTACTTAGATTTAAATATTAAAAGTATATAAAAATGTGTATTTGCGATACAAATAAAAAACTTATATTAAAAAAAAAATTATCCTATTTTAACCGCAATTTTTGGAGCACCTTGTACCTCTAGCAGTACTTTGTAAACTTTATTTTTTAACCTGAAGTGTCCTCTGTCAACACTTTCCTAAATCTGTAAAATATCTTAATTATTTCAAAAGTTATGATATTTACAAAGAAAAAAGTCAAAAGGCGCCACTGTGCGCAGTTTTGTTTCAGATGTCATCTTGGATTTTATACTTTTTAATAATTTACTGCATTGTACTGCTCAAGTTTTTTTATTTTATACCAATATTGTGGGGAATAAAGGGGACAAAGCGGTAATTACTACAAGGTGGGCCAGAAGAAATCACCCTTTTGGAAGATGCTCTTATTTTTGCAAATTATGGCCAATATCATATCTGTTTTGACACTTGTGAATTAGACAAATGTAGAATACAAGTGAAAAAGCCATGAAACGATACGCTCCCCAAAAACGCGGAATAATTGTGTCAAAGCCGCAGTGGACGATTTTCCGACCAAAATTACAATGAGCGATGAGGCTCATTTCCAGCTCAGCGGATAAGTGAACAAGCAAAACTTCTGGTGCTTCTGGGGCATCAAAAATCCACGTCGCTGGAGGAGTCATCGGGCCATTTTTTTCGAGTTCGCCGCTGGTCAAACGACAACAGCGGACGATGCACGCTATAGGGCGATGTTTGCCTAGTTTTTTCTGCCGCAATTGAACGAATAAGGATTGGAGGGTATGTGGTTCCAACAGGATGGAGCAACGGCACACACTGCGCGATATTCTAAAGGCGGCGTTCTCGGGTCACCTCATCTTTTGTTTTGACGTTTAACATTGTCCTTCGATTTAACCGTTCCATACTTTTTTTGTGGGGTTTTTAAGTCCCATGTTTATGTGATCAAGCCTGAGACCATGGAAGCCCTCAAAAACAACATTTGGCACGAGTGTCGCCCGAAGTTCTCACCGAAGTGATGAAAAATGCGATGAAACGAGCACATATAGCAATCAATTTTGATGGCGCTCATTTGGCCGATATCATATTTTCGACTTGACCAATAAAATTCTAAAGGTTCAGTAAACATGATCAAAACACAGGATCGAAGTTTTTCATTTAAAAAAAAAGTGAAGCCAAACAACATCAGATGACTTTTTTTTGGTTCACCTTGTATATTTGACTCATATATTTGCCATTTAATCTAGGACGTCATCTTGGATTTTTTTTCTTTTCATAGTTAACTATATTTTAATATTCAATAATTTATACAAAATTGTTCATGAACATCTTCTTTAAAAATAGTAAAAACCGTGTCTTTTAGTTATCTAGCCCTAGGATTAGGATTTTAATTTTTATAGTAAAAATAAGCGAAAAAACCAGATGCAGTCGTGTTTATTTGCTCATATCTCAGAAAGTTCTAGGGCGATTATTTGATTTCTAAACCCAATCTGCTCTTGAAAATTTCTAATGTTATCTGTTATACCCAACACCAGTTTTATATATATATCGCTATGGAATAATCTCTTTATACTAAAATATGTTTTACTTTCTTTGTAAAGGGTGGTTAAATTGTAAGGGCCGATGTTGAATGTGAACCACACCTAGGTAAGTACATAGGTAGGTAGGTTGTGAATACAACAACCATGCTTTCATTACCATCAGACTGATGGTTGAAAGCAACAACAAAATTGTGATAAGTAAAAAGCATAACAAAATGTGGAGAAAAGCTTAGTTGTGGTAAATTTCGTTCTCACTCACTATAGTATGTATGAATAAGTATGATATGTTTGATTTACAGAATTAATTTCATATATTCTTGTGAGTTAAGTAGATGATATTTACATCCAACACTTGGACATTCCGATCAAAGAGTGCTGATGATGAAACCGTAGCTGGTTTCGAAAATGCATTCCACTCTGCTGGTGTCGGAATAAAAACTTACTTTTCCAAGTTTATTCTTTCATTATCACAAATTAAAAATTTAATTTCGTCTACTATCGGGAGAATTGTAAAAGTATAGCACAACAGGTCTGTATAAAATGTAAAAACATCTGTGAATGCCTTCTTAGTTCGTTGAACGGAAAACATTGCAGTCAACCAAGCAGTCAACCTCGACTCGTCGTCGTCGCGGCGGCCATTTGACCGATATTTTATTCCATACAATATTATCATATTAAAATATAAATATTATCATAACAAAAATAAATGACAATAATTTAATTAGTGTTTTATTCAAAATCAACATTATTCCCTAAAATCTAATCACCCTTTATGACTTCGATATGCTAGTAAAATGTTTTCGTAAAGTCAGTCTTTCAATGAAAGTGGGCGTTAAAGTAGGCGTATCAATAAAGTTTCTGCTAATAAATACAACTTAGATATTTCAATATAGTCCTTTATTCTTCCAAAAACTGTCAACCGTTATATGGGAGGTAGGCATTTAAATGGGCGTGTCACCTAAATTTTGTGGCATAATATTGACCTTGACTTGAGAGAAATATGAAGCCAATTTTATCATCATACCTTTAATTTTGTCGGGTTTATGAGCTTTTAAATTTCATTAACAGTAGATAACGTTAAAGTTGGGCGTTACAGTAGGCGAAGTTGTTTCTGGTAATAAGTACAACTTAGATATTTCAATATAGTCCTTTGATCTTCCAAAATCTTTATTAATAGAGATATTCTATGAATTTGAGATAACGCGTTATATGGGATTTGGGTGTAAAAGTGGGCTTGTCACATTTATTTTCCGTTAGTACAAAGCCTTTGCCAAGAAAGCAATGCTTGCAAAATTTAAGAATCTACATCCAATTTTGTCAGTTTTATTACGTTTTAAATTTTGAATATAACGAAAAATACACTGTGCGGTATAAATTTCTTGTACATTTGGACTTATAACGCCTTTCTTGTTTCATATATTTTGGCAATTTTCGGGACACAATTTTGGATACAATTGCATTTTGTTTGATGTTGCAAGAACACGATTTTTTTTACTTACTCTTGCATTACGAGCTATAACTCTCTTCATAATATTCCGATTTGGCCCATTTTCATTACCAAACAAACCTTGTATATAAGAAATATTTTGGCAAAATTTGAACCCTCCAGATTTTTCGGAAAGACGGACGGATATAGATAGATCGTCATAAAATTAAACCCAAATTCAGAATATATATACTTTATGGGGTCTAAAATGGATATTTGAATGTATTAAAAATGGAATGACAAAATGAGTATACCCCCACTATTTTTTTGGCGCCGGGTATAAAAATTACTGCGATAACTTTTTTTAAGTCTACAGTTATTAAATTGAAATTTAATGATGACTTCAAAGTATGTTTTATACGATCGAAATCACAATTTCGCTTGCCACTCAAAATATTACCAGTATATCTTAGTATCTGCAGTTACAAAGCCTTCACAAACATCGATACAAATTTTATCGCTTTTTATACCCACCACCAAAAATATGGTGGGGTATATTCATTTTGTCATTCCTATGTTCGTCCATCTGTTAATAGCACAATAGAGCTAGGACAGAAAAAGCTAGGGGGCTCAAATTTTGCCAGAAAAACAAAACATACGAACATTTATACCGCGCATCGTATTTTTCGGTATATTCAAAATTTAAAACGTAATATTACTGACAAAATTAAATGTATGATTTTGAAGTCTTGCGAAAATTGCTCTTTTATCAGAAAACATACAATAACGTACAAATAAAGTGACACAAACGCCCATTTTAACACCCACCTTCTATATAAGGCTTTATCTCAAATTCATATCATTTCTCTATGAACAACGATTTTGAAAATATAAAGGCCTCTATATTGAAATATTAAAATGATATTATAAGTAAAAACTACATTTACACACCTACTTCAACGCCCATTTCTTACATAATTTTATGTTAATGAAATTAAAAAGCTCATAAATCCGATGATAATGAATATATATAGCTTTCTGATAAATTTATTTATGCAATATAAGTATAATTCCAACAAATTAAGATGTCGTGCCCACTCCCATATAACGCTTTATCGAAGCTACACAAAGAAAGTAAAACATATTTTAGTATAAAGAGATTAATCCATAGTACACAAAATTGGTGGTGGGTATCAAAAATTCGGCACAGCCGAATATAATGTTCTTACTTGTCATACCCTTCACACAAAAGTGAAAAAGGTACATATATATAGGTTTGTCATGCCGTGTGAAATTTCTATAATTTTCATTTCCGACCCCACAAAGTATATATTTTCTTTAAGCTTATGAATAGAAGAGTCGATTAAGCCTTGGCAGTCTGTCCATGTGTATGTTGAAAACAACTTTTTGAAGCCCGCCTTCATCGCCTGAGGTATCAAAATATCAAAAATATACGGGAGCAGATTGGTATTGAAAATCAAGAAAATCGGTACATAAATAACTGAGATATGAGGAAAAAACCACGAAAATTTCGTTTTTTTACAACAACATTCAGCACATACATACAAACATTTTATACTGGTCAGAGTGAACGTGGCATCGAATTCCAGAGCCAAAAAAATTTTTTTTAATTTTTTCATATAAATTTTTTATTCTTTTTATTTATTCTTTTTATTTTTAAACATACATACATAAACTCAATTTATAACTTTACAATGGGATGTTTTTATGTATGTATGTTTTTTATATGTATGTACCTATTTCATATGAGATGAATAGTGATATAACAATTCTTATGGCATGACTACACGTTGTAAAGGGTATATAAGATTCGGCAAGGCCGAATATAGCACTCTTACTTGTTAATATTATTTTGAAACTAATAAAACGAAAAATTTTATTAAAACAGTTCTAACATAAAACAAGTAAGAGCACTATATTCGGCTCTGCCGAATTTTTTATAGCCTCCACAAATTTTATGCACTTTTATTTCACAAAAGTTATTATTTTATTATTAACTGTAATCGATATGGAAAAATCTCTTTATACTAAAATATGTTTTGCTTTCTTTATGTTACTTTGATATGATATAAAAATAATTTCATAAATTTAGTATTTCAAAGAAAGTGAGCGTTCAAGCAGACGTGTCAATATAGTTTCTGCTAATAAATTCTACTCAGATATTTTAATAATGTCCTTTATTCTTATAAATTTAAGATATATGTGAAGTAGGCGTTAATAAGGGCGTGTCACCTTCTTTTTCTGGTATAACAATGACATTGACTAGAAAGATATATGTACAAAATTTCATCATCATACCCCTAATTTTGTCGGTTTTATGAGCTTTTAAATTTTATTTACAGTAGATTACGTGAAAAGTTGGTGTTACAGTAGGAATATCGGAGTAGTTTCTGCTAATATATTCAACTCAGAAATTTTAATATAGAGTACTTTACTCATCCAAAAACTTTATACAGAAATTATATGAATTTGAGATAAAGCATTATATGGGAGGTGGGCGTAAAGGTAAGGTAAATAAAGGTAAAAGTACCTTTTTCACCGCCCATAACATTTATAGTCTCACCTGGAATTAAAAGTCCTTGATTGTACAATCCTACCTTCATGAACGTAGAAAATACCAAAAGTACCACAAAAATTTAAAAAAGTACATTTGTTGTCGACCATAACATTTTTAGTCTCACTTGGAATTAAAAGTCCTTGATTGCACAATCCTATCTTTTTAAACATAGCAAATATTAAAAGTATCACAAAAATTCAATAAAGTACCTTTTTGGTCACCCATAACACTTTTAGTCTTACTTGGAATCAATAGTACTTTATTTAACAATTCTACCTTTATAAACGTAGACAATTAAACGTAAAAAAATTAAAAAGATAAAACAAAAATATAAAAAAAAAATAATAAAAATATAAATAATATATAAAAAATATTTAAAAAAATAAAAAAATATAAATAATAAATATAAAATAAAAAAAAATTAAAAAAAAAAATTAATAAGAAAAAAAAACTAAAAAGAAATTAAAAATATAAATCTATATATGTGACAGCGCATAGAGAAAGGGACCTAAGGGTAAAAAAAAACAATTTTCACTTTTTTTTGATGTGGACAACATCTGAGCATCGAATGAGACCGATCCCATGCCCCAAAAGTGTTCCCTTCCAGAGATTTGCGCGTTTTATAAAAATAAAATCGATAATTCTAAGCGCAAATAGAAAGGGACCTAACGATAAAATTTATTTATATTCATTTTTTCCCCAACTAAATTAACAAAATAACTTGATTTTACGAAACTACAAAAAATTTATTTTTTTCCTTATGAACAATTTAAAAAAATAGAAAAATCATTTAATCTTTAAAATGGCTCTCCTGAACAAAATCTGTTTTTATCCTTAGGTCCCCTTCTCTATGCTCTGTCACATATATAAAAGTTAAACTCTGTGTGTGTGTGTTAGCTATAGACTTCGAAACTGTAAAACCGATCGGACTCAAACTTTGGCAAGTTGTTGTACGCATTCCAGGGAGTGTTTATGGGTGACAAAAAGTGGGCGAGACCACGCTTATAAAAAATTAGTTACCATTTTTAGCTACTTGCACTTGACCGATTTTTCTAAAACTTAGCACACATATTGAGCCGTCATGACTATATACTTCGTGATTTGAAAAGTGGGCGGGGCCACGCCCATAAAAAAGTTATAATGTTGAGGTACTTGCACTGGACCGATTTTTCTGAAACTTTGCACACATATTGAGCTGTCATGACTTTATAATTTCGTGATTAGAAAAGTGGGCAGGGCCACGCCCATTAAAAAAGTTAATATTTGTAGCTTTTTGCACTTGATATTCAATTTTAATTCAGAATGCACTTTTATTCATTAAGGGGCGTAGTAACGCGCGCTAGGCTTTTCTAGTCTATATATATAAAAGAGTAACGTTACTGACTGACTGATTCATCATCGCACAGCCTAAACGCAAATGAAATGAAATTTAGACCATCGGTTCCTCTTTCAATGTATAGCTCCACTAAGAAGGGATTTGTGGAATTTCGTACTTTAGAGAGTAAAAAAGGGTAAAAACGGGTAAAATCGGTAATCTTATATCTGCTAAACTAAAAATGATACAAATTAAATTGAAAAAGTATTGTAATTTGCACAAAAAATAAGCTGACAGTTGTCTGGCCTTTTTTAAAATTTTTAACCCCTAAGGGGAAAAAATGGGTAAAAACTATAACTTGGTGCTTGTTTGGTACTCTATGTAACTTCCAAACACATAAAGCTAAGAAAAAAAATTTTAACTGCATTAAGTAATCCGATAAAAAAATAAATAGGAATTCGGTACTCTTTTTAAATTCACATGTATAAGGGGTAAATATTGTCCCTGTTTTGGTGCTTTTTTTAAAAGAAACTTTTCTTATATTATCCAATGGGACAAAATTTTATAATCATTATTGCCTTATAGAATATGGACAATTATTTAGGTGAAATTTTTGGAAACTTTTTTGGGGACAAATAAGGTACCAAAAAGTGAAAATTCCGAAAATGTATGTAATCCTAATTAGACGGCCAGTTTTCACAAAATTTTTAATTCGGATTTCACCAGTAATTTAGTAAAAATTAAAACACATTCCTAACAGGGTAGAAAGGGGAAAAATTAAAAATTTTTTTTTTATTTTTTTTTTGTAATTTTTTTCATTGTTTTTTTTTTTTTTTGTTTTCATTAATATTTTTTTTAATTTTTTTTTTTTTTGTAATTTTTTACATACTTAAACTCAATTTATAATTTTGCAATGGGATGTTTTTATTTACACATGTATGTTTTTTATACATATGTACGTATTTTATATGACTACACTTTGTGGACGGTATATAAGGTTCGTCACGGCCGAATATAGCACTCTAACTCATTTTTTTTGGGTATAAATTAAACCACAATTGTATAATGCAGCCAGTTAAGTTTTTACTGATGGCAAAGTCGTAAATGCAATAACAGATACCTCATCAACTTTTAAGTGTGCAATTTGCAAAAAGTCACAGAAAGACTTTCAAAATTGTTATAACTCAAGTGATGAGCAAAATTATGAATATGGAATTTCTCCATTACATGCCAGAATTGGGTGCATGGTGTTTAATTTAAAACTAGCGTATACAATTTCGCGTGAAGGTGAATGTTTTGATATGAACGCAACACAAAAACAAAAAATTATCAGCTTGAAAAAAAAATTATTCAAAATGAATTTCTTAAGAAGCTTGGTCTGAAAGAAGACTGCCCAAAGCAGGGGTATGGAAATACTAGCGATGGTAATATGTCCAGAGCATTTTTTGAAAATGATGAGGTAACAGCCCGAATTACTGGGGTCAACAATAATATTATAAAAAGGTTGGCATTTATCCTAAATGTTATAAACTCTGGAGAAATGGTAAATGGCCTAAAGTTTGATGATTATGCATCAAAAACTCCCGAACTTTTAGCTTAAATGTACCCCGAGGAGAAACTTACTTATAAGGTTCATAATATTTTGGCTCATGGTAAAATTTTAATTGAATATCAATACTTACCGTTTGGAGAGTTGTCAGAAAAAGCCCAGGAATGTAAAAACAAAGACTACAAAAATTTAGATACAAGAATATTTGAAAAATTTCACGGATTAGACAGAATGCGGACCTTTTCAATATGTTGGCGGCCTCTTTAGACCCATCAATTTTATCACGAATACATGTAAGATCTCAAAAGTATTTGGAAGAACATAATTATAGCTCCGATAGGTTAAGTCTATTAGATAACGCTCCCAATGTTAGTGACTATTTCAAAGAGAACTAACAAATAAAAACCAATTATTCTAGCTTAATAAAATATATATATATACTTTCGGATTTGAACAATGTATATAGCAAAGCGCATCGGGTTTAACTAGTTACTTAATATAAATTTACTTAGATTTAAATATTAAAAATATATAAAAATGTGTATTTGCGATACAAATAAAAAACTTATATTAAAAAAAAACATGTTAATATTTAACTGAAAAAAATTATCCTATTTTAACCGCAATTTTTGGAGCACCTTGTACCTCTAGCAGTACTTTGTAAACTTTATTTTTGAGCCTAAAGTGTCCTCTGTCAATGCTTTCTTAAATCTGTAAAATATCTTAATTATTTCAAAAGTTATGATATTTACAAAGAAAAAAGTCGAACGGCGCCACTGTGCGCAGTTTTGTTTCAGATGTCATCTTGGATTTTATACTTTTTAATAGTTTACTGCATTGTACTGCTCAAGTTCTTTTATTTTATACCAATATTGTGGGGAATAAAGGGGACAAAGCGGTAATTACTACAAGGTGGGCCAGAAGAAATCACTCTATTGGAAGATGCTCTTATTTTTGCAAATTATGGCCAATATCATATCTGTTTTGACACTTGTGAATTAGACAAATGTAGAATACAAGTGAAAAAGCCATGAAACGATACGCTCCCCAAAAACGCGGAATAATTGTGTCAAAGCCGCAGTGGACGATCTTCCGACCAAAATTACAATGAGCGATGAGGCTCATTTCCACCTCAGCGGATAAGTGAACAAGCAAAACTTCTGGTGCTTCTGGGGCATCAAAAATCCACGTCGCTGGAGGAGTCATCGGGCCATTTTTTTCGAGTTCGCCGCTGGTCAAACGACAACAGCGGACGATGCACGCTATAGGGCGATGTTTGCCTAGTTTTTTCTGCCGCAATTGAACGAATAAGGATTGGAGGGTATGTGGTTCCAACAGGATGGAGCAACGGCACACACTGCGCGATATTCTAAAGGCGGCGTTCTCGGGTCACCTCATCTCTTGTTTTGACGTTTAACATTGTCCTTCGATTTAACCGTTCCATACTTTTTTTGTGGGGTTTTTAAGTCCCATGTTTATGTGATCAAGCCTGAGACCATGGAAGCCCTCAAAAACAACATTTGGCTCGAGTGTGAGAGTCTGTCGCCCGAAGTTCTCACCGAAGTGATGAAAAATGTCATGAAACGAGCACATATAGCAATCAATTTTGATGGCGCTCATTTGGCCGATATCATATTTTCGACTTGACCAATAAAATTCTAAAGGTTCAGTAAACATGATCAAAACACAGGATCGAAGTTTTTCATTTAAAAAAAAAGTGAAGCCAAACAACATCAGATGACTTTTTTTTGGTTCACCTTGTATATTTGACTCATATATTTGCCATTTAATCTAGGACGTCATCTTGGATTTTTTTTCTTTTCATAGTTAACTATATTTTAATATTCAATAATTTATACAAAATTGTTCATGAACATCTTCTTTAAAAATAGTAAAAACCGTGTCTTTTAGTTATCTAGCCCTAGGATTAGGATTTTAATTTTTATAGTAAAAATAAGCGAAAAAACCAGATGCAGTCGTGTTTATTTGCTCATATCTCAGAAAGTTCTAGGGCGATTATTTGATATCTAAACCCAATCTGCTCTTGAAAATTTCTAATGTTATCTGTTATACCCAACACCAGTTTTATATATATATCGCTCTGGAATAATCTCTTTATACTAAAATATGTTTTACTTTCTTTGTAAAAGGTGGTTAAATTTTAAGGGCCGATGTTGAATGTGAACCACACCTAGGTAAGTACAAAGGTAGGTGAGGGTGGTGCAAATTGATCCTCACACCCTCACTCGGAGACCATTACGGTCCATTGTGACGCCTTAATAAAGAAAAGAATAGAATAAGAATAGAAATAGAAATAGTTCGAATAGAAGAGAAAGAGAAGCAGACCAGTCCAGAGTCTTTAGCGGGAATCAAACCCGCAACGCCCAAACTAGCAGACCAGCACACTACTGACTAGTCCACAGGGGCACCTTTCGGAATCACACCTAATCGTCAAATTTTTTTTCTGAATTTCATTTGACATTTTTTTATTCTAGACCAAATCAATTTGAATCATGGAAATATACACTATCGAACAACTAGTTATTCAGGCTTATTATGAAAATGGGCGTTTAAATCAAAATGCATTTCGTGCTGTTCGTGATTCTTTCGGCCAACATATTCCTCTTAATTCGTCTACTATCGGGAGAATTGTAAAAGTTTAGCACAACAAGTCTGTATGAAATGTGAAAACATCTGTGAATGCCTTCTTAGTTCGTTGAACTTAAAACATTGCTGTTTTTCGCGATAGTATGGCAAAAGAGCAGTCAACTTCGACTCGTCGTCGTCGCGGCGGCCATCTGACTGATATTTTGTTCCATACAATATTATCATAATAAAATACAAATATTATCATAACAAAAATAAATGACAATAATTTCCTAAATAATTTGTGTTTTATTCAAAATCAACATTGTCCCTTAAAATCTAATCAGCCTTTATGACTTCGATATGCTAGTAAAATGTTTTCTTAAAGTTAGTCTTTCAATGAAAGTGGGCGTTAAAGTAGGCGTGTCAATAAAGTTTCTGCTAATAAATACAACTTAAATATTTCAATATAGTACTTTATTCTTTTAAAAACTGTCAACCGTTATATGGGAGGTAGGCATTTAAATGGGCGTGTCACCTAAATTTTGTGGCATAATATTGGCCTTGACTTGAGAGAAATATGAAGCCAATTTTATCATAATACCTTTAATTTTGTCGGTGTTTTTTTCGGCTTTTAAATTTCATTAACAGTAGACAACGTTAAAATTGGGCGTTACAGTAGGCGTGTCGAAGTTGTTTCTGGTAGTAAGTACAGCTTAGATATTTCAATATAGTCCTTTAATCTTCCAAAATCTTTATTAATAGAGATATTATATGAATTTGAGATAAAGCGTTATATGGGATGTGGGTGTAAAAGTGGGCTGGTCACATTTATTTTCCGTCAGCACAAAGCCTTTGGCCAAAAAGCAATGCTTGCAAAATTTAAGAATCTACATCCAATTTTGTCAGTTTTATTACGTTTTAAATTTTGAATATAACGAAAAATACACTGTGCGGTATAAATTTTTTGTACATTTGGACTTATAACGCCTTTCCTATTTCATATATTTTGGCAATTTTTGGGACACAATTTTTGAAACAATTGCATTTTGTTTGATGTTGCAAGAACACGATTTTTTTTTACTTACTCTTGCATTACGAGCTATAACTCTCTTCATAATATTCCGATTTGGCCCATTTTCATTACCAAACAACCTTGTATATAAGAAATATTTTGGCAAAATTTGAACCCTCTAGATTTTTCGGAAAGACGGACGGATATAGCTAGATCGTCATAAAATTAAACCCCAATTCAGAATATATATACTTTATGGGGTCTAAAATGGATATTTGAATGTATTAAAAATGGAATGACAAAATGAGTATACCCCCACTATTTTTTTGGCGCCGGGTATAAAAATTACTGCGATAACTTTTTTTAAGTCTACAGGTATTAAATTGAAATTGAATGATGACTTGAAAGTATGTTTTATACGATCGAAATCACAATTTCGCTTGCCACTCAAAATATTACCAGTATATTTTAGTATCTGCAGTTACAAAGCCTTCTCAAACATCGATACAAATTTTATCGCTCTTTATACCCACCACCAAAAATATGGTGGGAGTATATTCATTTTGTCATTCCTATGTTCGTCCATCTGTTAAAAGCGCAATAGACCTCGGACAGAAAAAGCTAGGGGGCTCAAATTTTGCCAGAAAAACAAAACATACGAAAATTTATACCGCGCAGCGTATTTTTCGGTATATTCAAAATTTAAAACGTAATATTACTGACAAAATTAAATGTTTGATTCTGAAGTCTTGCGAAAATTGCTCTTTTATCAGAAAACATACAATAACGTACAAATAAAGTGACACAAACGCCCATTTTAACACCCACCTTCTATATAAGACTTTATCTCAAATTCATATCATTTCTCTATGAACAACGATTTTGAAAATATAAAGGCCTCTATATTGAAATATTAAAATGATATTATAAGTAAAAACTACATTTTCACACCTACTTCAACGCCCATTTCTTACATAATTTTGTGTTAATGAAATTAAAAAGCTCATAAAACCGATAATAATGAATATATATAGCTTTCTGATAAATTTATTTATGCAATATAAGTATAATTCCAACAAATTAAGATGTCGTGCCCACTCCCATATAACGCTTTATCGAAGCTACACAAAGAAAGTAAAACATATTTTAGTATAAAGAGATTAATCCATAGTACACAAAATTGGTGGTGGGTATCAAAAATTCGGCACAGCCGAATATAATGTTCTTACTTGTCATACCCTTCACACAAAAGTGAAAAAGGTACATATATATAGGTTTGTCATGCCGTGTGAAATTTCTATAATTTTCATTTCCGACCCCACGAAGTATATATTTTCTTAAAGCTTATGAATAGAAGAGTCGATTAAGCCTTGTCAGTCTGTCCATGTGTATGTTGAAAACAACTTTTTGAAGCCCGCCTTCATCGCCTGAGGTATCAAAATATCAAAAATATACGGGAGCAGATTGGTATTGAAAATCAAGAAAATCGGTACATAAATAACTGAGATATGAGGAAAAAACCACGAAAATTTCGTTTTTTTACAACAACATTCAGCACATACATACAAACATTTTATACTGGTCAGAGTGAACGTGGCATCGAATTCCAGAGCCAAAAAAATTTTTTTTAATTTTTTCATATAAATTTTTTATTCTTTTTATTTATTCTTTTTATTTTTAAACATACATACATAAACTCAATTTATAACTTTACAATGGGATGTTTTTATGTATGTATGTTTTTTATATGTATGTACCTATTTCATATGAGATGAATAGTGATATAACAATTCTTATGGCATGACTACACGTTGTAAAGGGTATATAAGATTCGGCAAGGCCGAATATAGCACTCTTACTTGTTAATATTATTTTGAAACTAATAAAACGAAAAATTTTATTAAAACAGTTCTAACATAAAACAAGTAAGAGCACTATATTCGGCTCTGCCGAATTTTTTATAGCCTCCACAAATTTTATGCACTTTTATTTCACAAAAGTTATTATTTTATTATTAACTGTAATCGATATGGAAAAATCTCTTTATACTAAAATATGTTTTGCTTTCTTTATGTTACTTTGATATGATATAAAAATAATTTCATAAATTTAGTATTTCAAAGAAAGTGAGCGTTCAAGCAGACGTGTCAATATAGTTTCTGCTAATAAATTCTACTCAGATATTTTAATAATGTCCTTTATTCTTATAAATTTAAGATATATGTGAAGTAGGCGTTAAAAAGGGCGTGTCACCTTCTTTTTCTGGTATAACAATGACATTGACTAGAAAGATATATGTACAAAATTTCATCATCATACCCCTAATTTTGTCGGTTTTATGAGCTTTTTAATTTTATTTACAGTAGATTACGTGAAAAGTTGGTGTTACAGTAGGAATATCGGAGTAGTTTCTGCTAATATATTCAACTCAGAAATTTTAATATAGAGTACTTTACTCATCCAAAAACTTTATACAGAAATTATATGAATTTGAGATAAAGCATTATATGGGAGGTGGGCGTAAAGGTAAGGTAAATAAAGGTAAAAGTACCTTTTTCACCGCCCATAACATTTGTAGTCTCACCTGGAATTAAAAGTCCTTGATTGTACAATCCTACCTTCATGAACGTAGAAAATACCAAAAGTACCACAAAAATTTAAAAAAGTAAATTTTTTGTCTACTATAACATTTTAGTCTCACCTGGAATTAAAAGTCCTTGATTGCACAATCCTATCTTCTTAAACATAGCAAATACCAAAAGTATCACAAAAATTCAATAAAGTACCTTTTTGGTCGACCATAACATTTTTAGTCTCGCCTAGAATCAATAGTCCTTCTTATCTTCATAAACGTAGAAAATACAAAAAGTACCACAAAAATTCAAAAAAGTACCTTTTATGTCGACCAAAACATTTATAGTCTCACCTGGAATTAAAAGTCCTTGATTGTACAATCCTACCTTCATGAACGTAGAAAATACCAAAAGTACCACAAAAATATAAAAAAGTACATTTGTTGTCGACCATAACATTTTTAGTCTCACTTGGAATTAAAAGTCCTTGATTGCACAATCCTATCTTTTTAAACATAGCAAATATTAAAAGTATCACAAAAATTCAATAAAGTACCTTTTTGGTCACCCATAACACTTTTAGTCTTACTTGGAATCAATAGTACTTTATTTAACAATTCTACCTTTATAAACGTAGACAATTAAACGTAAAAAAATTAAAAAGATAAAACAAAAATATAAAAAAAAAATAATAAAAATATAAATAATATATAAAAAATATTTAAAAAAATAAAAAAATATAAATAATAAATATAAAATAAAAAAAAATTAAAAAAAAAAATTAATAAGAAAAAAAAACTAAAAAGAAATTAAAAATATAAATCTATATATGTGACAGCGCATAGAGAAATGGACCTAAGGGTAAAAAAAAACAATTTTCACTTTTTTTTGATGTGGACAACATCTGAGCATCGAATGAGACCGATCCCATGCCCCAAAAGTGTTCCCTCCCAGAGATTTGCGCGTTTTATAAAAATAAAATCGATAATTCTAAGCGCAAATAGAAAGGGACCTAACGATAAAATTTATTTATATTCATTTTTTCCCCAACTAAATTAACAAAATAACTTGATTTTACGAAACTACAAAAAATTTATTTTTTTCCTTATGAACAATTTAAAAAAATAGAAAAATCATTTAATCTTTAAAATGGCTCTCCTGAACAAAATCTGTTTTTACCCTTAGGTCCCCTTCTCTATGCTCTGTCACATATATAAAAGTTAAACTCTGTGTGTGTGTGTTAGCTATAGACTTCGAAACTGTAAAACCGATCGGACTCAAACTTTGGCAAGTTGTTGTACGCATTCCAGGGAGTGTTTATGGGTGACAAAAAGTGGGCGAGACCACGCTTATAAAAAATTAGTTACCATTTTTAGCTACTTGCACTTGACCGATTTTTCTAAAACTTAGCACACATATTGAGCCGTCATGACTATATACTTCGTGATTTGAAAAGTGGGCGGGGCCACGCCCATAAAAAAGTTATAATGTTGAGGTACTTGCACTGGACCGATTTTTCTGAAACTTTGCACACATATTGAGCTGTCATGACTTTATAATTTCGTGATTAGAAAAGTGGGCAGGGCCACGCCCATTAAAAAAGTTAATATTTGTAGCTTTTTGCACTTGATATTCAATTTTAATTCAGAATGCACTTTTATTCATTAAGGGGCGTAGTAACGCGCGCTAGGCTTTTCTAGTCTATATATATAAAAGAGTAACGTTACTGACTGACTGATTCATCATCGCACAGCCTAAACGCAAAGAGCTAGAGACATGAAATTTAGACCATCGGTTCCTCTTTCAATGTATAGCTCCACTAAGAAGGGATTTGTGGAATTTCGTACTTTAGAGAGTAAAAAAGGGTAAAAACGGGTAAAATCGGTAATCTTATATCTGCTAAACTAAAAATGATACAAATTAAATTGAAAAAGTATTGTAATTTGCACAAAAAATAAGCTGACAGTTGTCTGGCCTTTTTTAAAATTTTTAACCCCTAAGGGGAAAAAATGGGTAAAAACTATAACTTGGTGCTTGTTTGGTACTCTATGTAACTTCCAAACACATAAAGCTAAGAAAAAAAATTTTAACTGCATTAAGTAATCCGCGAAAAAAATTAATAGGAATTCGGTACTTTTTTTAAATTCACATGTATAAGGGGTAAAAATTGTCCCTGTTTTGGTGCTTTTTTTAAAAGAAACTTTTCTTATATTATCCAATGGGACATTTATTTTTTTATAATCATTATTGCCTAATAGAATATGGACAATTATTTAGGTGAAATTTTTGGAAACTTTTTTGGGGACAAATAAGGTACCAAAAAGTGAAAATTCCGAAAATGTATGTAATTCCTAATTAGACGGCCAGTTTTCACAAAATTTTTAATTCGGATTTCACCAGTAATTTAGTAAAAATTAAAACACATTCCTAACAGGGTAGAAAGGGGAAAAATTAAAAATTTTTTTTTATTTTTTTTTTGTAATTTTTTTCATTGTTTTTTTTTTTTTTGTTTTCATTAATATTTTTTTTAATTTTTTTTTTTTTTGTAATTTTTTACATACTTAAACTCAATTTATAATTTTGCAATGGGATGTTTTTATTTACACATGTATGGTTTTTATACATATGTACGTATTTTATATGACTACACTTTGTGGACGGTATATAAGGTTCGTCACGGCCGAATATAGCACTCTAACTCATTTTTTTTGGGTATAAATTAAACTACAATTGTATAATGCAGCCAGTTAAGTTTTTACTGATGGCAAAGTCGTAAATGCAATAACAGATACCTCATCAACTTTTAAGTGTGCAATTTGCAAAAAGTCACAGAAAGACTTTCAAAATTGTTATAACTCAAGTGATGAGCAAAATTATGAATATGGAATTTCTCCATTACATGCCAGAATTGGGTGCATGGTGTTTAATTTAAAACTAGCGTATACAATTTCGCGTGAAGGTGAATGTTTTGATATGAACGCAACACAAAAACAAAAAATTATCAGCTTGAAAAAAAAATTATTCAAAATGAATTTCTTAAGAAGCTTGGTCTGAAAGAAGACTGCCCAAAGCAGGGGTATGGAAATACTAGCGATGGTAATATGTCCAGAGCATTTTTTGAAAATGATGAGGTAACAGCCCGAATTACTGGGGTCAACAATAATATTATAAAAAGGTTGGCATTTATCCTAAATGTTATAAACTCTGGAGAAATGGTAAATGGCCTAAAGTTTGATGATTATGCATCAAAAACTCCCGAACTTTTAGCTTAAATGTACCCCGAGGAGAAACTTACTCATAAGGTTCATAATATTTTGGCTCATGGTAAAATTTTAATTGAATATCAATACTTACCGTTTGGAGAGTTGTCAGAAAAAGCCCAGGAATGTAAAAACAAAGACTACAAAAATTTAGATACAAGAATATTTGAAAAATTTCACGGATTAGACAGAATGCTGACCTTTTCAATATGTTGGCGGCCTCTTTAGACCCATCAATTTTATCACGAATACATGTAAGATCTCAAAAGTATTTGGAAGAACATAATTATAGCTCCGATAGGTTAAGTCTATTAGATAACGCTCCCAATGTTAATGACTATTTCAAAGAGAACTAACAAATAAAAACCAATTATTCTAGCTTAATAAAATATATATATATACTTTCGGATTTGAACAATGTAATAGCAAAGCGCATCGGGTTTAACTAGTTACTTAATATAAATTTACTTAGATTTAAATATTAAAAATATATAAAAATGTGTATTTGCGATACAAATAAAAAACTTATATTAAAAAAAAACATGTTAATATTTAACTGAAAAAAATTATCCTATTTTAACCGCAATTTTTGGAGCACCTTGTACCTCTAGCAGTACTTTGTAAACTTTATTTTTGAGCCTAAAGTGTCCTCTGTCAATGCTTTCTTAAATCTGTAAAATATCTTAATTATTTCAAAAGTTATGATATTTACAAAAAAAAAGTCGAACGGCGCCACTGTGCGCAGTTTTGTTTCAGATGTCATCTTGGATTTTATACTTTTTAATAGTTTACTGCATTGTACTGCTCAAGTTCTTTTATTTTATACCAATATTGTGGGGAATAAAGGGGACAAAGCGGTAATTACTACAAGGTGGGCCAGAAGAAATCACTCTATTGGAAGATGCTCTTATTTTTGCAAATTATGGCCAATATCATATCTGTTTTGACACTTGTGAATTAGACAAATGTAGAATACAAGTGAAAAAGCCATGAAACGATACGCTCCCCAAAAACGCGGAATAATTGTGTCAAAGCCGCAGTGGACGATTTTCCGACCAAAATTACAATGAGCGATGAGGCTCATTTCCACCTCAGCGGATAAGTGAACAAGCAAAACTTCTGGTGCTTCTGGGGCATCAAAAATCCACGTCGCTGGAGGAGTCATCGGGCCATTTTTTTCGAGTTCGCCGCTGGTCAAACGACAACAGCGGACGATGCACGCTATAGGGCGATGTTTGCCTAGTTTTTTCTGCCGCAATTGAACGAATAAGTATTGGAGGGTATGTGGTTCCAACAGGATGGAGCAACGGCACACACTGCGCGATATTCTAAAGACGGCGTTCTCGGGTCACCTCATCTCTTGTTTTGACGTTTAACATTGTCCTTCGATTTAACCGTTCCATACTTTTTTTGTGGGGTTTTTAAGTCCCATGTTTATGTGATCAAGCCTGAGACCATGGAAGCCCTCAAAAACAACATTTGGCACGAGTGTGAGAGTCTGTCGCCCGAAGTTCTCACCGAAGTGATGAAAAATGCCATGAAACGAGCACATATAGCAATCAATTTTGATGGCGCTCATTTGGCCGATATCATATTTTCGACTTGACCAATAAAATTCTAAAGGTTCAGTAAACATGATCAAAACACAGGATCGAAGTTTTTCATTTAAAAAAAAAGTGAAGCCAAACAACATCAGATGACTTTTTTTTGGTTCACCTTGTATATTTGACTCATATATTTGCCATTTAATCTAGGACGTCATCTTGGATTTTTTTTCTTTTCATAGTTAACTATATTTTAATATTCAATAATTTATACAAAATTGTTCATGAACATCTTCTTTAAAAATAGTAAAAACCGTGTCTTTTAGTTATCTAGCCCTAGGATTAGGATTTTAATTTTTATAGTAAAAATAAGCGAAAAAACCAGATGCAGTCGTGTTTATTTGCTCATATCTCAGAAAGTTCTAGGGCGATTATTTGATATCTAAACCCAATCTGCTCTTGAAAATTTCTAATGTTATCTGTTATACCCAACACCAGTTTTATATATATATCGCTCTGGAATAATCTCTTTATACTAAAATATGTTTTACTTTCTTTGTAAAAGGTGGTTAAATTTTAAGGGCCGATGTTGAATGTGAACCACACCTAGGTAAGTACAAAGGTAGGTGAGGGTGGTGCAAATTGATCCTCACACCCTCACTCGGAGACCATTACGGTCCATTGTGACGCCTTAATAAAGAAAAGAATAGAATAAGAATAGAAATAGAAATAGTTCGAATAGAAGAGAAAGAGAAGCAGACCAGTCCAGAGTCTTTAGCGGGAATCAAACCCGCAACGCCCAAACTAGCAGACCAGCACACTACTGACTAGTCCACAGGGGCACCTTTCGGAATCACACCTAATCGTCAAATTTTTTTTCTGAATTTCATTTGACATTTTTTAATTCTAGACCAAATCAATTTGAATCATGGAAATATACACTATCGAACAACTAGTTATTCAGGCTTATTATGAAAATGGGCGTTTAAATCAAAATGCATTTCGTGCTGTTCGTGATTCTTTCGGCCAACATATTCCTCTTAATTCGTCTACTATCGGGAGAATTGTAAAAGTTTAGCACAACAAGTCTGTATGAAATGTGAAAACATCTGTGAATGCCTTCTTAGTTCGTTGAACTTAAAACATTGCTGTTTTTCGCGATAGTATGGCAAAAGAGCAGTCAACTTCGACTCGTCGTCGTCGCGGCGGCCATCTGACTGATATTTTGTTCCATACAATATTATCATAATAAAATACAAATATTATCATAACAAAAATAAATGACAATAACTTCCTAAATAATTTGTGTTTTATTCAAAATCAACATTGTCCCTTAAAATCTAATCAGCCTTTATGACTTCGATATGCTAGTAAAATGTTTTCTTAAAGTTAGTCTTTCAATGAAAGTGGGCGTTAAAGTAGGCGTGTCAATAAAGTTTCTGCTAATAAATACAACTTAAATATTTCAATATAGTACTTTATTCTTTTAAAAACTGTCAACCGTTATATGGGAGGTAGGCATTTAAATGGGCGTGTCACCTAAATTTTGTGGCATAATATTGGCCTTGACTTGAGAGAAATATGAAGCCAATTTTATCATAATACCTTTAATTTTGTCGGTTTTTTTTTTCGGCTTTTAAATTTCATTAACAGTAGACAACGTTAAAATTGGGCGTTACAGTAGGCGTGTCGAAGTTGTTTCTGGTAGTAAGTACAGCTTAGATATTTCAATATAGTCCTTTAATCTTCCAAAATCTTTATTAATAGAGATATTATATGAATTTGAGATAAAGCGTTATATGGGATGTGGGTGTAAAAGTGGGCTGGTCACATTTATTTTCCGTCAGCACAAAGCCTTTGGCCAAAAAGCAATGCTTGCAAAATTTAAGAATCTACATCCAATTTTGTCAGTTTTATTACGTTTTAAATTTTGAATATAACGAAAAATACACTGTGCGGTATAAATTTTTTGTACATTTGGACTTATAACGCCTTTCCTATTTCATATATTTTGGCAATTTATGGGACACAATTTTTGAAACAATTGCATTTTGTTTGATGTTGCAAGAACACGATTTTTTTTTACTTACTCTTGCATTACGAGCTATAACTCTCTTCATAATATTCCGATTTGGCCCATTTTCATTACCAAACAACCTTGTATATAAGAAATATTTTGGCAAAATTTGAACCCTCTAGATTTTTCGGAAAGACGGACGGATATAGCTAGATCGTCATAAAATTAAACCCCAATTCAGAATATATATACTTTATGGGGTCTAAAATGGATATTTGAATGTATTAAAAATGGAATGACAAAATGAGTATACCCCCACTATTTTTTTGGCGCCGGGTATAAAAATTACTGCGATAACTTTTTTTAAGTCTACAGGTATTAAATTGAAATTGAATGATGACTTCAAAGTATGTTTTATACGATCGAAATCACAATTTCGCTTGCCACTCAAAATATTACCAGTATATTTTAGTATCTGCAGTTACAAAGCCTTCTCAAACATCGATACAAATTTTATCGCTCTTTATACCCACCACCAAAAATATGGTGGGAGTATATTCATTTTGTCATTCCTATGTTCGTCCATCTGTTAAAAGCGCAATAGACCTCGGACAGAAAAAGCTAGGGGGCTCAAATTTTGCCAGAAAAACAAAACATACGAAAATTTATACCGCGCAGCGTATTTTTCGGTATATTCAAAATTTAAAACGTAATATTACTGACAAAATTAAATGTTTGATTCTGAAGTCTTGCGAAAATTGCTCTTTTATCAGAAAACATACAATAACGTACAAATAAAGTGACACAAACGCCCATTTAACACCCACCTTCTATATAAGACTTTATCTCAAATTCATATCATTTCTCTATGAACAACGATTTTGAAAATATAAAGGCCTCTATATTGAAATATTAAAATGATATTATAAGTAAAAACTACATTTTCACACCTACTTCAACGCCCATTTCTTACATAATTTTGTGTTAATGAAATTAAAAAGCTCATAAAACCGATAATAATGAATATATATAGCTTTCTGATAAATTTATTTATGCAATATAAGTATAATTCCAACAAATTAAGATGTCGTGCCCACTCCCATATAACGCTTTATCGAAGCTACACAAAGAAAGTAAAACATATTTTAGTATAAAGAGATTAATCCATAGTACACAAAATTGGTGGTGGGTATCAAAAATTCGGCACAGCCGAATATAATGTTCTTACTTGTCATACCCTTCACACAAAAGTGAAAAAGGTACATATATATAGGTTTGCCATGCCGTGTGAAATTTCTATAATTTTCATTTCCGACCCCACGAAGTATATATTTTCTTAAAGCTTATGAATAGAAGAGTCGATTAAGCCTTGTCAGTCTGTCCATGTGTATGTTGAAAACAACTTTTTGAAGCCCGCCTTCATCGCCTGAGGTATCAAAATATCAAAAATATACGGGAGCAGATTGGTATTGAAAATCAAGAAAATCGGTACATAAATAACTGAGATATGAGGAAAAAACCACGAAAATTTCGTTTTTTTACAACAACATTCAGCACATACATACAAACATTTTATACTGGTCAGAGTGAACGTGGCATCGAATTCCAGAGCCAAAAAAATTTTTTTTAATTTTTTCATATAAATTTTTTATTCTTTTTATTTATTCTTTTTATTTTTAAACATACATACATAAACTCAATTTATAACTTTACAATGGGATGTTTTTATGTATGTATGTTTTTTATATGTATGTACCTATTTCATATGAGATGAATAGTGATATAACAATTCTTATGGCATGACTACACGTTGTAAAGGGTATATAAGATTCGGCAAGGCCGAATATAGTACTCTTACTTGTTAATATTATTTTGAAACTAATAAAACGAAAAATTTTATTAAAACAGTTCTAACATAAAACAAGTAAGAGCACTATATTCGGCTCTGCCGAATTTTTTATAGCCTCCACAAATTGTATGCACTTTTATTGCACAAAAGTTATTATTTTATTATTAACTGTAATCGTGAGTGAGTGAGTGTTCAAGCAGGCGTGTCAATATAGTTTCTGCTAATAAATTCTACTTAGCTATTTTAATAATGTCCTTTATTCTTATAAATTTAAGATATATGTGAAGTAGGCGTTAAAAAGGGCGTGTCACCTTCTTTTTCTGGTATAACAATGACATTGACTAGAAAGATATATGTACAAAATTTCATCATCATACCCCTAATTTTGTCGGTTTTATGAGCTTTTAAATTTTATTTACAGTAGATTACGTGAAAAGTTGGTGTTACAGTAGGCGTGTCGGAGTAGTTTCTGCTAATAAATTCAACTCAGAAATTTTAATATAGAGTACTTTACTTATCCAAAAACTTTATACAGAAATTATATGAATTTGAGATAAAGCATTATATGGGAGGTGGGCGTAAAGGTAAGCGTCTCACATTTATTTTTCGTAAGTACAAAGCCAAAAAAACAATTTTTGCAAAATTTCAGAATCATACATCTAATTTTGTCAGTTTTATTATGTTTTTAAATACAACAAGTAAGAGCACTATATTCGCCTGTGCCGAATCTTTTATAACCACCACACCAATTTTGTGTATATTTAAAGCACAATATTTATTATTTTGTTAATCGCTATGGAATAGTCTCTTTATAATAAAATATGTATCACTTTCTTTGTAGAGGGTGGTTAAATTTTTAGGGCCCATGTTCAAGGTGAACCACACCTAAACATCGGTTTTTTTTTTTGCATTTAATTTGACATTTCTCAATCTCAGACTAACTCAATTTGAACAGTGAGAAGATACGCAAATGAGCAACGCGTTAAGGTTATTTAGGTTTTTTTTATTAAAATGGGCGTTCCTATCAAAATGTATTTTGTGCACTTCGTGATTCTTTTGGTCAACATAAGCGTTCAAATTCGTCCACAATCGGGAAAATCGTAAAAAATATTTAAATTTCTGCAAAACAGGTCAGTATAAAATGAGAACGTCTGTGAATGCCTTCTTAGTTCGTTGAATGGGAACCATTTCTGTTTTTCGCGATAGTCTGGCAAAAGAGCATTCAACCCCGACTCATCATCGTGCCCAACAGTTGAGCATCAACATTGTCATTGAAATTTTGGACCATCGGGTAGAGGTGTGGCGCCGAGGTTGTGGAGGGACATTTGGCCGATATTTTGTTTCATATGTAATTGAACCGTACAAATATTATCATATAAAAAGAAATGATAATAATTTCCTAAATAATTTGTGTTTTATTTAAAATCAACATCGGCCCTTAAAATTTAGCCACCCTTTATTACTTCGATATGCTAGTAAAATGTGTTCGTAAATTTAGTCTTTCAATGAAAGTGAGCGTTAAATTAGGCGTGTCAATGTAGTTTTTACTAATAAATTCAACTTAAATATTTCTATATAGTCCTTTATTTTTCCAAAAACTTTGTCAGCAGAGAAATAAAATGAATTTAAGATAAACCGTTATATGGGAGGAAGGTGTTAAATTAGGCGTGTCACCTATATTTTTTTGGCATAAAAATTACATTCATTAGAAGGCTATATTATTATCGGTTTTATGAGCTTTTAAATTTCATTAACGGTAGATAACGTGAAAAGTAGGCATGTAAAATTAATTTCTGATAATGAATACAACTTAGATATTTCATTATAGTCTTTCATTATTCCAAAATCTTTATTAATTGAGAAATTATATGAATTTGAGATAATGCATTATATGGGAGGTGGGCGTGGCACCTTAATTTTCTGGCATATTAATGACATTCACTAGAAGGATATACGTAGCAAATTTTATCATCGTACCTCTAATTTTATCGGTTTTATGAGCTTTTAAATTTCATAACGGTAGACAACGTGAAAAGTTGGCGTTATAGTAGGCGTGTCAAAGTTATTTCTGCTAATGAATACAACTTAGATATTTCAATGTAGTCCTTTGTTTTTATTTTAAAATCTTCATTCATAAAGAAATTATTTGAATTTTAGGTAAGACGTTATATAGGAGGTGGGCGTGTCAAATTGATTTTCCGTTACAAGAAAGCAAAACAAAGAAAGAAAGTGTGCAAAATTTCAGGATCTAATTTTGTCCGCTTTATTAGGTTTTAAATTTAAAATATACTGAAAAATACACTGCGCGGTATAAATTTTCGTATATTTTGATATATAACTCCTTTCCTAATACATAATATTTAAGCAATTTTTGCGGAGAAATATTGTTTTGACTCGAGAAATATATATTCGAAGTTTCATGACTTTACGTTAATGCGTTTGAACACAATTGCATTTTCTTCGATGTGCGAAGGACAAGGTTTCTTCGACCTACTCTTGCATTACGCGCTATAACTATCTTCCTAATATTTCGATTTAGCCCATTTTTAATACCAAAGAAATTTTGTCTGGCAAAATTTGAGCCCCTAGCTTTTTAGGTGCGACCTCTATCATGCTTTCAACAGATGGACGGACATAGCTAGATCGTCATCAAATCAAACCCTGATTCAGAATATATATACTTTATAGGGTCTAAAATGGATATTTCGATGTGTTACACACGGAATGATAAAATGAATATACCCCCACCATTTTATTTGGTGGCGGGTATAAAAATACACTGTGCATTATAAATTTTTTTACATTTTGATCTATAACCAGCGTGGCCAGAAGCTTTGGAGACAAAATCGTCACTTAGAAAAACAAAGCATATTTTGCAAAAACAATTCATCAAATTATTCTAATTCAAACTGTTTACCTGCACGAAAGCTGGTTGTTTTGTCTGTAAGCCACTGGTGATGTTAAAATCTGTAAGCGGATGGATGCCAGAGCGTTGGTGTTGGATTCCGCTGACGGTGTGTCACTATTGTCTCCAATGTGGTATGTTGCTGGCTAGTTTCTTACTGCACTTGTACTCCTCTATCTAAATAAAAACGCACTTTATTGTTTTCTTATATTTCGTTTATTTTTCTAGTTTCTTTAAACGTTCTTAATTGTTTTACACTCTTTTTATACCCTTCACACAGTGAAAAAGGGTATATATAGGTTTGTCATTCCGTGTGAAATTTCTACAATTTTCATTTCCGACCCCATAAAGTATATATTTTCTGAAAGCTTATGAATAAGGGAGTCGATTAAGCCCTGTCAGTCTGTCCGTCTGTCCGTGTGTATGTTGAACTTTTTGAAGCCCCCCGACATAGGTTGGACCCGGGTGAGGTATTAAAATATCAGAAATATCCGGGAGTAGATCGGTATTGAAAATCAGAAACATCGGTACATAAACAACTGAGATATGAGCAAAAACCCACGACCACCTCGATTTTTTTCACAAAAACAACATTACAATAACAACATACATACATACAAACGTGTATACTGGTTAGAGAAAACGTGGCATTGGGATTCGCCCAACTGAGGCAAAAAAAATTTTTTTTAATTTTTATTTTTTTTATTTTTTATTTAGTATATTACACTGCTTTACAAATTTTTAATTTGGAAAAATACCAAGAACGCCACATGCCTATATAAGTTAATTGGGACCTCCTGAACACGAAAAACGCTGTAATTTTTTTTCTAAGTACCGTTTTTTAGATAACGGTACTTTTGTGTTTTTTGGTATATGGTCCCACTCAAACCCTTGTGGAGCCCAACCGAAAAGTCTGATCGAGATAATTGAATGCCTTTTCCGTCAATATGCTGCAAATTTCTATCTGATAAGAAATGGCTGATTAATGGCACCTCAAAGTTTAAAATTTGCCTATTTTTTACGTTTTTTTCAAAATTTTTCATTTTTACTTCGTTTTTTTTCTACGTTATAGTAAAGATCTGGAATGTTTTATTTCTTAACCGAATACCTTATTTAATTACAAACATTTTAAGCGTAATTTGAAAAAAATCGGATAAAAAAAAAATTTTTATTAAGGATTTTGTGGAACGACAATATTTTCATCTTCATTGCTTCATTTGCCTATTTTTTACGTTTTTTTTTCAAAATTTTTCATTTTTACTTCGTTTTTTTCTACGTTATAGTAAAGATCTGGAATGTTTTATTTTTTACCAAATAGCTTATTTAATTACCAACATTTTAAGCGTAAGTTGAAAAAAATCGGATGAAAAATAAAGTTTTTATTAAGGATTTTGTGGAACGACAATATTTTCATCTTCATTGCTCACACACTATATTCGGCGTAAATTAAAAAAATTAAATTAAAATTCCAAAAACTGATGGACGCCGAATATATGTAGTGTGTGAGCAATGAAGATGAGCAAAAACCCACGACCACCTCGATTTTTTTTTCACAAAAACAACATTACAACAACAACATACATACATAACTCATAAGCCATTTCTTATCAGATAGAAATTTTCAGCATATTGACGGAAAAGGCATTAAATTACCTTTCCAACGATACGCCATTTATCTCGATCAGACTTTTCGGTTGGGCTCCACAAGGGTTTGAGTGGGACCATATACCAAAAAACACAAAAGTACCGTTATCTAAAAAACGTTACTTAGAAAAAACAAGTAACAGTGCTATATTCGGCCGTGCCGAATCTTATATACCCTTCACAACGTGTAGTCATGCAATAACAATTGTTTGTATCACAATTCATATCATATAAAGTACGTGCATACGTACACGTTAGAATAAATGTGACATCGAATCCCAGATGAGCCAAAAAAATTTTATTTTTTTTAATATATTATTTATATTTTATTATTTTTTTTATATTTTTTTTAAATTTTTTTAAAAAATTTTTTTAGAAAAATTTTTAAAAAATTTTTTAAAATTTTTTTTTAAAATTTTTTTAAAATTTTTTTTTTGTAGTTTTTTTATTATTTTTTTCTTATTTTTAATATTTTTTTTTTTATAATTTTTTTTGTTTGGTATGTTTTTTACATGTATGTATGTTGTTGTTGTAATTGTGGAAAAAAACGAGGTGGTCGTGGTTTTTTGCTCATATCTCAGAAAGTTATGGGGCGATTGTGCTGAATTTCAATAGCGATTCATTCCTGGATATTTCCAAGAGATTGATACCATATACAGATCTGAGGAACACATAGTTGCTTCTAAAAGTTGATTTCAACCAACACACGGACAGACGGGCAGACGGTCAGGGCTTAATAGACTCCTCTATTCATAAGCTTTCAGAAAATATATACTTTATGGGGTCGGAAATGAAAATTGTAGAAATTACAAACGGAATGACAAAGCTATATATACCCTTGTGCACCACAGGTGAAGGGTATAAAAATTACAACGTTTTTCGTGTTCAGGAGGTCCCAATTAACTTATCTAGGCATGTGGCGTTCTTGGTATTTTTTGGCTGTAAACCAGTGTTATTTATATATTATTATTTTTTTTAATTTTTTGTTTGTTTTATATATTATATTATATATAATAATTTTTTTTTTAAATTTTTTTTTAAAATTTTTTTTTTTTTCGTTTTTTTAACATACATACGTGTACGTATTTCATATGGGATGAATGGTGATACAAGCAACTGTTATTGCATGACTACACGTTGTGAAGGGTATATAAGATTCGGCATGGCCGAATATAGCACTCTTACTTGTTCTTTATTAAAATGAAACACATAATTGCTGATGGCGGTTTATGTTGGCGAAAAAAATTAGAAACAAAAAAGTAAGCTTTTCTTCGTTGAAATCAGTTTGTTAAATGAGAAAAAACATTTTAATCTTGGCAGCTATTAAAAGCGCCGTACGAACACCACACCAACATGTGTGGAGTTGCCAGAAGGTGCAAACATGCATGGATGGGTTTAAAAAAAATGCATGACCGACATTTCATGCATGTTTGCACGTTATAGACACCAACATACCGCCCGCCTTCCCACAATAGTGCAACAAATGATATTCTTAATTGTAAAAAGGTTAAAGGTTACAAATAGTTAATTAATTAAGAGAATGACAAGAAATAGAAAATAGAGAAAACAAAAGTAAAAATTAATAGTACTTTTCGTACAATAGGTTTTATAAAATTTAATTAACAAGATATTTTAAATTCTATTTAAATTTTTTTTAATTCGTTTACAATTAATTCAATTTTCAAAAACAAAACAAAATAATTTCGTTTTCCTTTTAACAAAAAAATAACAAAGTACATAAAAATGTATAATTTCTAGAGCCAGCTTAACATCTTTTAATAGCTTTTCCGAAATAAGCTAAGCCGAAAATTGTGTCCTGCACATAAATGTGGCCAGGTTTACATTTTGCTGGGCCACGTAAAATTAAAGCTTGCACGTCAGCTCCCAAGACTAACTGATATGTTAAACTTCTGTGCCACAATTGGTTGGCATCAGCAGAGGTATCACGGCAGTCCTTTTCGATGTCAAATTTTGGAATTTTGCCAAACTGAGTTTTTTCGACCACGCATTCGACATTGATACGGAGGCTATTAACGTTGCTGTTGCAAACAGTAAACTTAGTACGGCCTTGAATTACCACACACCGTAGCCGTTCTGTTGTTGTGATAGCGGGTCATTCGGACCCAAACTCTGCCCTCCGGCATCGGGTGCAACCTGCTATTTTGGTCCTGCATACAACGACGTCATCGATCTAGGCTCTTGCAGCCTGAGCGGACGTAAGATTGAGCCAAGCAATTGTAGCATAGCGACAACACGCAATTCCCATCACCATAAACCTAGAGCACTGTCTAATTGCATGGAGACGGTTGCATAAGGTGCAGGAGAAGTTCGGGTTGAATAATCCATCAAGCATGTTTAACTAGAAACGAATACATTAAATGAGAAAATTTGTACATACATAAAAACGAAACAGGACTTTATAAAGAAAAATTTAAATAAGTGATCTCGGTAGAGCTACTAATTTGTGTATGGGACGTGCTATCATACCATTTTGCGTTTTAAGCTCTACTACACGAACATTTCCGTCCAAACCAGGACGATCCTTTAGGACACGGCCTAGACGCCACTCAGTCGGACAGCAAGGCTCGTTTTTCAGGACAACAAGATCATTTTCTTTTAAATCAGTTTGAGGAAACTTCCATTTATTTCGCTTATTCAACTCGACCAGGTATTCTTTCCTCCAACGGCGGCAAACATCCTGTTACATTTCCTTGACTTTACGCCATCGATTTACAATACTTAATGGTGAACCAAGTTCTTCAGGTTCAGCAGGAGTGAGCAACGCAGAACCTATCATAAAATGTCCTGGAGAGAGTGCTGACACTTCATAGATGTCTTCAGACATAGGATCAAGAGGGCGAGAGTTGAGTTACGCCTCTATTTTCGCCAAAAGAGTAGAAAACTCCTCAAACGTATGTTTTAGCTATCCAACAGATTTTTTAAATAACGTTTTAAAGCTTTTTACACCTGCTTCCCACAAACCTCTTATATGAGGTGTCGCTGCAGGAATAAGGTGCCATTCTAACCGACTATGACCATATTTTTCCACTGCAGTGTCTCGAAGCTCCTTTACATGTTTCTCAAAGTTAATTTCAAGTTGTCTCGCGGCGCCAACGAAGTTTCAACCGTTATCTGAGAAAATTCTGGTTGAGCAACCACGACGAGCAATAAACCGGTCTAAAGCGGCAATAAACGCAGGGGTAGACAAATCGCCAACAGCTTCAAGATGTATCGCCTTTGTAGAAAAACAAGTAAGAGCGCTATATTCGGCCATGCCGAATCTTATATACCATTCACAACGTGTAGTCATGCAATAGAAGTAGTTTGTATCACCATTCCCCATATGAAATACGTACATACATATAAAAAACATACATATTGTTACGTTTATACCTTTTATAAACGTTGGATTATTTCCTTTAAATAAACTTTCTTGAGTTCTTTTATTGCAATTAAAAAAACAGTTGAAATTCGTTATAAAATTAAGAGCACTTTATTTACTTAAACACACTCAAAGATTGCTTTTGTATCACTTTACTTATTACACTTATGGTTATACACTTCTATTATCAAACACACTTTGATACGCACCTTACAAGCTCTACTGTAATACTGATTACGTTAGCTGTGTTGTTCGGCTATTTATAGTAACATAGTGGTGTTCGGTAACATTCGACAAAGTTCTCGTATGTACATTCTAGTACATTCGAAAACCGTTAAATTTAAATTAAGACGTTAAGTAATATGCACGAATAATAGAAGTGCCTAAAAGTATGCTACACAAAATAACAAACAACATTTTCGAACAACCAGCAAAATAAACTAATACAAATAAAACTACAGTAACTTAAACTACTACAACTAAAATAAATTAGAATGTAAATTAAGCTACTTAAAAATAAATCTGTAACACTACCGCCCGCTTAAGCCTGTTCGTCCCGAATAGGCATAAATTCACTTTTTCCGTATTTAGCGAGGCGCTCGAGATGAACCACTTTCATCTTTGATCTTGGGCTCTTGTATTTCTGGATTCTATACACCACATCATTTATTCTTTTTATCACCTTATACGGTCCATCCCAATGATTTTGCAATCCTTTATTGCGTTGTGGGTTATATAATAGAACTCGCTGACCCTCATTAAAGCCTTCAGATTCTGCTGCACGGTCGTATCTGGCTTTCATCTTGTTGCTGGACATGTTTGTTTGCTCAAAGGGGCCGCCCAAGTTATACTTCTGCAATGGTTCACGACTTTTTCTTGCTTGGCTTTTAGCTGCGATGCATTGGGCGCAATTTTCTATCCAACCAGCTACCGATTGTTGACAGCCAACCCAATAGAACCGTTGCTTTAACTTTTTAAGGGTTTTTGTCATGCCAAAGTGACCTCCACTGAGACCATCGTGAAACTCCCTTAAAACTTCGTCGACTTTAGAGGACGGCACCACAATTAGATATGTGACCGATTTTGCATTAGCACTTTCCCATATTCGGTATAGACATCCATTAACTACCTTCAGGCTATTCCACAGCGCCCAATAGGATTTCATCAGTGGACTTCCCGCTGATATTTGGTTTCGAGTGGGCCTTTTGTCTTTTTCCTTTGCTGATATAATCTTTGCCAGTATAGGATCTTTTCTTTGCGCCACTGACCACTCACCGCTTGTGTCTATATGCGTTAGTCGAACATCTATTACACACTCTTTTTCCTCAGGTTTTGCACAATATTTGCGCTTTAAGCTGCAGAATTTTCGGGAACGTGCATCCGCATTGCCATGTTTGACCCCTTTTCTGTGCTCAATACTGGATTTATTTCCCTGAAGACGTTTAGTCCAGTAATCCAACGGAATCTCAATGTTGCGCCAAATCATAAATTTTCGTCCCATGTGCAGATTAATGTTATGACTTATCATAAAATCAGCGCCCACGATTACTTCATCCACAATATCAGCAACAATAAATACATGATTAACACTTATATTTGCAATAGTTAATTTCACCTTTATTTTTCCTTAAACATTAGCAAACTCCCCAGTAGCTGTTCGTAAACTTACACCATAT
Source organism: Phyto melanocephala (assembly GCA_941918925.1). Lineage (NCBI taxonomy): Eukaryota > Metazoa > Arthropoda > Insecta > Diptera > Rhinophoridae > Phyto > Phyto melanocephala. The sequence continues at coordinate 4,616,052 of OW799238.1, read as the reverse complement.
AGTGGTTCGATTTTCTTTTTGACTATATCAGGTCTAATAATTGATTGTGATGCTCCTGTATCTGGATCACGTATTCCATTTACAAACGTTTCAATTTTAAACTGATCCAAAAATGGGTGATTTTCACCTGGATATGTCAGCTGCACCAAACGCTCGATCTCCGTTGCGAAATCTTGTAATGACTCGTTAGCTTTCTGTGTTCTGCCCCGTAATTCCATTCGGCATATATCTCGTTTGTGCTCGCCGCCATACTTACGTTGTAGTGCAACCATTATGTCATCATAGTTTTCTCTGCAGCCAATAGGTATGCTTTCCAAGACTTGCGCTGCGTTGCCTTTTAACGCCAAAATCAACTCTATAGCCTTTTCTTCATTGCTCCACATATTTCTATTGGCAACTGTCTCAAATTGAAATTTAAAAACATTAAATGGTGCACTACCGTCAAAAGTAGGGGCCTTTATTCTACTCGATATTTCTGGAATTATCCGAGCTGGTCCCTCATGACATTGGATATCGTTTATTTTTGTTTCTAGATTTTTAAATTTTTCGTCTTGTAATTGCAATTTTTCATCAACATTTTTTACTTGTAACTGCAATTTTTCGTTAACATCTTTAACTTGCTTTTCCACGCAATCGACTCTGTTGTTCACAGCCTCAGAAATTTCCTAAAGTTTCTGGTTCGTAGCTCTAGAACATTCTTGAAATCTCAACTCCAACTCTTCTTTTACTTCAGCTAATAATTTTTCATTATTAGCTTTAGAAGCTTCTTGAACTTCGGCTAATAATTTTTCATTATTAGCTCAAACTGTTTCTTGCACTTCTTCTTTGACTTCAGCTAATAATTTTTCATTATTAACTCTAGAAGATTCTTGAACTTCGGCTAACAATTTTTCATTATTAGCTCTAGAAGTTTCTTGAACTTCGGCTAATAATTTTTCATTATTAGCTCTAGAAGATTCTTGAACTTCTACTTTAACTTCTTGAACTTCTACTTTAACTTCAGCTAATAATTTTTGACTGTTGAGTTAAATTTTTTCCATCATTGCTGCAAGCATCGTACTTAAATCCATGCTGTTTGTGGTTGCACGAGTAGAAATTTCCATTTCTTCTTTTTCGTCAAACTCGTAACCATCAATGTCAATATTACGCCGCTTAAATTCATCTAGAAGTCTCTTTTGCAATTCCACTTTATTACCTGTTGTCAACAATGCCAGCTTACTCAATTCTTTCTTGAGTTGTTCAACTTTAAGCTCCTCAAATTTCATGTCTTTTATGATAATACAATTTCACTTCTGACACCAGTTGTTACGTTTATACCTTTTATAAACGTTGGATTATTTCCTTTAAATAAACCTTCTTGAGTTCTTTTATTGCAATTAAAAAAACAGTTGAAATTCGTTATAAAATTAAGAGCACTTTATTTACTTAAACACACTCAAAGATTGCTTTTATATCACTTTACTTATTACACTTATGGTTATACACTTTTATTATCAAACACACTTTGATACGCACCTTACAAGCTCTACTGTAATACTGATTACGTTAGCTGTGTTGTTCGGCTATTTATAGTAACATAGTGGTGTTCGGTAACATTCGACAAAGTTCTCGTATGTACATTCTAGTACTTTCGAAAACCGTTAAATTTAAATTAAGACGTTAAGTAATATGCACGAATAATAGAAGTGCCTAAAAGTATGCTACACAAAATAACAAACAACATTTTCGAACAACCAGCAAAATAAACTATACCAATAAAACTACAGTAACTTAAACTACTACAACTAAAATAAATTATAATGTAAATTAAGCTACTTAAAAATAAATCTGTAACAATATATAAAAACATCCCATTGTAAAATTATAAATTTACGTATGTATGTTAAAAAAAAAAATAAAAAAAAAAATTTAAAAAAAAAATTTAAAAAAATAATTAAAAAAATAATTAAAATATATATAATAAATATAAAACAAAAAAAAAATAATAAAAAAAATAAAAAAAAACATAATAAAAATATAAATAATATATTAAATAAAAAACAAGTAAGAGCGCTATATTCGGCCGTGCCGAATCTTATATACCCTTCACAACGTGTAGTCATGCAATAACAGTAGCTTGTATCACCATTCTTCTCATATGAAATACGTACATACATATAAAAAATATACATATATAAAAAACATCGCATTGTAAAATTATAAATTTACGAATGTATGTTCAAAAAATATTACAAAAAAAAAAATTTTAAAAAAAAATTAAAAAAAAAAATTAAAAAAAAAAATTAAAAAAAAAATTTTTAAAATAATAATTAAAATATATATAATTAATATAAAACAAAAAAAAAATAAAAAAAAAAATTTAAAAAAAAAAATAATAAAAATATAGCTGGGATTCGATGCCACGTTTTCTCTAACCAGTATACACGTTTGTATGTATGTATGTTGTTTTTGTAATGTTGTTTTTGTGAAAAAAAATCGAGGTGGTCGTGGGTTTTTGCTAATATCTCAGTTGTTTATGTACCGATGTTTCTGATTTTCAATAGCGATCTACTCCCGAATATTTCTGATATTTTTATACCTCACATGGGTCCAAGCGATGTCGGGGGGCTTCAAAAAATTGATTTCAACATACACACGGACAGACGGTCAGACGGTCAGACGGACAGACTGACAGAGCTTAATCGACTTCCCTATTCATAAGCTTTCAGAAAATATATACTTTATGGGGTCGGAAATGAAAATTGTAGAAATTTCACACGGAATGACAAACCTATATATACCCTTTTTCACTGTGTGAAGGGTATAATAAAAAAAAAATTAAAGAAAAAAAATATCAAAAAACATAAAAAAAAATTTTTTGGCTCAGCTGGGATTCGATGCCACGTTTTCTCTAACCAGTATACACGTTTGTATGTATGTATGTATGTTGTTGTTGTAATGTTGTTTTTGTGAAAAAAAAATCTAGGTGGTCGTGCGTTTTTGCTCATATCTCAGTTGTTTATGAACCGATGTTTCTGATTTTCAACATTGATCTACTCCCTCTACTCCCTTCTGATATTTTAGTGCCTCACCCGGGTCCATGCGATATCGGGGAGCTTCAAGAAATTGATTTCAACATACACACGGACAGACTGACAGAGCTAAATCGACTCCCCTATTCATAAGCTTTCAGAAAATATATACTTTATGGGGTCGGAAATAAAAATTGGAGAAATTTCACACGGAATGACAAACCTATATATACCCTTTTTCACTGTCTGAAGGGTATAACAAACAAAGAGACACTCATAACCCTTAGTTATACGGCAATATCGACCAGTAGAACTCTTGATTTCGAATGGGCCAGCAAAATCGACACCTGTATTTGAAAAGGGGCGACTCAAGGTAGTTCTTTCTTGCGCTAACGCTGCCATTATCTGAGTTTGAAGTTTTTTACGATGCAAAACACAGATTTTGCAATTGTGGCAACTGTTTTGATCAAATTTTTAACCTTTATCATCCAACACTCCTGACGGACAACATTCAAAACTAAACGAGTACCACCATGATGAACTAATTTATGAACAAATTCTACATAAAAACGTGATAATCTACTGCCATACGCTAGTATTATAGGGTGTCTTTCATTGTAGGACAGACAAGTGGTTGAACCAAGGCGACCGTTAGCGCGAATGATTTTATTTTTATCCAAAAATGGAGAAAGGGTTAATAAAGGGCTACGAGGGTGAAGTTTCTTCTTCGACAACAAACAGTTGAATTCTTTTATAAAGTGTTATTGTTGAGATAAGAAAAACAATCGGTTACGCACAAAGGCTAATTTTGTCGCCGCAATTCTCGTTGTATCATACTTAGTATCCTTATAAAGGTTTTTACGGGTGAGATGATAAAATCGAAACAAGTACGAAATCACATGAAGAGCTCTGGGTAAACTCGAAAACCGGTCAAGTACATCTTCTATTTTAGACGATCGGGCAACATTAACTTGGACTCTTTTTAAATCTTTTGAAGTTTGAAATTCTAACGGAGTTTGGGGGGCCACAAAGATTTATCTAACCTGAGCCAATCAGGTCCTTGCCACCAAAGTTTGTTTTCTCGTAGTTCAGAAGGAGCCAGCCCCCGGGTTGTAATTCGTAGATACATGAAACCAATTTTTGCTACCAACTTTTTCTAAAATAGTAGCGATTCTATTTGCCACAAACGTTTTTCAATTACAAGGTGGTTTTCGAAGCCAAGCTAACACAATTGTAGAATCGGACCACAAATATAAAATATATGAATTTAGATTTAAATTAGGAACCACACTGTTAAACAAATTTGCCAAAAGTACTGCTCCACATAATTCCAAGCGTGGCAATGATGGTTTTTTTACTGGAGCCACTTTCGTTTTACAAGTGAGCAAATTTGTGTAAACTTTGTCACCAAAACTAAAATATATTGTGGCTGCATAAGCTAACCCTGATGCGTCGCAAAAACCATGAAACTCAATGTGACAGTCTGGGGTATATTCAATCCATCGGGGAAGTTTTATTGATTCGATATCACTATATTCCGTAACAAAAGATTGCCATTTAGTAAGAGCCAGAGGTTTTATCGGGTCATCCCAATCTATTTTATCGAGCCACATTTGTTGCATTAAAATTTTGGCTTTGATTACTACTGGGCATAACCAGCCTGCTGGATCAAAAAGTCGAGTAATAATTGAAAGAACTTCCCTCTTTGTGTACGATTGCTTGAGTTTAATTTTCTCAGTCGTGAAATAAAAAACATCTTCTACTGCATTCCAGCGTACGTCGAGCGACAAAAAATTTGAATTTAATAAATGCTCTTGGGGCAAATTTCTTAAAATTTGTTTTGAGTTTGACGTCTATTTTCGTAACTCAAACCCTGCGGTCTCTAATATACCAATTAATTGGTCTCGTGCCACCAAAGCATCAAAAGTACAATGAGCCCCTACAAGAGCATTATCAACATACTTACACTCTCGCAAAATTCGAGCGCCAAGTGGGAAACGTAGTTCTTCGTCATCAGCTAATTGAAGTATTGTTCTTAGGGCCAAATAAGAAGCACTATTAACGCCAAAAGTGACCGTTTTCAATCTCACAATCTACTGAACTACGAAACACAACTTTTTGAAAAGTTCTGGATTTACTAGAATTTGGCGATACATTTTCGCAATATCCGCATTAAATACAAACTGATGAAATCGCCATTTCAAAATCAAAGATACCAAATCAGCTTGCAAAATGGGGCCTACGTACAACATGTCGTTGGGACTGTTACCACTAGAAGTCGCACTAGAGGCATTAAAAACTATTTTCAATTTTTTTGTTGTACTTTCGGGCTTAAATACTCCGTGATGAGGTAAATAATAACTTGGACCACTTTCAGGACCTCTGAGTTTCTCCATATGCCTAATGTTAAATATTCTTTAAGGACCTCATCATATTGAGCCTTAAAATCTGGTTTACGCATTAATGATTTTTCATTTCTTAAATATTGACTAAGAGCAATATGCCTATTTATTTAGACAAAGTGAAGCAATAATATTCTTAAGTGGCAGACTAACAACATACCTCCCTTTAGAATCTCTTGTGGTGGTAGAACGATAGATCTCCTCACATTTCTTATCCTCTTCTGATAGAACCTTTTTACGAGAAACTTCTTCTAACTCTTAAAACTTTGTCAAATGGTCATCTATGGAGACTCTTGTCATATGAGACATTCTTACTGATCATGTGGAACCATTACTGGGTGTTGGGCCAGTTACAATCCAACCAAAAATTTTTTCTTGAGCCTCTAAGGATTCAAAAATACTATTTTAGACTCCACCACGAAGAATAAAGGGATACGAATCACCTCCTAATAATAAGTCTATATCACTGCTTTCGTAAAACTTCGGATTAGCATAATTTAAATCTGGCAGTTTGTTGTTAGTTAATAGCCTAAAAGACTATGTTGGGACACTACCAGTTACACGAGGCACGACTAACGCTTAATCATTAAGATATACGTCCTGATTGAAAAGTGATACAATAACAAATGTTGCCATTTTAGAAGATCTGCTTATTATATCTCCTCCAAGTCCTGTAACTTCAGCTGAAACTTGACTATAGGGCAACTTCAAAAGTTTTTGTATTCTTTCAGAAATAAAACTCTCATCAGAACATGGATCAATTAAAGCTCGCCCTTTCTAATAAGAACCAAAACTAACAATATGAACCCAAGCTGTCACCAACATAACCTTTTTCGAAACAGACGTGTGATGAGAGTGAACAACTCCTGATGGACTTGGAGTATTAGTGGACTGTATTGCTTGAACTGAATTACTTTGTCTTTCGCCATGAGAAAAATTGTTAAATTGTGTTTGACTCGTATTATTTGCCCTTACAAAATCTCTATGCATCAATGTATGATGTTTTTTCTTGCACTTGGAGCAACCATTTGCACTATTACAGTCACGATTCATATGGCCAATTGAGAGACAATTGAAACAAGATCGGAATCTTTTTAAAGTTGAAACACGATTTTTATAGTTCATACTTAAAAATTTGTTGCAAAAACTAATTTTGTGATTTTCCTTACATAATACACATTTCTGTGCATTAACTTTAGTATGATGGGCCTTAAATTGCTTAACTTTCGATGTCTGATTGTTGTTATTAGAAAAAGTTTGGGAACCACTTACAGATGCACTATTCCTTGCAATTATGTCTGAGACACTTTCAAGCGCATGATATCTATCAGTGAGAAAACTATTTAATTCCTCCCATTTGGGGACCTCTGTTTTATTTTTTACTGATTGTTCCTATAGATTTAATGTACATTCTGAGAGACGTGATGAGCATTGAAATACAAAAATAGGATCCCACGAACCAATATCAACTTTATGTAACTTTAAAATGGACATAGTATTATTTATTTCCCTTTGCAGTCTTTTAATTTGAGAAGCAGTTTCTTGTAGGCAAGGGGCTAAATTAAAAAGAGATTTAAGTTGACTATTGATTAAAACTCTTTTATTTTCATATTGGGATCTTAAATTGTTTCACGCAATGTCAAAGTTTTCTTCCGTCAAGGCCACATTTTCATTAATGTCTCTGGCTACTGCACTTATATTTTATTTAACGATTTCCTTTATGTTTTGTTCGGCCTTCGATATTATATTTATACACCGTATATAAGTTTTACGCACCTGTGGGTGTTTCGTTTATACTTCTAATAATTATTTTTTCTTCTCAACCTTCTCATCGAAAGACTCTTCATATATTTTTTTATAATTGTCACATATTTTTCCCAACTCTTCTCGCAAAATCAAAGGCCTCCTGAGTATAGCCTGAAAGGTCTTGATCCTTTAAAGCAGCCTCAAAATTAATTAATAATTAAACGTTGACATTTTCTGTTTTATTTAATAACAATTAGAGACAACCACGACAGAAAAGTTTGGGAAACACTTATCGCAAAAATGAAAGGCAAGAACAACAAAGTAAAACGAAAAATGCGCCAAAAATTCTAAAAATTCCAATGTATTTCCAGATAAAATTTTTTTTCTGAACAACAAGAATTTAAATGGCAGCCGAAATATGCGCAAAACTTTTTGAAAAACAACAAAAATCCGTTACAGCGGTTTGTACAGTAAAGTGTACAGTTGTTCTTTATTAATAATGCAATAACACTTTTAGCCGAACCACAAATTAATTCTTCCACACTGATACACTTATTTAAAATTCCAAGAAAAAATTCAATGTACGCACCTTTTCTTTCAAAATGCCGGGAGAAGGACCAAAATGTTTACCTGCACGAAAGCTAGTGGTGTTTTGTCTATAAGCCACTGGTGATGTTAAAATCTGTAAGCGGATGGATGCCAAAGCGTTGGTGTTGGATTCCGCTGATGGTGTGTCAGTACTGTCTCCAATGTGGTATGTTGCCGGCTAGTTTCTTACTGCACTTGTACTCCTTTATTTAAATAAAAACACACTTTATTGTTTTCTTATATTTCGTTTATTTTTCTAGTTTCTTTAAACGTTCTTAATTGTTCTTTATTAAAATGAAACATACAATTGCTGATGGCGGTTTATGTTGGCGAAAAAAATTAGAAACAAAAAAGCAAGCTTTTCTTCGTTGAAATCAGTTTGTTAAGTGAGAAAAAACATTTTAATTTTGGCAGCTATTAAAAGGGCCGTACGAACACCACGCAAACATGTGTGGAGTTGCCAGAAGGTACAAATATGCATGAATGGGTTTAAACAAAAATTCATGACCGACATTTCATGCATGTTTGCACGTTATAGACACCAACATTTTATTACAAACGCAAAAAAAAATATTTAGAAAACTGTTTTATTATAAGATAAGTTATTTAAAGCCAAAAGTATATGAAATTCATATGAAAATAAATATACATATAGCAACTTGTGAATAAAATGAAATTGACAGACATTAATATATTCAAATTGCTTACCTATCATTCGAAATGTAGAAACATATAAACAAACTTTAATGTTTTAGTATAAAAACAAACATACATTTAACAATTACATATGTACTAAAGTATTTTAGGAATCATCATTATTATAATACAGGTTAGGTTTCATATTTTTAGTTATATCTTGATCTATTTTTAAATTATAGCATAAACAATCGTTTAACTTTGAATATACCCTGAAGAATGCTGTTAACTAATCTATTTCTATATTTTGTTTTATTTAAATAAACAACTGAAAACATTCATTCAACATTTGCAGAAGAAATAGGAAGACATATTAGGGTTTTAAAAAATTTCGACAGGGTCGGAAATGCTAAGATTTTGTCAGCTTGAGTTATTTGAGACTAAAGTTCTTCAAAACTTAGATTATCTATAGTTGTAAAGGGTTCGTCAAAGTGGAAAAGACGTAGTTCTTTTCACTCGTTTTCTAAGTTTTGAACATCGTTTTCATCAATTAAATTTGAAAAGTTTTGTATTAAACCTGTTAAAGAAGCTACCTTTCTATTAATAATTTTTGAAGGGTCAAGAAATGAAAGTACTGTGGTGATATTAACAAATACTCACTGTACTGTTTATAACTTTGTTATGTGATAATCTCGTTACCTGTGAATACATCATTTTGAAATTGTATTGAGTTTTACATTTTCATGATTCGTTTTTTGAATGTGCTTAACTTCAGTTGTCTTAGTTTTAAAATATTCTGAATTTGTGTCATTTCCTTAGTATACATTATTAGTTAATAAATTTGTCTATTTTATAAAATTGGCTTTGGTGTTTCAATATCAAATCCTACATTTGGGGGCTCAATCTAAGCACAAGCAGAATATTTCAGACAAAGATGGAGTGGTCCAGCGCATCAGATCAGGACTTGAATGATGCATGTGATGAATACAAATTGTCCAACGATGGTGACAGAAGCACATTGATAAGGCGAATAAAACTTTTAGAGAAAAGCCGAGCAGAAAGACGAAAGTTTGAAGAAAAATAGAAAATGAAGATTAAAGCTGTATGAAGGGAAAAAGAAGATGAAAAACTGGAAGAGAACAGAGAGAAGGAAGAAGAATACAATGAGATAGCTAGAAAAGAATCGGTAGTTCAAGATGGACGAAAAAGTAAAAATGAACAACAAACACTGGATGACAGAGTACGAAAAAAAGCTATAAGGAGGAAGACTGAAGAAGACGAAAAGCGATTTGAAGAAAGGGTCATGATGGAGCTAAAGCGGCTAAAAGATGTGGATCTACAAAATGCAAGTGATTCGGGTTTATTTCATCAACCAAGCAGAATTTTTGAAGAAATGGTTGATCAAACTGTAAGGAAGAATCAGTCTGAAGTAATATCTCGCAATGTTGACGAGTCAATTCAAAAGTTTTCCGGTGAAGGTGGCATTAGTATAGACGAGTGGTTTGAAGAGTTAAACAGAACGCTTTTTTGCTAAAGTGGACAAATTTTCAAAACTTAATCTACGCAAAGAGCTTGCTGACAGGTACTGCTAAGCTGTCCATGAAGAACGAATGCAAAGCCAAATCATATGATGATTTCGTGACTGGGCTTAAAGAAGAATTTAAGATAGGCCTGAGAAATACTGCTTTAATTGTGGTGAAAAAATGCACGTATCAGAGAGCTGCCCGAACAAAAGCAAAGGGCCGAAATGTTTTCAATGCAACAAGTTTGGCCACAAATCGAATAACTGGGAAACGGATTCTAAAGTCCGTTATTCATGTAATGGAAGGCAGAACATTATATAAAATAATAAATGGCATTAAAATGGAGGCACTAGTCGATAGTGTCAAGTAACTACAATTCGAAAAGACGCAGTTTTTGCAAAAAGATTTGGAAAATTTTCAAAAACAGAGATGACAATATGTGGTGTCGGATCAACACATACAAAAGCAATTGATGTTAAGGTAATTGCTGACGAGTGTGAACTTTTAGGACAATTTCATATTTTGCCGAACGAATGTGTGAATATCGACTTGATTATAGGCACAAATTTGACTAATTGTAAGGTTTTCAAAGAATGACTAGAGCACATATACCAACAGATGATGAAATGGCAATTAAAATAGCAAATCAATTGAACTGTTTGTTTATTTCCAAAGAAAAAAGTTTACTACCAGACTTTGAGCAAAGACAATAGACTATAAAGATGTTGCACTCAGTGTATTTGTAAAAATCAAAAATGTTGAGCTATAACAGATGCGGGCGGTAGAGGAAGTATCAGAAGAAGAAAATACTTCATTCTCACATGTTGAGAGAATTAACAAGTAAGAGCGCTATATTCGGCCGTGCCGAATCTTATATACCCTTCACAACGTGTAGTCATGCAATAACAGTTGCTTGTATCACCATTCATCCCATATGAAATACGTACACGTATGTATGTTAAAAAAACGAAAAAAAAAAAAATTTTTAAAAAAAATTAAAAAAAAAAATTATTATATATATAATATACATATATAAAACAAAAAAAAAAAAATAAAAAAAAAATTAAAAAAAAAATAATAATAAAAATATAAATAATATATTAAATAAAAAATAAAAAAAAAAATAAAACAAGTAACAGTGCTATATTCGGCCGTGCCGAATCTTATATACCCTTCACAACATGTAGTCATCCAATAACAATTGTTTGTATCACCATTCATCCCATATAAAATACGTGCATACGTACACGATAGAATAAATGTGGCATCGAATCCCAGCTGAGCCAAAAAAATTTTATTTTATTTAATATATTATTTATATTTTATTATTTTTTTTATATTTTTTTTAAATTTTGTTAAAAAATTTTTTTTAGAAAAATTTTTAAAAAATTTAAAAAAATTTTGTTTTTTAATTTTTTTTAATTTTTTTTTTTTTAGTTTTTTTTATTATTTTTTTCTTATTTTTAGTATTTTTTTTTTTTGTAATTTTTTTTTGTTTGGTATGTTTTTTACATGTATCTATATATGTATGTTGTTGTTGTAATTGTGAAAAAAAACGAGGTGGTCGTGGTTTTTTGCTCATATCTCAGAAAGTTATGGGGCGATTGTGCTGAATTTCAATAGCGATTCATTCCTGGATATTTCCAAGAGATTGATACCATATACAGATCTGAGGAACATATAGTTGCTTCTAAAAGTTGATTTCAACCAACACACGGACAGACGGGCAGACGGATAGACGGACAGACGGTCAGGGCTTAATCGACTCCTCTATTCATAAGCTTTTAGAAAATATATACTTTATGGGGTCGGAAATGAAAATTGTAGAAATTACAAACGGAATGACAAAGCTATATATACCCTTGTGCACCACAGGTGAAGGGTATAAAAAAATTTAAAAAAAATTTTTAAAAAAATTAAAAAAAAATTTTTTTTGGCTCAGTTGGGATTCGATGCCACGTTTTCTCTAACCAGTATACACGTTTGTATGTATGTATGTTGTTGTAATGTTGTTTTTGTGAAAAAAAATCTAGGTGGTCGTGGGTTTTTGCTCATATCTCAGTTGTTTATGTACCGATATTTCTGATTTTCAATACCAATCTACTCCCGAATATTTCTGATATTTTAATACCTTACCCGGGTCCAACCTATGTCGGGGGGCTTCAAAAAGTTGATTTCAACATACACACGGACATACGGACAGACTGACAGGGCTTAATCGACTCCCCTATTCATAAGCTTTCAGAAAATATATACTTTATGGGGTCGGAAATGAAAATTCTAGAAATTTCACACGGAATGACAAACCTATATATACCCTTTTTCACTGTGTGAAGGGTATAAAAAGAGCAAATTACAAGATACATACATACATATGTATGTAAATATGTAGATGAAACCAGTTCTGTGAATTGTTATTGGCAAATTTGTTTGTTTTTTTACTAGCTTAAGTGTTTGTGTGTTTTCCCGTTGAAAACAATTGCCATTAAAAATTATATTAAAGAACAGAAATAATGTTTTCATGCGGTCTATGCGTAAATAGCAAACGTAAAACCAAATGTTACCTATTGAGTAATTGTAGGGTATGGATATGTGTTTTATTGTTGTATAAGTGAAACTACATTGATTTGCACCGAATTTTAAAACCATTTTTAAAGTAGGTATTTCATTACTACTTACAATAATTGGCAAGAAATCCAATAAAATGAAAGACATAAAACTTTTTGTATGGTATTTATGTTGTTCTTTTAATACGATGGTACATACCTACTTGTGCTTTAAAATGTTTAACTTTTCAGCATTCGGTTGTTCCCAACAGAAATGCTTTCTAAGTTAAATAAGTACAAGCAGATTAAGTATTTCCATTCTATGTTTGTGACACGCATTTTTCTCGTCGAACCAAAACGAATATTTTGTATCATTAGTACACCCTACGCATTGCTCCATAACTTCCCTTTTTATATTTTTAATTGCTTTGTTCTTCAAAAATAGTTTTTCGAATACTTTAATATGAATTTTACATATTTCGAAGTACAAGTCAGAGGGTGAACATAAACTTCCAAAATCTGTTTCTTTGTTTTTCGTATGGATAAACATTTCTGATGGATATGTTAAAATTTGGGAAGGTTTGATTATATCTATTCGGCATTTAATGCAAGATATCCGATGAGCTATGTAGCATATGAAATTTCGACTTGAGGTAAGTTTAATTGGCACATTCTTAGAGATAAAACTGTTGGCGCTTTCATCAAAATATTCTTTATTTTCCTGGTATATGTCAGTGATATCTGTCACGGTGATAGAATTGTTAGGTGCTACACTGTCATTATCTTCTAAACTGTTTTGAAAGTCCAGTGGCAAAAATATTGCGTCGTCTTCAGCACAATTTTTTTTAAAGATAACAGCTTAGCCATTGCGATATTGAATTCATAAACAGAAGGGTTCTTACAATGTCCACCTTTAGCACGTACATACGAAAAAACGTTTTCTAATGGGTCTAGACTAAATCGGCTGGTTAACACAATATGTAAATTAGAGCTCTCCCTAAGCATTTCCTCACATAACGACAATATACCCCTAGTGGTTTGGATAAGTCCGCTGATGGAAAATATTTTATTACCGTTATATTCAATTTGTTGTATGTATGTAATAAGCTCTTGCAGTATTTACCAAGTCCTATTATTAACCTTCAAGCCACGTTTCAGAGGGTTGGGATCATTTAAATTTTTACTATTTAAACAGTCAAAATAACCATCGATTCGTGCATAAAGGTGGTGGTGATTGTGACCTCCTACGCTTACTTGATGTAGTTTTTAGAACATAAATATCGCTATCCTCATTTCCAGAACATTTTTGCTGTTCAATGCTTCTGGACTCATCACTCTCAGTTAAATGTAAGCTTGGCACGGCTCCACTTTTTAAAAATTTTTTTCCAATACAGTCTGGCAAAAAGTGCCTATCACACAAAAATAATACAGAAGTTCTTTCCACAAACTCCCTTTCAAAGCCACACTTTTTTATCCATTCCTCAAATAATGGCGTATTTGACTTTGGAAAACGAAATAGCTTCATAGTAGGTAAGCTTCTTTTAGATTTGCCACAATGACTCAAAGAGCATTTGTTGCCTGATTTACGATTTACTTTTTTCTTGACACCACTGTTTAATTTATCTTTTTTTTAATTCGGATAACTCATTTTTAATATACTTAAGAAAACACTGTATTACTTATCACTTTGACACAAAAATTTTTAATGAAAAGCTTCACAGGTAAGAAAAATATAAAAAACAAGTTCTTATGTAAAATAACGGTAATTCAAACATATTGCCAATTACTTTTTCCCAAATTATACCCTTAATCTACAAAAATCCCAAAAATAGGAATATATGTATAACATAAAATGTTTTTATGGACATAGGTAGGTATGTACCTATTACAGTGATCGACTCGGTTTTGCAGTCGGTGGAAAACCCGGTTTTTTACTCTTTCAGCTGGCAGTTTTTTCCAAAGGTTAATTTTTTCGAATGTCGAATACACCGGTTTTTTTACTCACAGAAGAATGAAATAAACCTCCTTTTTAGTTTTATGTTCATTTATCTTTGTAACAAAACGTACCATATATTTATTACTCAAAAATTTCAAAATATCAGAAAATTTATTAAATATTCTTCCATAATATTGTAAGAAATTAATTTGTTGTTTCAAAAACAAATTAAAATAAAAACAAGTAAAAGCGCTATATTCGGCCGTGCCGAATCTTATATACCCTTCACAACGTGTAGTCATGCAATAACAGTAAATTCACGTATGTATGTTAAAAAAAACAAAAAAAAAAAAAAAAAAAAAAAAAAAGTTTAAAAAAAAAAAATTTAAAAAAAAAATTAAAAAAAAAAAATTATTATATACATTTATAATATATATAAAACAAAAAAAAAATAAAAAAAAAATTAAAAAAAAAAAAATAAAAAAAAATAATAATAAAAATATATATAATAAATATATTAAATAAAAAATAAAAAAAAAATAAAAAAAAAATTAAAAAAAAAAATTTTAAAAAAATTTAAAAAAAAATTTTTTTGCCTCAGCTGGGATTCGATGCCACGTTTTCTCTAACCAGTATACACGTTTGTATGTATGTATGTTGTTGTTGTAATGTTGTTTTTATGAAAAGAAAATCGAGGTGGTCGTGGGTTTTTGCTCATATCTCAGTTGTTTATGTACCGATGTTTCTGATTTTCAATACCGATCTACTCCCGAATATTTCTGATATTTTAATACCTTACCCGGGTCCAACCTATGTCGGGGGGCTTCAAAAAGTTGATTTCAACATACACACGGACAGACGGTCAGACGGACAGACGGACAGACGGTCAGGGCTTAATCGACTCCTCTATTCATAAGCTTTCAGAAAATATATACTTTATGGGGTCGGAAATGAAAATTGTAGAAATTTCACACGGAATGACAAACCTATATATACCCTTTTTCACTGTGTGAAGGGTATAACAAGTAACAGTGCTATATTCGGCCGTGCCAAAACTTATATACCCTTCACAACGTGTAGTCATGCAATAACAATTGTTTGTATCACCATTCATCTCACATCAAATACGTACATATGCATAAACTGGTTAGAATAAATGTGGCATCGAATCCCACCTGAGCCAAAAAAATTTTATTTTATATAATATTTTATTTATATTTTGGTTTTATTTTTTTTTTAATTTTTTTAAAAAATTTTTAAAATTTTTTTTTTTAAATTATTTTAAAATTTTTTTTTTTGTAGTTTTTTTGATTATTTTTTTTTTATTTTTAATATTTTTTCTTTTTGTAATTTTTTCTTTTTATACCCTTCACACAGTGAAAAAGGGTATATATAGGTTTGTCATTCCGTGTGAAATTTCTACAATTTTCATTTCCGACCCCATAAAGTATATATTTTCTGAAAGCTTATGAATAGAGGAGTCGATTAAGCCCTGACCGTCTGTCCGTCTGACCGTCTGTCCGTGTGTATGTTGAAATCAACTTTTTGAAGCCCCCCGACATAGGTTGGACCCGGGTAAGGTATTAAAATATCAGAAATATTCGGGAGTAGATCGGTATTGAAAATCAGAAACATCGGTACATAAACAACTGAGATATGAGCAAAAACCCACTACCACCTCGATTTTCTTTTCATAAAAACAACATTACAACAACAACATACATACATACAAACGTGTATACTGGTTAGAGAAAACGTGGTATCGAATCCCAGCTGAGGCAAAAAAAGTTTTTTTTAAATTTTTTTAAAATTTTTTTTTTTAATTTTTTTTTTTATTTTTTTTTTATTTTTTATTTAATATATTATATATATTTTTATTATTATTTTTTTTTATTTTTTTTTTTTTAATTTTTTTTTTTATTTTTTTTTTGTTTTATATATATTATATATGTATATAATAATTTTTTTTTTTTAATTTTTTTTTTTAAATTTTTTTTTTTTAAATTTTTTTTTTATATTTTATTTTTTTTTTGTTTTTTTTTAACATACATACGTGAATTTACTGTTATTGCATGACTACACGTTGTGAAGGGTATATAAGATTCGGCACGGCCGAATATAGCGCTTTTACTTGTTTTTTTTTATTTTTTTTTTTTTAATTTTTTTTTAATTTTTTTTTTGTTTTATATATATTATATATGTATATAATAATTTTTTTTTTTTAATTTTTTTTTTAAATTTTTTTTTTATTTTTTATTTTTTTTTTTGTTTTTTTTAACATACATACGTGAATTTACTGTTATTGCATGACTACACGTTGTGAAGGGAATATAAGATTCGGCACGGCCGAATATAGCGCTTTTACTTGTTTTGTATGGTTTTTACATATATTTATGTTTGTATGTTGTTGTTGTAATTGTGTAAAAAAACGAGGTGGTCGTGGTTTTTTGCTCATATCTCAGAAAGTTATTGGGCGATTGTGCTGAATTTCAATAGCGATTCATTCCTGAATATTTGCAAGAGATTGATACCATATAGAGATCTGAGGAACATATAGTTGCTTCTAAAAGTTGATTTCAACCAACACACGGACAGACGGATAGACGGACAGACGGTCAGGGCTTAATCGACTCCTCTATTCATAAGCTTTCAGAAAATATATACTTTATGGGGTCGGAAATGAAAATTGTAGAAATTACAAACGGAATGACAAAGCTATATATACCCTTGTGCATCACAGGTAAAGAGTATAAAAATAATTAGGCTTAAACTTTATTTGTTTTAAATGGATAGCAGGTATTTTATACGTTAATATTAAAATTTTATATTAATATGTTCATATTTTAATATATTAAATTTTATTGTAATTAATATATACATATGGTTAATATACACAAAAAATCGGCTTATTAGGGCATTTAAAATTCAACCAAATTTCATGCAATTTTTGTTTTTACAATAACAAAATATGTAAGCGTTCGCTACGGCAGCACATGCGATCATTTCAGTTCTGTATAAAACATTTTTTCATATTGAATTGCATAACCCAGCAAACATGACGTTGTCTTTAAATTCAGGTGGTTATAGTTTACCTTATATCAAACATATTTTTTGCTAACTAAGACTAAAGTTTAAATAAAATGTGACTTATTTACTGATAAAGCAGTTACATTCAAATAATTTCCAAATTTTAATCGTCCAGGAGAGTGCTTAATTGCATAATGTACTTAATTGGTAATAATATGAAATCAAACCTACGTGTTTGCTGGGATGCACGTTTGGTAATATTTACACACATACATAAACAGTACATCACATATAATTTGTTTTTGTTGAGAACTTGTTCTCTTTTTGTTTTCTTACTCTCACATATTAGAATTCTGTGTGTGTATAACACAAATTGGGATTTATTGAAAAATCCCACATAGAAAATAACACCGACACAACTTTGTATGGCAGTGCAACATCTTTATAGTCTACTAGCATTTAACCCGCTACTTCGTTAGCGCAGTTCTTACTATCTATTGAATACTCAAGTTCTATTTATAATTATTAAATATTTTTGGTTCAATTTCTGAAAATTTGTATCTCTGATTCAATTTACTTAAAACAATAAAAAGAAGAGTAAGGATATATCGGGAATATATTTCCTAACTAAAAGCAAGATCAATGCTACTGAGTTTTAAAAATTAAGATTCATATTTTGCAAAAATTACCCTAAAAATAATTAAAGTAACATTTTTTCCTTCACTAAAACTTCCACTTGGTTTATTATTACCTATATTCAGAATTCTATGTATACAAAATATAAAAAAATTAGAAAAAGTAATTTTGGTCGTCCATGAGATTAGGAGTTACTTGGGATCAAAAACACTAATTTTAAGAATCCATGTTTACAAACGTAAAAATACAAAGTGTACAATAAAAATGCGAAAAGGCTTTTTTGTGTCTCCAATATCATTTTGATTTTCAAATTGAATCAACAATCCCTTATTTCACTATTTTAGCTTTATAATCGTAGGAAATACAAAAAGTCCCATTAAAATTCAGAAAAGTACCTTCTTGGTCGCCCATAACATATTTAGTCTTACCTTGTATCAATAGTTACTAATTTCGAAATTCTTGCTTCGCAAACGTTAAAAATACAAAAAGTACCATAAAAATTGAAAAAAGTTACTGTTTGGTCGCCCATAACATTTTTAGTCTCACCTGAAATCAAAAGTCCTCGATTGTACAATCCTACCTACATAAACGTAAAAAATACCAAAAGTACCACAAAAATTCAAAAAAGTACCCTTTTGGTCGACCATAACATTTTCAATTTAACCTTGTATCAATAGCCACTAATTTCAAAATTCTAACTTCGCAAACGTTGAAAATACAAAAAGTACCATACAAATTCAAAAAAGTCCCTTTTTGGTCGCCCATAACATTTTTAGTCTCACCTGGAATCAATAGTCCTTGATTGTACAATCCTACCTTCATAAACGTAGCAAATACAAAAAGTACCATAAAAATTCAAAAAAGTACCTTTTTGGTCGGCCATAACATTTTCAGTCTCCCCTTGTATCAATAGCCACTAATTTCAAAATTCTAGCTTCGCAAACGTTGAAAATACAAAAAGTACCATAAAAATTCAAAAAAGTCCCTTTTTGGTCGTCCATAACATTTGTAGTCTTACCTGGAATCAAGAGTCCTTGATTGTACAATCCTACCTTCATAAACGTATCAAATACAAAAAGTACCATAAAAATTCAAAAAAGTACCTTATTGGTCGTCCATAACATTTTCAGTCTCACCTTGTATCAATAGCCACTAATATCAAAATTCTAGCTTCGCAAACGTTGAAAATACAAAAAGTACCATAAAAATTGAAAAAAGTACCTTTTTGGTCGCCCAAAACATTTTTAGTCTCACCTGGAATCAAAAGTCCTTGATTGTAATATCCTACCTTCATAAACGTAGAATATACAAAAAGTACCATAAAAATTCAAAAAAGTCCCTTTTTGGTCGCCCATAACATTTTTAGTCTCACCTGGAATCAATAGTCCTTGATTGTACAATCCTAACTTCATAAACGTAGATAATACCAAAAGTACCACAAAAAATTCAAAAAAGTACCTTTTTGGTCGACCATAATATTTTCAGTCTCACCTTGTATCAATAGCCACTAATTTTAAAATTCTAGCTTCGCAAACGTTGAAAATACAAAAAGTACCATAAAAATTCAAAAAAGTACCTTTTTGGTCGCCCAT
Organism: Phyto melanocephala; assembly: GCA_941918925.1. NCBI lineage: Eukaryota > Metazoa > Arthropoda > Insecta > Diptera > Rhinophoridae > Phyto > Phyto melanocephala. The sequence goes on along the minus strand of OW799238.1, from coordinate 4,596,409 downwards.
AACATTTTCAGTTTCACCTGGAATCAAAAGTCCTTGATTTTAAGATCCTACCTTCATAAACGTAAAAAATACAAAAAGTACCATAAAATTTCAAAAAAGTACTTTTTTGGTCACCCATAACATTTTTAGTCTTACCTTGTGTCAATAGTCACTATTTTCGAAATTCTAGCTTCGTAAACGTTGAAAATACAAAAAGTACCATAAAAATTCAAGAAGTACCTTTTTGGTCGCCCATAACATTTTTAGTCTCTCCTGGAATCAATAGTCCTTGATTGTACAATCCTACCTTCATAAACGTAGAAAATACAAAAAGTACCATAGAAATTCAAAAAAGTACCTTTTTGATCGCCCATAACATTTTTAGTCTCACCTAGAATCAAAAGTCCTTGATTGTACAATCCTACCTTCAAAAACGTAGAAAATACAAAAAGTACCATAAAAATTCAAGAAAGTACCTTTTTGGCCGACTATAACTTTTTCAGTTTCACCTTGTATCAATAGTCACTAATTTCAAAATTCTAGCTTCGCAAACGTTGAAAATACAAAAAGTACCATAAAAATTAAAAAAGTACCTTTTTGGTCGTTCATAACATTTTTAGTCTTACCTTGTATCAATAGTCCTTTATTTTACAATTCTACCTTTATAAACGTAGAAAATACAAAAAGTACCATAGAAATGCGAAAAAGTACATTTTTGGTCCAAGTTCCAAATTCCAAGTTTAAAATGTTCAAATATCTATGTAACAAAATATTTTAATAGACATGATTTAGTCAGTAAATCTACTCTTTTTTGAAAAAAAGTAATTATGTTCTAAAAAGTACCAAACTCTTTTCCCGATTTTTCCCCTTTCTACCCTGTTATGAATGTGTTTCAATTTTTACAAAATTGCATAATTTTTTATGTCTGATGAAATCCCAATTATAAATTTTGTGAAAATTGGCCGTCAAATTAGGAATTATATACATTTTACGGAATTTTCCCCTTTTTGGTACCTTTTTTGTCCCCAAAAAAGTCTCCAAAAATTTCACCTTAATATTTGTCCATATTCTATTAGGCAATAATAATGATAAAATTTTGTCTCATTGAATAATATTAGAAAAGTTTCTTTAAAAAAAAAAGTACCAAAAAAAGGGACAATTTTTACCCCTTATACATGCGAATTTTAAAAAAGTGCCGAATTCCTATAAATATTTTTTCGCGGATTACTGAAAACAGTTTAAATTTTTTTCCCAGCTATATGTGTTTGGAAGTTACGTAGGGCACCAAAAAAGTACCAAATTACAGTTTTTACCCGTTTTTTCCCCTTAGGGGTTGAAAATTCAAAAAAAGGCCAGACACCTGTCAGCTTATTTTTTGTGCAAATTATAATACTTTTTCAATTTTATTTGTATCGGTTTTAGTTTAGCAGATATAAGATTACCGATTTTACCCGTTTTTACCCTTTTTTACCCCCGTAAAGTACGAATTTCCAAAAATCCCTTCTTAGTGGAGCTATACATCGAAAGAGGAACCGATTGTCCAAATATCATGTCTCTAGCTCTTTGCGTTTGGGCTGTGCGATGATGAATCAGTCAGTCAGTCAGTCAGTCAGTCAGTCACGTTACTCTTTTATATATATAGATTGTCTTTGCTTTGAGCATATTCTAAGCAAATCCGTACGAGATGAGTTTAAGAAAATAATTAGCAAATACGATCCTAAACCAATGAAGAGTTCTCCAGTGAGTATGAAAATAGCTCTTTCTGATGAAATTCCAGTGGCGCAGCGTTCTCGTCGCTTACCGCAAGTAGAAAAAGCAGAAGTAGAAAAACAGATAAATACTTGGCTAGCAGATGGAATCATTCGAACGAGTATTTCTGTTTATGCAAGTTCAATAGTGCTGGCTCAATCAAAAGATAGTTAAAGATAAATACCCGATGCCGATTATAGAGGACCATAAGATATGCTGCAGATTAGCAAAGTTTTTAGCACACTTGATTTGACGAATGGGTTTTTTTCACGTTTCAGTAGATGAAAAAAGTCGTAAGTATACATCTTTCGTCACACCAGCGGGTCAGTACGAGTTTATGAAGGTCCCATTTGGATTATGCACTAGCCCAGCGGTTTTTCAACGATTCATAAATACTATATTTAATTCTCTCATACTGAAGGGCATTGTTTTAATTTATATGGATGATTTGATTATTTTTGTAGAAAACGAAGAAGAAGCGGTTGAACGACTTAAACTTGTGCTGAGTATTGCGGAAGAATATAACTTAAAAATAAAGTGTAAAAAATGTTTTTATTTTATTTTTTTATTTATTTAATTTAATCAACATAATAATATTTACAGTTGAGCAACATTTTTAATTTAATTACAAAAATAAAGAAAAATAAAACAACATTAAACGTATGCATTTGAGTTTAGAAATCTTATCAGCTTTCCACTTGTTACAGCAACATTATCAGAAAAGTCAATGTGAACATAGAACTTATTTACCTCAGCACAAATTCTTCTAATTGGATCAAAGTTAATGTAGTTTGATCTATGAAATGGTACATATAACGGTTCATAAAATCTAAGCTGCCTATTAGGAACATTGAATGCATATTTTATGTCGAAGATATGTAGAATCAATTTTGCCTTGAATTATATTTATGACAAATGCAATATTGGAAACAATTCTTCGGCTTTGTAACGTTGGGAGCGCAATGAGTAGTAAACGACTACGGTATGACGGTAAGTTTGTATTAGGATTCCAACGAAGGTTACGAAGGCAGAACAGCAAAAATTGTTTTTGGACTGATTCAAGTTTTTGAATATAAACATCATATTGGGGATCCCAAATTACTGATCCATATTCCAGTAAAGGTCTTACCAATGACGTGAATAGATTTTTTGTTACATAAGGATCATTAAATTCCTTCGCCCAACGCTTTATGAAACTTAATACCCCATAAGCTTTATTTACTGTCATTATTACATGTGAGTTGAAATTAATTTTTACATCAAAGAGAATTCCAAGATCCAAAAACGAATCAACAACATTCAAATTAGAGCCATTTAGAGAGTAAACATTCGAAATCGGTGAATATCTGCAGAAAGTCATAGATTTGCATTTTGTTAAATTCAATTCCATAAGATTTACCGTACACCAATTAAAAAAATTATTTAAATCAGCTTGGAGATAAAAACAGTCGCCAACAGTTCTAATCCATGAATAAAGTTTAACATCATCAGCAAACATTAAAATATTGCTGTATTGAATAGCCTTTGGAAGATCATTTATAAGCAATAAAAATAAGATGGGGCCGAGGTGACTTCCCTGAGGAACTCCGGAAGTTACTTCAATATGTTTTGATATACAATCATTATAAAAAACACATTGTCTCCGATCCTTTAAAAAAGAACTAATCCATTTTAAAAGGTTTACCGGAAACCCTAATTTTTTGAGCTTCACTAACAATAAATCATGGTTAACCTTATCGAAGGCTTTACTGAAATCAGTATAGACTACATCAGTTTGGTTACCATTACAAAATCCCGTATTGATGAAGGACGTCAGTTCCATAAGGTTTGTGGATGTAGATCTACCTTTACAAAAACCATGTTGTGCTGGAGAAAGAATTGTTGATATTTGGGTAGTTAGGATGTCCGTTAATATTTTTTCAAACAGTTTAGGAATGGAGTTAAGTTTAGCTATTGCTCTATAATTAGTAACATCACTACGGCTACCAGATTTATGAAGGGGGATGATAAATGAATCTTTCCAACATTTAGGAAATATACCAAATTTCAAAGAACTGTTAAATAGATGAGTGATAGGAATAGCCAAAACGTCGGCACAATTTTTTAATATGCAGCTAGGAATACCATCAGGACCAGGTTTATAACAATTTTTTATACTTCTCAGGCTTTTTAAGACAGTATCGACATCTAAAGATGATATATTAATTGATGAAGACGAAGTAATATCATATAATATATTACTTGCTAAAAAAAAGATTGATTTTTTGGGATACGAAATTAAAGGTGGTCATATTAGACCATCATCACTAAAAACAAAAGCTGTTCGAAATTATTCAGAACCAAGGACGGAAAAACAAGTACAGCGGTTCCTAGGTTTGGCCGGATATTTACGTAAATTTATCAAGGATTTTACTCTTATAGCAAAGCCGTTAAGTGATCTGTTACGTAAAAATGTGAAATTCGAATTTGGGGAAGAAGAGCGTCAATAATTTGGGCTTTTAAAACAGTATATATCTACATAGTATTGACAATATTTAGTCAAGGTGCAGAAACTGAGCTATACACAGATGCATCTAAGTAGGCATTCGCTGCAGTACTCATGCAACGTGACTACGATGACGGAAATATGCATTCAGTACGTTATCTTAGCATCAAAACATCAGAAGTTGGACAGAAATACAACAGTTATGAATTAGAGGTTCATGCTGTTGTAAAAGCGGTTGAAAAATTTCGTGTGTATTTGCGCAAAAACAGATTTAAAATCATCACAGACTGTAAAGCGTTTGAGCAACAATGAAAAAGAAAGATGTACCAAAGATATCTTGTTGGACATTAATGTTACAAGAATACGATTGTGAAGTAGTGCACCGCGCAGGGGACAAGATGAAGCATGCAGACGCATTAAGCAGGATATATTTGATTCAAGATGCAAGTTTAATTAGCAGTATAAAAAAAGTACAAGCTAACGATGAGCAATAAAGACCATCACGGAAATACTAAAGACGCAAAGTTATGATAACTACGTTATGCAAAACGGTCTCGTATGCAAAAATTTCGACGGTAATATCGTAGTTGTTGTTCCAGAAGTAATGAAATATGGTATTGTTATGAAAACTCACGAGCAGGGTCATTTCAAACAGAAAAAAATTGAGAATGTGATTAAGAAAGAATTTTATATTTAAAAGTTGAAATCGATAGTAAACAATGTTGTGAAAAACTGTGTGCCATGTATTCTAACTGAAAGGAAGGCAGGTAAGCAAGAAGGTTTTCTTCACCCAATACTTAAAGAAAGTGTACCACTAGATACTTGGCATATGGATCACGTAGGACCAATGCCATCAACAAACAAAAATTACAAACACATATTGACGATTGTAGATTAATTTACAAAATTTGTGTGGATTTTTCCTGTTAAGTCTACAACTGCTGTGGAAACTTTAAGTAAATTAAAGATATTTACAAATATTTTTGGAAATCCAAGACGTATAATAACGGATAAAGTTACAGCATTTACGGCAGAAATATTTCAAGGGCACTGTAGATCTTAATATATTGATTTAATTTTTACTACAACGGGCATTCCAAGGGGATATGGTCAAGTGGAGAGAGTTCACAGAACAATTATTGCTGTCCTTTCTAAAATGTCTATAGATGACCCTAAAAAATGGTACCAAAAACATCAACGCGGTTCAGCGGTATCTTAATAAAACAACTCATCGTTCAATAAAAACATCACCGTTCGAGTTAATGGTTGGAGTTCCCATGAATACAAAAGAAGATATGAATATTGCTGAAGTCATTGAGCTGAAGTTGCAAACGAATTTAACCAAGAGCGTAATGAACTACGGAAAATGGAGAAGAAACAAATATTAGTTGTCCAACAAGAAAATAAAACAATTTACGATACGAAACGAAAAGCTGCAAAGCAATACAAAGTTGGGAGTTTGGTGGCTATTGCTCGTACACAATTTGGTGGTGGTATGAAACTTCGACCTTATGAAGTAACAAAATATAAAGGCAATGACCGATATCACGTTAAAAAAAGTTGGCGACCATGATGGTCCAGGAATGACATCTACAAGTGCAGCTTATATGAAATCTTGGACTACGGCGCTATGACCAGACAGACAACCATACATGGGCACTTTGCAGTACCAGTACTTCTTCAGTATTTTTTTTTTTACTTGTACTGAACTTGAAATTTCATTACCAGTATATTTTTACTGATTACTGAAAAAAAAATCAGTATTCAGTAAATTTTACTGATTACTGAAAAAAAATTTCAGTATTCAGTAAATTTTACTGAATACTGAAAAAAAATCAATAATCAGTAAAGTTTACTGAATACTGAAAAAAATTTAAGTAATCATTAAATTTTACTGATTACTGTTACGAGTGCAGTATCGGGAGGTTTTTACCATACATGGGCATACTGCATTACTTTTTTACTGCAGCAAGCGTTTCAGTAATCAGTAAATGCTTACTGGTAATGAAATATAATTTTCATTACCAGTAAATTTTTACTGATTACTGAAAAAAAAAACCAGTATTCAGTAAAGTTTACTGATTACTGGAAGAAAAAATCAGTATTCAGTAAATTTTACTGATTATTGAAAAAATATTTCAGTATTCAGTAAATTTTACTGAATACTGAAAAAAAAATCAAGAATCAGTAAAGTTTACTGAATACTGAAAAAATTTCAGTAATCAGTAAAATGTACTGAATACTGATTTTTTTTTTTTCAGTAATCAGTAAAAATTTACTGGTAATGAAAATTATATTTCAAAAATTGAGTCACGATTACGTATTTTTTTTTTGACAAGCTCAAAGCTTTGCGGGTTTAACACAAGAAATATTTAAAAATTTGTTGAATAAAGATAAAAGATTTTATATTTTATTGGCTTTTCTTAATACAATCATTTCAAAATTTGTATCACTGAGTTTTTGTCTTCTGGAACGATTCACAATCCCAGCGAAAGAAAACAATCTTTCTACAGGAGCAGACGAAGGCAAAGGAGTATTGTATTTCAAAAACACGTTTTTTATAGCACTGTGATTATGCAGACAATTTATGCTAGTGTCTTGTTCGGCCAGGTACAAAATTGTTTCCTGGAGATAGTTTGCCAAGTCACCTGAATTAATAGTTATGCCCGCATCTGTTTAAGAAAATAAGATAAGCATGTGAATAATAAACACAAAAATTTAATGGATGCAAAACGTTACCATTACTTTCCTCTCCAAAATCTAAAAATGATTTTTGCGGTCTTTGAGGCAAAGCACGGCTTTCAATTGTGGGTATTTTGCCATATTTTACAACATATGTATTAAACATTTTCTTAACCTCTTCTTCTGTTTTCCCCGTTGCCGTTTCTAAAAGTGGTTTTATAAACCTTAGCTTTATTTCAGGTATTGTTATTGCGGCAATAATGGCATCCCAAGTGTCAGGATGGATCAGAAAATATTTTTCGAATCTCTTAACTAATGCCTCTTGCAGTTTGTTACTTAATTCGACTAAGTATTTAAATTCGGCTTTCTGTAAACGGCCAATTTTTATTTTTAAAGAGACAATAGTTGGGACAAAGTGACCGAAAAATATAGCTTTTTCCCCGTGAAGATAATCAATTGCCTCTGCTAAAGGTTTCATTATGCTTATATATTCCTCCAAATACTCAATTTCATCAGCAAGAATAGTGGGGATGGAAAGACGATAGCACAATTCCGGTAGATTTGCCTTATGTTGTAGCAACTTCTTTACTGAATCGTAAAGAGAATTCCATCCTGTTATACAAGGGGTCGATAAATTGGTATTTAAAACTGAAATGATTATTTCTGCAGATTTTGGCCTATTACACTTGTTCCAAATCTGTGTACATCTATAACCAAAAAATTAAAATATAGAGTAGTTTGTAATTTAAATTTTATCAATGTTACCTTCTGAAAGAATTTTTGTGTATATTTTTTACGTTTTGACTTAAAGTATTCATTATTTTGTTGAAATCGGTTGTAGCCAAAAGATTTAATGTGTGACTAGCACATGAGAAATGTTTAGATAACTTTATGTCTACGGGGCGAAATTCAGGGCTTAAAACATTCGTTTCCTCTTCTGAGTCAGAATCAGATTCTTCATCAGTATTATATGCTGAATTAAAGAAAATTAATAATATAATTATATTGGAAATAAATTATTATTTATAAATATATTATATTCTTACCTTATTCAACTCCAAATTCTTTAAATGCTTTAATGAAATTTGATCCGTTGTCAGTGATAGTGTAAACAATTTTGTCAACCAGCAATTTATATTCTTTATTGATATCGCATATCATTTTCGAAATACGATCAAAGGAATGTGTTCCTTTAAACCGCCGACAAGCTAATGATACAGACTTTCTTTCAAAATTATTAACATCTATCCAATGGCATGTGTAACCAAAAAATGATTTTTTTCCACCCGACCACATATCAGCAGTTACGCACACGTATTAAATTTTTTCTATATCAAATGTAATATTTTTTATATGTTTAGTTTGAGTCTCTAAAAGCAATCTGGTTATGGAACGTCTGCTCAGAATATTTTTGCCAGAAAATAAGTTTTTAAAACTTTGGTCATCTATGATTGACAATGGGGATGAAGTGCTACAAATAAAGTTCAAAATATCCTCGCTAAGTAAACTCTTGCCACCTCTCATGCGCCTGTTCTCGTTCTTTTTTGCCTTCAAGGCACTAAACTTTTGTGGGTGTTCCTTTTTGAGGTGCTTAATAAAATTGGAGCTCACACGTAAAGATCCTCTTAATTTTTTCTTACAAACTTGGCAGACAGCAATCAAGCCATTCATTTTTCTTTGATGAGGAGTTTTTTCCAGCTTTGCAAAATTCGGAATTAATTAATCAATTAACCACACTGCTCGACAAAAAATCATTTTTTGTCTTCCGGTTAATTAAAACTATGTGGACTATATCGATTTTGATACGTTGAACTCAAATCAGTTGTCGGTTTTTTTTTTCGTTCAAAATTGGTAATATTTTTCAATTTAAAAATATAATTTAAAAAAATTTAAAGCAAATATTTAGCATTTTGCATTTGTTTCTAAAACTACTTATCTTAAAAATAAAAAAAGCCATAAACCATGGAAATCGGTTAAAAAAATTCAATATTAAGAAAATGTATCATCATTTGTTAAGCTAAGTTGTTATTAGAAAAAATTTTAATATGTTGAATATTTGATTTATATTTTTTTAAATTATATTTTTAAATTTTATTCCACTAAAATAAATACAATTTTGTTACACATCTTCTGGTGTTTTACTTTTGAAAATCGGATTACTGGTTTTCGAGTAAGGATGAAATATGTCTCCGTACCTGACTTATTTAGGAGGAAAAATTTGCCACGCCCATAAAAAAAAATCCCGATCTGATGGAAAAAAACCGGCAACGGATTTGAGTTCAGCGCATCAAAATCCATATAGTCCATCCATAGGATTTTGCTGCTGAGCAGTGTTATCATACATGCCATTCACCATGTACAACTTAACGACGTTCCCTCCTGAGGCCACATGTTCGAATCCCTGCTCGGTCAGTCGAAAAAACAATTTTTTTTTTATTTCTTTTAATTGTTTTATTAAATTATTTTAAATTTTAAAATAAATTTCGATTTCTATTTTGCTATCGAGTAAAAACTTGATTACTAAAACTTTTTATTTTGACCGACTGAACGGGGATTCGAACATATGGCCTCAGGAATGAGAGTCCCGAGTGTCAACCACTAGACTTAGACGACCACGTAAATATTTTGCACAATTGTTAATTTAATGTTAGTTTAAGTTAATTTAACTTAACATTTGTGCAATATATTTACATGGTTAAGTTAAGTTATATGTATGTTATTTACCTTCTCAACAACTTTAAAAAATTCCTCGCTAAAAAGAATTTTATTGACTCCCATTAGTTCTTCGTCTTTTAATAAATCATGATTGTCAGTTGAAGTTTCACTTAAAAAATTTGAAGAACTCGGTGTATTTTCTTCGCACACATAATCCGGATAATTTACCGAATCATCACTATTAAAATCAGAAATTTCACTCATTTTTTTTCAATATTTAATAAATTTAAATAAAAAATTCAAAATATTTGCGAAAATAATATCTAATCGCTATAGTACACAACTTGTTTAGCAATAACTTTTACAATTAATCATGTAATTAACACTGTTAATTTTACAGCACAGGTTGATTCACATATTTATATTAACTGATAAATATTGTATAGTCCATAATATTTTAATTACAAAGGAATGTAATTAGGTCCGTTCAGCTGTTCCTTTGTTTTATATGCATATTGCAATTTCGTTTTATTTTTATTTATATTATTATATATTTATATTATTTATAACGTTTATTGAGTACAAAAATTCTTACAGTTTTATAACTCTTGTTTTTTTTTGTATGTATAGGTAGTAAAAACCTCCCGATACTGCATTCGTAACAGTAATCAGTAAATTTTACTGATTACTGAAATTCAGTAAACCTTACTGATTATTTATTTTTTTTCAGTATCCAGTAAAATTTACTGAATACTAAAATTTTTTTTCAGTAATCAGTAAAATTTACTGAATACTGATTTTTTCTTCCAGTAATCAGTAAACTTTACTGAATACTGTTTTTTTTCAGTAATCAGTAAAAATTTACTCATTCAAATTCATTATCAGTAAGCATTTACTGATTACTGAAACGCTTGCTGCAGTAAAAAAGTAATGCAGTATGCCCATGTATGCAGACAACCGAGTCGGATGTCCAGTGGGATGGCAGAGTTTGGTGATATTAGCAAATACTCACTGTACTGTTTATAACTTTGTTATGTTATAATCTCGTTACCTGTGAATATATCAATTTGTAATTGTATTGATTTTTATATTTTCATGATTCGTTTTTTGAATGTGCTTAACTTCAGTTATCTTAAGCCCTAACTATATTATGCTGGCTTAAACAAATGTGCGGTTACATAAAATTAAATGTATACAACTATATTGTACTTAAGAAACTTTTCGTCAAGTTTTGTCAAGTGTCATTTGACAGACTTTTCGTTGATTTTTGACAGTAGCTTAAGCCAGCAAAAGCGTAATATAGTTAAGGCCTTAGTTTTAAAATATTCTGAATTTGTGTCATTTCCTTAATATACATTATTAATCTTAGTCTAGACGATATGTTGAATCAGCAAATTTGTGCTTAAAAATTTGTCACAAGTGTAATATCGTGTAAACGCAAAATTTTTTCATCATACGTATGATTAACATCATTTGCTAAAGCTTCGTACACACGGTTGTCAGATCGTACAATATTGTGTGAAAAATTAGTAGCAAATACCTTACAACCGTGTGAACTGGCAATGTTTGCATAACAATGTTGGCAGAAAAGTCATTGTCATACCATTGATAGACGGCAACCTGACAACAATATCGTCAGATATATTGCAATCGTCTGAACAACCTTCATCGTTATTGTCAGACCATTGAAACATGTTGTCAGATAATTTTATATTGGCAGATGTACAAGTTTTGTGCATATGACAATGGCGTCATTGTCATACAAGTTAGTGATGTCAGATGTATAAAATGTTGCTTTTAGTATTGTTGAATAGAATGTTGTTTTTAGGAATTTTCTTGTACTTTCTATTATATTTATACATAAAAACAATTAAGAACGTTATATTCGACCATGACTAATCTACTATATATGTCACCAGCACTCGCTTGAATTATGCAGATATTAACTTTATCATAATTTACAAAGAAAAGTTGATAGCAAAAATATACATACATATGTTTGTAGTATATGCATAAATATATATAAACACTATAATCATAGATGTCTATACATACATATACAAACTACATAATCTCGGACTTCTATACGTTCATACATACTTGCATATACGAAATAATACATGCTAACTATGCCTTTTCATTTGATACCAATATTGTAGAGAGTAAAATTTTAATTATCAAAATATAAATTTATTTATTGATTTATAGCGTAATCTATTTTACTATTCAAGCCCTTTTATTTAATACCCATATTGAATTACAAATATGTAATTCGCCCTTTTGTATTGGACGCCATCTTAAATAAAGAATTTTTGTTAAGCCTACTGTATTTTACAGGTCAAGCCCTTTCATTTGATACCACTATTGATGGCGGTAAGTTTTTAATTACAAAAATCATCTTATGTATACAAATTTGTTCGATATTTTGTCATGGCGTTCATCTTGATTTTTATATGTTATACATGATATTCTGTATTCTACTTGTCAGTTCCTTTAATTTGATCCCAATATTGCAGGGGGTAAATTAGATAAATTTTTAATAACTAAAATTCACTCATTATACAAATTTGTTCGCCATTCTGTCATGACGGCCATCTTGAATTTGAACCTTTTTCATAATTTTTTTTACATAAATTGTATACTAGGAAAAATTTAGGAGATTTTTTTAAAAACGTGGGAATTTTAAGTATGTATCTTCATATGGCATCACTGCAAAACGCTCTTTCAATGCAACAGCTGTTGTGCAAAAAAAAATTGTTAATTTTCTTGCGTGTTTCTTGTTTCAGTTTAGATTTGTGTCAATAAGTGGAGAACAAAATGAAAATAATAAAAATTATTGTAAATATGAAGAGGACGGTACAGAGTATTCCATTTTTAAATTTGTGAAAGCTTTTCTAGATCCCCAGACGCTATCGGAATCTAAGATTGTAAAAAAAACATGACCAAAGCAATTTCTGACAACAGATCTGCCAATTTTTTTTATACCGTCATCTGACAACCATCTAAACTTACAATTTTTTGTCGGACAACATCGTCAGATAATGTTATTGTCAGAACAACATCTGCCAATGAAATTGTCAGCTTTTCTGACAAAAGTCTTACAACCGTCAGAACTGACAATTTACCTTATGGAAGCAATTCTTCATTGTCATTCCATTGTTAGCATATGTTTAGGTGTAGCAATTAAGTAAAATCTGACAACCGTCTGTACAGAGCTTAACACTTTTTTAACAAGGCCATCAAATGTATGTCGACGATTTCAACAAATCGTGTAAACAGCATATTTTTAATGCTGGACAAATTTCCTACGTATGAAGACAGATTTGTTGTTTGTTGAAAAGCGTATTTCAGCTTTTCATCATATGGCAAATGTAGTATCATATAGAATTGTTGCAGTGTTGCCTAATTTGTTATATTCTTTGCTAGAATTTAGGCAAAATGGTTGATGTGAATTTTTGATCTCTCTTTGATCGGTGATAAAGTATTGGATGTAAATATCATTTATTAAACACCTAGGCTTTTAGTTAATTAAATACAATAAGTTTGTTTCCTATATCATATATTCTTACCAAAACGAGTTACACTAAAATTTTACCAACAGCAACCCCTTTTTTTGTTTGTTATTATCTTTTATATTATTACTAGTTTTGGCCTGCTCTAGCCATCAGCAAGATAGCGAAAGCAATAGATGACTGTTTAGCTTAGTCTAGACGGTATGATGAATCAGCATATGTGTGCTAATATTTATTTGCTTTAAAATAACAGCAAATGTCTCTGTTATCATATTGAATATGATGGTCGTTTACACGATTTGCTGAAAGTACCAAATTTTTTGAATTCATCATACGCCAACAAATGATATTTCAACATATGAGTTATCATACAATTTTTGTGTGTACACGATATGTTGAATTTCGTTTAATTACACAGTACAACATTTTCAGTTATTTGATTGCCAACTCAATTCTGTGAACTGTATGTGAAATTAGACCCAAAAAGAAGAATTTCTGCATCATTCGTTTTGTCTTCTTACCTGCGATTTGAAGTTAGTATCGATTTGAAGTTAGTACTATCGTATAGGGGAATTTATCACGTTTTAGGCCCTGTTGTTTGACATAGCTCGACAACCACTAGCCCAATTTAGTTGAAATAAATTTTAAAAATTAAGAATTACAATTCCCTTAATCTGTTCATATATTGTTTTCCTATACAAGTAACACTTTCGAAGTTAAAAATGAATGTATGAAGGGAAAAAATTATTTTTTGCCTAAAAATTTAAATTTTTTTTTTTTTAAATACATAAAAAATCCAAAATGGAAAAAAGTTTCAAGTCTAGTTATTTTTTCGCAAAGTCACATAACCTATGAGCAAAATGAGACAAAGATCATAAAAATCGATGCACGCGTTTCGCTTTTATTCGCAATTGAGTAAATGTATGAATTTCAAAAATTTGCTCGAGATATGCACAATATTATTTGGAGAAAACATTGACACCTTTTTCATGATTCTGAGAATTAAAAAAAAAGGAATAAACAAAAGGTTATTTGATTTTTATGATTGCGGTAATAAATGTACGTGGACAATTAAACGGAAAGTGGACCTTTTTATTATTTTGGTTTTTCCGGTGGCTACCTATATGATTTTTTTTACAGAAATTGCACCCACATTTAAGGGTGGTCATTATTTTGAAAGTTTTGCACAGTTTGAAACGTACAAGTGCTGAATCAGGTATATAGCCAGCCGCCCTTAAAATATGCGCCCATTTATAAGTACCTGGCAGTAAAATATTCAAAAATACGTAGTATTTATAGGTGTGCATTGATCGATTTTTGGCATTCAGCCAGTGCCGACGAACGCGAACAGTAAAAGTGATTTTTCTCCAGTTTTTTAAAAGTGAATAACAACAAAACATAAAATATATCAATATGGAAAACAACAAGTGCCCATATTTGGATGAATATTGTTACGTTTGTGGTCATATCGTCCGAAAAATACAGAAAAAAGATCGAAAAAATTTGTTTACTGAGCTATTCAAAACCGCGTATTGTAATTATTTCGATGAAGCAGATTTAAGTGGTGCAAATTTTACGCCGAACACAGTGTGCAACAGTTGTTATACTACCCTTCTAAAATGGATTCACGGAAAAAGTAGAAAGTTATCTTTTATGAAGCCAGTAATTTGGGTGGAAGACACAACTGGACATGATGAATCCAGGTGCTATGCATGCATAAATTTTCGTCCTGGATTAAACAGACAACAATTGAAAACAAAAGTATACACTGCTGCATTTACTGCCACACTTCCAGTGCAACGCCCTGCTGATACCGTTGCACCTAAACCTCCGAGTGCGGATACTGTGTCCCTGCTAGCCGAAACCGTTTTCACCAATCCGACCAATTTGGATGATGCTGATTGGATACCCGATATTGAAAATAGTGCACCACAACCGCTACCACAAATCGAAATGGATTACATTGTGGCCAAGCTGGGACTATCACAACACGACTCCGAATGGCTGACATCATTTTTGAAGAGAAGAAAACTCACACAGCAAAATGTCAGCGCAACATCATACCGACAACGCCAAGCTGATTTTCAGAAATTTTATTCCGTTGACGAAGCAAATACGTTCACGTACGGCCATGATATCCCAGGTTTAGTGAAAAAATTGGGAATGGATTATATCGCTGGCGACTGGCGTTTATTCATCGATGGTTCAGTTACTAGTTTGAAGGCTGTGCTGCTGCACAAAAAAAATAAAAAACCATGCATTCCATTGGGATTCAGCACAACTATGAAGGAAACGTATGAAGCATTGGGCGAAATTTTGAAGAAAATCAAATACGATGAACACAAATGGAACATTTGTTGCGATCTGAAGGTGGTCAACATACTACAAGGGATTATAGAAAAGGGCGGATATCCAAAATACTTCTGCTTCCTTTGTAATTGGGATTCACGATACAAAGGAAATCCATATCAATGTAAAGATTGGAAAGGAAGAACTCCCGAGCTCAACAAACAATTAAAATTACGCAATGAACCTATGATAAAGGACCTGGATGATATTTTGTTGCCACCGCTCCACATGAAACTGGGAATAGCTGGGAAATTCGTTGAAGTGGTGGTCAAAAAAGTTAACGGCGCCTTTGACTGTTTGAAATCCATCTTTCCGAAACTTAGTGATGAGAAAATTAAAAACGGTACGTATCGTACTCTGTATTTCAATATTGTCATATCTAAATTTGTTAATTTCTAAACATTCGCATTACCAATAATTTTTTCGTTTTTCTTATGTATTTAAAACAGGTATTCTCAATGGACCTGATATTCGGAAATTGATCAAAAGTGATTCTTTCACACATTTGCTTTCAGAGCATCACGACCACCAACATGCATGGAACGCATTGAAAGAAGTAATAGAAGGCGTTCTAGGAAAGAACCGTGTCCAGCGAGAAGAGATACAGCAACGAGTGGACAGGTTGCTGTTTTATTTCGAAAAAATCGGTGCATCCATGACGCTGAAATTGCATTTCTTGCACCACCACCTCGATACTTTTTTGGCACAATCACCTCAGGAATCAGACGAACAAGGAGAGAGGTTCCACCAGGTGACCATGCCATTTGAAAAGCGGTTCAAAAGCAAAAAATTGGATGCATTGCTTGCGGAGGTTTGTTGGTGGAGTTCCACAATTATGCAGTTTGAAGAAAGCACCGAAGATGAAGACATTGAAATTGGTGGACACAGTGAAAGAAACACGCCCTTGAATAGTATGTGTATCTCGGATGACGATACAGACTCAGACCATGAATATGAACAACCTTCGAAGAAAACAAGATCATCAGAACCACAAGCGTCAACTTCTACAAGGATGGATATTGCCAATAATTGAAAAAATGTTCTAAATTTTGTTTTTATGCATATTATAATTGCGTATTAATTGCATATTATTTTATTTTCATTAAGTTTTTATAAATAAAGTTTTTTTTTTTCATGATAATTTTTTAATTTATATTTTTATTTTAAGGGTGGTGGCTATAACTGATTTTTGAAATTCATACATTTACTCAATTGCGAATAAAAGCGAAACGCGTGCATCGATTTTTATGATCTTTGTCTCATTTTGCTCATAGGTTATGTGACTTTGCGAAAAAATAACTAGACTTGAAACTTTTTTCCATTTTGGATTTTTTATGTATTTAAAAAAAAAAAAAATTTAAATTTTTAGGCAAAAAATAATTTTTTCCCTTCATACATTCATTTTTAACTTCGAAAGTGTTACTTGCATAGGAAAACAATATATGAACAGATTAAGGGAATTGTAATTCTTAATTTTTTAAAATTTATTTCAACTAAATTGGGCTAGTGGTTGTCGAGCTATGTCAAACAACAGGGCCTAAAACGTGATAAATTCCCCTATACGATAGTACTAACTTCAAATCGATACTAACTTCAAATCGCAGGTAAGAAGACAAAACGAATGATGCAGAAATTCTTCTTTTTGGGTCTAATTTCACATACAGTTAACAGAATTGAGTTGGCAAATCATGTGTTGTACTGTGTTATGTATGTTAATTCGTATTAACATTTGTTCGTATATTTGTATATGCCAAATAAATTTGACAATACCCTTTTTTGCGGCAATTATATTTATATGTATGTATGTATGTGATAATAAAAAGAATAATCTGAAAAAGTTTATTCTTTATTATTACAATTGAATTTTATATAAAGAAAAAAATTCGAATTAAACTCAAACCTGAGTAAAATTTAAAAATACTAATTTAGAACAAGAAGTTTAACAATTAAAAATTAGGAATTACAAAATACAAGAACACGGAACATAACATCATGCTTTGTTGTTCAACCAACATTCTGTTGAGTACTGACCAACGTCTATTAAATAAGGTCTGTTCAACTAATCAGCTGATCGTTTTTTCCTCCCCTATGTTTACTACTCGAAGTTGTCAAAATTTGTTTACCTTTTTAAGGCGACATTTATGTTTTTCAATTTTTCAATATTATGATTGATAATTTTTCAACTTATGATTTATATTCAAAAGTGCAGTGAAAAAGTGCCATAAATCTTGTAATTTTTATATTTCCATTTCGGTGGTTTTTAGGGTGACCTTAACAAAACTAATTTTAATAAACTTATTTTGCAGGTAACTATGTTATCTATCTGCTCCTTAATAAGTACACCAAAATTTTTACGTAAAGCCTGTGACAGATCCTGCTTTATTAATTTCTAACGAATATATTTCCGAGCCGGACATGCTGGTAAAAGGCGTTTCTGTACCCAAGGACTGAGCCACACCAACAGCTATAGCAGCCTTGCCATTACTTGGCTCACAGGCCAAGAAAATACAACGATTAGCTATTTTGCCTTCACGCACCATTTGTACAACACCAGCAGCGAAACGAGCATCTTTCTGGCCCAACATACCTTGTGAAACAGCACGCTTCTTCAAGACATCGTCTAGACTTCTATTTTATCTTTATCAGCCATATTTTTAGCAAATATTTACTATTAACACAATTTATTTTTGTTGTCTTGAAAAAATTGTTAAACAAAATGAAAACACAAAATTTAATAGGCGTTGGGCATATTCATACAGGTATATGCAACGGCGAATTTGCTGTGCTGCTCTCTGTCAAATACCTCATAAAAAATAATTTTTTATGCATAGAGTTTGACAGTAACGTTTCCCATCAAATGGACTGATAATTTCACCTGGATGAATTTTTTGGTATTTTAGTCAGCTGTTTTTGACTACCTTAGAGTAATTTTACACTAACAAAATGCCCTTATATTTTTTTTGCTTTTTGTTTTTGTAGAGTTGCACAGACCTTATTTAATAGTCCTTGGTACTGACCAAACCAAAAATAAACAAATGGTTATAAGAAACAGCGCTGTCAACTTATTAGTTTTATCAATGTTCTAGTGCTTTTTTATCCCAAAAAAATTTTGAAATTTGTTTTTTTTTTTTTCTAAATACTAAATTTAAATAAAAATATCGCAAGTAGAAATTACGAAAATAATAAGGATTGATAGTAAACAATGTTTATGTTATTGCAGATTGTTAGCTTATTATTGTTTTAAACCAAAAACCATAATAAACAATAGTTATACATTATATATTTTTTATATATTTTATGTTATTTAAACATAAATTTTTTAAATTATAATGCTATCAATATAAACATTACTATATGATTACTTATGAGAATGCTAACTACATCATGTTGCCAATTGTTATTTTGTAAAATTGTAAATTAAAAAGTTTTTGCATATTAATATATTTTTTAGTTTCATTTCTCTTATAAGCCATATAAGATATCAAGAAATAAGTATGGGAATTAAATAATAATAAATAACATAAAATATATAATCAATGTATAACTATTGTTTATTATGGTTTTTGGTTTAAAACAATAATAAGATAACAATCTGCAATAACATAAACATTGTTTACTATCAATCCTTATTATTTTCGTAATTTCTACTTGCGATATTTTTTTTTTTTAAATTTAGTATATGGAAAAAATAAAACACCTGAATTTCAAAATTTTTTTGCAATAAAAAAAGCACTAAAACATTGATAAAACTAATAAGTTGACAGCGCTGTTTCTTATAACCATTTGTTTATTTTTGGTTTGGTCAGTACTCAATAGAATGTTGGTTGAACAAACAACAATGCGTGATGTTATGTTCCGTGTTCTTGTATTTTGTAATTCCTAATTTTTAATTGTTAAACTTCTTGTTCTAAATTAGTATTTTTAAATTTTACTCAGGTTTGAGTTTAATTAGAATTTTTTTCTTTATATAAAATTCAATTGTAATAATAAAAGATAAACTTTTTCAGATTATTCTTTTTATTATCACGTACATACATATAAATATAATTGCCGCAAAAAAGGGTATTGTCAAATTTATTTGGCATATACAACTATATAAACAAATGTTAATACGAATTAACATACATAATTAAACGAAATTTAACATATCGTGTATACACACAAATTGTATGATAACTCATATGTTGAAATATCATTTGTTGGCGTATGATAAATTCAAAAAATTTGGTACTTTCAGCAACTCGTGTAAACGACCATCATATTCAATATGCTAACAGAGACATTTGCTGTTATTTTAAAGCAAATAAATATTACCACACATTTGCTGATTCATCATACCGTCTAGACTAAGCTTAATGCAGAGTATGCCGCGTATAGCAAACTTCGACTGACGCCACAATTGTATGCATTCTTATATACACAAATGTGTTTTATTTGTGCGCCTAGCATTACCTCAAGAGGAAGCTGTTCACAACGTATCTGAGTCGCTCTGTTTTAAACGTACAACGTACAGGAACTTTAATCAGTCCAAAAACAATTTTTGCTGTTCTGCTTTCGTAACTTGCGTTGGAATTCCAATACCAACTTACCGTCATATCGAAGACGTTTATTACTCATTGCGCTCCCAACGTTACAAAGCCGAAGAAGTGTTTCCAATATTGCATTTGTCCTGAATTTAATTCAAGGTAAAATTGATTCTACATATCTTCAACGAAAAATATCCATCAATGTTCCTAATAGGCAGCTTAGATCTTATGAACCGTTATATATAAAATTTCACCGATATAACTACATAAACTTTGATCTATTTAGAAAAATTTGTGCTGAGGTAAATAAGTTCTATGCACACATCGACTTTTCCGATAATGTTGCTGTAATTAGAAAAAAGCTGATAAGGTTTCTAAATTCAAATGCTTATATCTAATGATGTTTTTGTCTTTGTTCGAGTAATTACAGTTTTCTTTGAAAAGTAATGTTCAATTGTATATTTTTATGTTGATTGAATTAAATAAATAAATAAAATCTGAAGTAAGTACTTATGTGCATAAAGTGGCTCTCATTAATATTCGGTATTTTGTTTCAGTTACTTTATCCTTCATAAAATGTTATCCAAAATAGTAATAGCAAATATTATTGAAAATGTTAAAAGCTACAACTTTTTCTTAAATTATAATAAACAAATAATTAGGAACAAGATGAAACGACTTCTTATTATAAGAAATAAACTAAAAATTAAGAGGGTTGATTCTTAAAAAAATAAAAATATAATAATAATAAAACAAACAAGTAAGAGCACTATATTCAGCTGTGCCGAATCTTTTATACCCACCACCAATTTTGTGTACATTTAAAGCACAATATTTATTATTTTGTTAATCGCTATGGAATAAGCTCTTAATAATAAAATATGTATCACTTTCTTTATAGAGGGTGGTTAAATTTTAAGGGCTCATATTGAAGGTGAACTACACCTAGTCTTTAAATTTGTTTTCTGCATTTCATTTGACATTTCTCAATCTCAAACTTACTCAGTTTGATCCGTGGAAAGATACGCAAATGAGCAACGCTTTAAAGTTATTCAGGTTTGTTATAAAAATGGGCGTTCAAATCAAAATGCATTTTGTGCACTTCGTAATTCTTTTGATCAACATAATCGTTCAAATTCGTCCACAATCGGGAGAATTGTAAAAAATATTTAAATTTCTGCAAAACAGGTCTGTATAAAATATTAGAAAATCTGTAAATGCCTTCTCAGTTCGTTGAATGGGAACCATTGCTGTTTTTTGCGATAGTGTGGCAAAATAGCAGTCAACCTGGACTCATCATCATGCCCAACAATTGAGCATCAACATTGTCATTGAAAATTTGGACCATCAGATAGAGGAGTGGCGCCAAGGATGGGGGGGGGGTGCATTTGGCCGATATTTTGTTAAATACATAATTGAACCATACAAATATTATAATTACAAAAAGAAATAATAATAATTTCCTAAATAATTTGTGTTTTATTTAAATTCAACATCGGTCCTTAAAATTTAACCACCCTTTATAACTTCGATATGCTACTAAAACGCTTTTGTAAATGTAGTCTTTCAATGAAAGTGGGCGTTAAAGTAGGCGTGTCAATAAAGTTTCTGCTAAAAAATACAGCTTAGATATTTTAATATAGTCCTTTATTTTCCCAAAAACTTTGTCAATAGAGAAATTACATGAATTTAAGATAAACAGTTATATGGGAGTTAGGCGTTAAAGTGGGCGTGTCACCTAAACTTTTTGGCAAAACAATTACATTGATTAGAAGGATATAAGTAGCAAATTTGATCATCATAACTCTAATTTTGGCGGTTTTATGAGCTTTTAAATTTCATTACCGGTAGATAACGTGAAAAGTGGGCGTTATAGTAGGCGTGTCAAAGTTGTTTTTGCTAATGAGTACAACTTAGGTGTTTCAATATAGCTCTTTGCTATTCCAAAATCTTTATTAATAGAGAAATTATATGAATTTTAGGTAAAACGTTATATGGGAGGTGGGCGTAGAAGTGGGCGTGGCACCTTAATTTTCTGGCACAGTAATGATATTGCCTAGGAGGGTATACGTAGCAAATTTGATTATTACACCTCTAATGTTGGCGGTTTTATGAGCTTTTTAATTTCATTACCGGTAGATAACGTGAAAAGTGGGCGTTATAGTAGGCGCGTCAAAGTTGTTTTTGCTAATGAGTACAACTTATGTGTTTCAATATAGCTCTTTTTTATTCCAAAATCTTTATTAATAGAGAAATTATATGAATTTTAGGTAAAACGTTATATGGGAGGTGGGCGTAGAAGTGGGCGTGGCACCTTAATTTTCTGGCACAGTAATGACATTGCCTAGGAAGATATATGTAGCAAATTTGATCATCATACATCTAAGTTTGGCGGTTTTATGAGCTCTTAAATTTCATTAACGGTAGGTTATGTGAAAAGTGGGCGTTATAGTAGGCGTGTCAAAGTTATTTTTGTGAATGAGTACAACTTAGGTGTTTCAATATAGCCCTTTATTATTCCAAAATCTTTATTAATAGAGAAATTATATGAATTTAAGGTAAAACGCTATATGGGAGGTGGGCGTAAAAGTGGGCGTGGCACATTGATTTCCGTTACAAAAAAGCGTCTTACCAAAAAACAAAGTGTGCAAAATTTCAGAGTCGTACATTCAATTTTGTTCCTTTTATGACGTTTTTGTTTCTAAATATACCGAAAAATACACTGTGCTGTATACATTTTCGTACATTTTGATCGATAACTCCTCTCCTAATGCATAGATTTAGATAATTTTTGGAAAAAAATATTGTTTTTACTCAGGAAATATACATTCGAAGTTTCATGAGTCTATGTTTGCGTTCTTTTTTTTTTTTAACAAAACAAATAAACAATTAAAATTAAAATTACAATATTTTTGTTTTGTTAAAAAAATATTTCCTGAAGATGCTACACGAAGGAGTAGCGAAATATTGAAGAAAATAAAACATTGTTTTAATATTGTTTTTTATAAAAAAAATAAAACTGTTGCATGACCTTAGGCTCGAATAATTATATACAAAAATCCACAAATACAATTCAGAAAAATTTTTACAAAAACTCACAAATACAATTCAGAATTGTGAGCTTTACAGATAATTAGAGCAAACAATTGTTCTCCCTTTCCATATGGTCTATATGAGTGACCTCGAAGGGTTTGCCCAAATATGTCCAAAATCCCTCAGAGATTCAATGATTTTCTCATAGTGCAAATCTTAAAAATTTTTTAAAAAATTCACAAATACAAGTCAGAATTCTGAGTTAAACAGTTAATTAGAGCAAACAATTATCTTCCTTTTCCATATGGTCTATATGAGTGACCTCGAAGGGTTTGCCCAAATATGTCCAAAATCCCTCAGAGATTCAATGATTTTCTCATAGTGAAAATTTTAAAAATTTTTAAAAAAAATTCACAAATACAATTCAGAATTCTGAGTTATACAGTTAATTAGAGCAAACAATTGTCCTTATTTTCCATATGGTCTATATGAGTGACCTAGAAGGGTTTGCCCAAATATGTCCAAAATCCCTCAGAGATTCAATGATTTTCTCATAGTGCAAATTTTAAAAATTTTTAAAAAAATTCACAAATACAATTCAGAACTCTGAGTTATACACTTCATTAGAGCAAACACTTGTCTTCCGCTTCCATATGGTCTATATGAGTGACCTCGAAGGGTTTGCCCAAATATGTCCAAAATTCCTCAGAGATTCAATGATTTTCTCATAGTGCAAATCTTAAAAATTTTTTAAAAAATTCACAAGTCATACAAGTCAGAATTCTGAGTTATACAGTTAATTAGAGCAAGCAATTGTCTTCCTTTTCCATATGGTCTATATGAGTGACCTCGAAGGGTATGTCCAAAGTCCCTCAGAGATTCAATAAAAATTCAATAAAAAATTCACAAATACAATTCTATATGTATGTATATACAAAAAAAATTATTTTTGTTATTAATTTTTTATTATACCCTTCACCTGTGGTGCACAAGGGTATATATAGCTTTGTCATTCCGTTTGTAATTTCTACAATTTTCATTTCCGACCCCATAAAGTATATATTTTCTGAAAGCTTATGAATAGAGGAGTCGATTAAGCCCTGACCGTCTGTCCGTCTATCCGTCTGTCCGTCTGCCCGTCTGAAATGAAAATTGTAGAATTACAAACCGAATGACAAAACTATATATACCCTTGTGCACAACAGGTGAAGGGTATAAAAATGGCACAATAATCTGTAACAAATATTGTATATTTAATTTGTTTTTTTATGATTGAAATTTTGTTTGCGTTTTCGGAAGCGCTAACATTAAATTTTTAAATGAATCACATTCATATGAGCAAAGTAGATTAATGGATATTGTTATTGTAAATTGTTATTAATGGATATGCCTTGCATAAGAGCTTCGAAATAAGCTTCAGTTTGATTCAGTAGTGAAAGTGAATAAACTAATGAAAATTTTACGGATTAAACAATTACAAGTGCACCCATCATTCCGTTACTACGAAGCAGGTTTGTAAGGGAAAAAATAAGAAGTTTTTCGATTACATATTATAATAGGCTCTAAAAAAACGCTCATTTTGTGCTTAAAAACTAATGCTTCAAAGCGAGAACTCGTCACACAAATTGCTTGCCTTCCGTAAGCTAGTTTGTAAGAGAAACTTTTACATTTGTCTATTACAAACATGATTTGTCCGAAGCACTATTTTTTATTTGATAGAATAAAATTCATTTATTAATAAACAATAAGTTTTATGATTGAAATTTGTAAAATGGTGCACTATATGCTTAAACAAAACTGAAAATATATAAAACTTACTTTCAATGCTTAAAAGTTAAAAATGTCATACTTTTTAACCATATTTTAATTGTGTGTAGTTCTTGATTTTCTCAAAACCCTATCTTAGATAGCTGTAAAAAATCAACTTTTCCATCGTACCAAGGCGAATTCACACCAGCTGTTCATCAGCTGTGAACGAAGAAGACCAGAATGTCAAAATTTTTGTTTTTTTAATGATTCTAAAAAATGTAAACAAACGTGTTTTTGTTTGTGCTCAATCAGAAAATTTTTGACAGTTATTGTAGCGAAGAGACCACCTGGTGTGAATTCGCCTTGCATCGTACCGAGGCATATTCATACAGTTATATGCAGCGGCGAATTGATATAACAAAGCAACTTTTTAGGGGATATTTTCTGTCAAAGCCAATTCGTATATATGGGTTGGAACAATTGTTTTAATATGTTTAATGTAATAAAATTTGATTTAAAAATGGATATATACTTATAAAACACATTATAAATTGTGTAAAAGTAAGAAATTTACATAAATTTGGTACATTTGTTGTCAAAAAAGTACACTCAAGTTAATTGTTTAATACCGAAACCAAAATCTCATTTTCCATCTCGGAAATAATAAATTAAATCAAAGCGAATTCAACAAATTTTGACAAAGTGCTTCCCAATCAGCTTGGCTGGTAATTTCACCTGTATGAATTCGCCTTGCATCGTACGTTCAAATGAAAAGTTTCATTTGGAAATGTTTATTATGTTTTTTTTTAATAAAAGTGTCAAACTAGTTTACTAGCAACACTCGACACTTATCCTTTGTCGGCACTTTTACAACAATTATTTTAAGTTTCAGAAATTTAAGAAAAATCAAAAAAAAAAAATGGATATCTTAACTCTTTTCGGAAGAATACAATTCACTATTTTAGTCAAATACGGTCCACTGTTTTTTTAAATTTCAATGATTCTATAAAAATATGTTACTTGTTATAAAATTCTCATTAATATAATAAAAGTCACAAAGTCTCTGTTAATAGAAAAAAATAAAAAAAGGTAACACAATATTATATATTTATAAAAAGTTTTAAAAATTCTTTATTTATGGAATTCAGTGCAGGGCATTCATCAGCCGCTGTAATAAATCGCATATGTTCACTAATTGTTTTTGTATAAAATCTTCTTTTATCTTTATCTACACATCTTGGTTGTTGTTTACAGCGTTTCTCGTTGGATTTGTCAATGAAATAGTAGTTAAACTTTCTTTTCTGTTCACACGCATGTCGTCTATAGTTTTATAGTGTCGGTATTTGAAAAAATTTAAATTTTATTTAATTTCTTTCTATTAAACAAATTATGAGTATTAAATACAATTTTGTTGTTCAAAAAAATTGCTTATAATTAAAATAAATACCTAAAACAGTCAATAAATAGGTATGAATATAATTAAT